>JAVJGI010000014.1:122475303-122550957 GCA_035590275.1 Ibycter americanus
CGTGCCGTCGCCCCGCGGCGCGGGCCTGCTCTGGCGTTAGCGCCATGTCTGCGCATAGGCCGGCGGGAGATTGATGTGGCGATTGCACCTCCCATTCCCAGCGGAGAGGCGAGGGCTGAGGAGAGCAGAAACTGCCCGCAGCCCGGTCAGCTGAGGAGCGTTCATGGAAACACAATGCGTTTGAGGTTTCTTGGGTTTCGGAGATACAGCCTGGGGGCTTTGCTTCTGCGTGCCAGCCCTCGGTGCCCCTTTGAGAAGGATCTGGGTAGCATTAGCTCGCACAGATGCGGACAGTGCTGGAAGGCCAAAAATGAGGGGGGCAGAGGGGGGGCTCCACTCTCAGCTGGAAAGAAAATGTCGCGTCATGTGAGGAGGCTGCTCAGAAAAAGGAAGGCTGCTCCAGCACGCACCGCAGGAGCTCCAGGACCTTTCAGATTTCCCCATCTGGAGGCAAAATTGAGGCCACTGTAAGTTAAAAAGAAAAAGAGGGAAATGTACATTTTGAAGTTAAGGGTCTTTGGTCTTAAAACTAAAAAAAAAAATTACCTGCAAAACATACTGCTGTATATGGGTATCTGGTGTAACGAGAGTAACTGGTTGTAAAGTTGAAAGTCTAAACCACCCCAGTCCCCCCAAAATACCACATGCTTTGGTGGGATGTGACGAAAAAATGCTAAAACTACTGTACTCCACAGGCAGGGAGTTCTGAAGGTAAAGAGCTGAATGGGACAGCTTTACCATTTCTTTCCAATGTATTCTCTCCGCCCTGCTTTGTTTAGCACAAAGGTTTTTCAGGGTGAGTCTTTTTGATCTATTTGTTACATTGCCTAGCATGGCAGAGCCTTGACTCATGCTCAGGGGTTTAAGACAAACAAAAGAGCAGCAGCAGCTCCTGAACCTGAAGGCTTGTAAATTGTACGTGGAGCGAAGTTGACTCCTGGACTCCTGCTCTAGTCCCTTTAACACACTCTTGCTTACACAGATGATTGGTATGTCTGGAAAGATATTACACTACAAATGCTTCACCTCCCTCTCCTGGCTGCAGAAGCATCCAAGAACATCACATACAGTAGATTAATGAATCTATCCTTACAAGCACCCTGGCAACATCACTCTCATTTTAGAGGAAATTGAGGCACAGAGAAAGTTGCTGGTATAGCATTTCAAGAGATTGCTCCTGGCCAGATTCTCAAGTGACTTTCCGTCACGATGGGAGCTAGCTGGAGAGCTTGGTTCCCATCTGGGCACCTCAATGAGAACCAGATTTTCATGAGTGCTCAGCACCCAGTAGCTCTCGCAGTGACACTCACAGCCAAATTTTCTGAAAGGTTCCTTTGATCATCTGGCCGCTGCCTCAGTGGAAGCAGAGAACTTTTGAAAAATCTGATCCTGTTTGTGGGTGCTGAGCACTTTTCAAAATTCTTGCTTAAGTGACCTGGCCAAGGATGCAGACTAAAATCTGAGCAGAGCCCACTTTGCCTAATTCCTAGGCCAGTGATTTAACCACAGACATATCCTTCCATCTTCAGCAAAGAAAGAATAGACACTAGTTGGGGCAGGAATCAAAATGCCAAATAACTGCCAGTACCCACACCTGCCAAGAAAAATGCCCGGATACTTGTGGGCAACCCAGACAGCCACATTTTGGTACTTTCCTGAGAAAAGATTATTTCTAGTAGCAGTGCCAGAGTCTGGCAACCTGGATTATGCTCTTTCCAGATGTACCTATTTCTTTCTGGGCTAAAACCCTCATTAACATGCCCTCACACAGGCACACCCTCCCCACTCTTCCAAAAAAAGAGCAGCTATCCAAACACTGTACTGTCTCCATTATCGTTAGAGCGCCAGGCACGCTTGGGCAAGACAGCACAATTTTGTGTAATGATTAAGAAGCAGTGGTCGTGTCAGTGAAGATTCTTGTTTTCATTGAATATTTCATTCATTTCTGAACATAAGCAACCACTTAGCTGCAGTTATGCTAGATGCAGAGGAGGAAACACATGCTATTCTTGGCCGGACTTCACCTCTGTGGGAAGCAGCAGCCTCCTTACAGCAGCGTCTGTAGGCTGCGTGATTTAGCTACATTAGAGATTGTCCTGAACCTCAAGCAAGGACCTGCCTCCAGATTCTGAGTACCTGAAAGTGTGAACACGTGCAAAAACCCCCAAACCCAGCCTGGATCGTGTCTTTTATGCTCTGTTTTTGTGAGGTCCATTTGCAAACAACAGTTTCCAAAGCCATGATCTCAAGGCAAGCTTAGGAATTTCTCTCCAAGTTGACCATATCCATTCAGTTGCCGCTCGAGATGCTGCTCTCTGTGTCACTCAGCATCTATTTGTTGGACTGCCTATAACAGGACTCCATCTCAGAGTCCAGCTTTCATTAAGTGCTCTCTGTCTCACCTCTGTCCTCTGCTTTCGGACCACCTCCTGAGTCATCTGATGAGTCTGGTAATAGGAAGATAAGGCATCCAGTCACTAGTGTGTTTTAAGGGAGCGTAGATAATCTCATGAAAACTATTGAATGAAAATGTTTACAGAAAAATGGTTTTGTAAAACAGCTCAGACTAAGCTGTTGCTGAGGGTTAAGATCAAGATATGTAAGCCAAAAAATGCAGCTGTATCTTTTCTAGCTACAGCTAGGAACAGCTAAGCGTACTGGAAAAATGTTGGAGCTGGTGGGTGTGTGTGTGTGGGTGTGTGTGTAGATAGTCTCCTAACAGAGGATTACACCTAGAAGCAAGTGTGAACATTTGTTTTCTGTTTCGTTGGGTCTATACCTGTAGTAAAACAAGGCAAGTTGATGGCTGTGGTTTGTGCTTTAGTTGTTGAGTGATGGTCCTTTCACTCAATTCTGACATTTGCTGCAGTAATTGCTGTAATAACAACTCTAGTCAGAAGCTGGACTTCAGAATAATACCCCAGTCAAATGTTACAGCCTCAGCTTTGCAAACAGAAAAACTGAGGCAGAAAGGGATGAGCTCCTGCAGGTTGTTTATGCACACAGTTAATTGCACATGCTTTAACATTCCTAAAACATTACAGGGAATGTCACTGGAGGAACTTGGGTTATGATTACTAATTTTGTGGGCCTTCATGTTTTTGTCAGCAAATTTGTAACTACAACTTTCCACTTTTTCCATCTTTCAGATTTTTTTTTTTTACTTTATTTTTAATTCTTCTCCTATCCTTGGAAAAAGACAAGGCATTTCTGAGGAAAAGCTGGGTTCTGCCAAGGTCAAGAAGTCTGTCTTGGGCATCACCTCCTCTGACCTCAAAAACTGGCAACAGTTCAAAAGAAGGTCTTAGTTTGGAGAGTAGTAAGATGATGAGGGGACAGCCTGCTGGTAAGAGACTGGAAGATGTGATGCTAGAGCAGACATATCAGAAAGGCCCTATGGAAGAGGCTGGCAGGTTTAACAGTCCAGCCTGATGTGCCTTTGAAGCAGAGCAAACTGGTGTTCCAGCGCTGGCAGGAAAGGGTGACAACATTAATAAAGGTTGATGTGCAGAGGATTGACCTTTCTGCACAATTGGCATACTCTGGAACCAAGGTCTTCTGTTGTGAGGCTGTTACATTTTCCTTCTAGGCCTAGATCCCCTAGCACTAACTTTTCCACCTGGTCTTAAGTGTAGTTTGGGGCTTGTGTCTTTGATATTAACAAGGTAGCACAGAGACTTAAAGGTGTGATGCTCAACTCCCAGGTAATCCGTCTCATAATGAGATACTGGTACTCTGGGAAGGTTATGTTTCTGTCTAATTCTCTCTAGAAACGCACTCCAAGAAATGAGAGATGTTTCCTTTTACAACTAACACTTGTATTTCCACCAAAAAGCCATAGTTTTGAATTGACATATTCTTTGAAAAAGTTTTGCTTAAAAATTCCTGCTTTGAAATCACTTATTAAGTATAATCGCTTAAAAGTGGGGGGGAAAAATCCACATTCAGGAAAGGACAGTCAGCATTTCCTGTATCTCATTCTTCTCTTTGTGCCCATGAAAATGGTCTCTTCAAATCACTGCCTACTGACATAGGTGTTATAAGAACTCGGGTCTCATTCTTAACCCAGACAAGCCTTAGAGAAAACTGTACTCTGGAAGCTACACAGTTCAGCCTCCCTAAACAGAGAAGTTTTCCAGCCTTTACAGATTCACCCATGACAAAGCAAAACACCTCCAAGCCTGACTGAATTTACACAGCCAAATAAATAACTTTTTAAGTGTTTAAATGTCATTGTGAGAGTGAAGAGATGAAATGTGCTGGATGTCATCTCTACAAAACCAGAAGCAGTTATATTATAAATAAACAGAGTTTGCTTGGTATTAGGGACATAGGAAATTCCATTCAAGAACAGACAAATGGCACATCTTGTCTGGTATCCTGCATCTGGCACAGGCCTATAACAGATGCTTAAAATACTTGGCTTTCTTGGTCCCACAGTCTTCCCCTGTTCCACCTACCACCAATGCTAAAAATCACACAGTTTTCCTAACCTCCGGTGGGAGTCTCTTTTCTGCTGACTTGTATAATGTGGGAGGCAGAAGCACAGGCCAGGGGAATACATATTTGCCCTGTGTGATACTTACTACAGCGGCTGGTACCTAATTTGCCTGAACTGTGCTTCTGACTTTGTCAGAACATATATGGTACTACTGCCTGTATTGCCTATGTAGCCAAACAAAGCAGCACATAGGTGAGGACTATGCTTGGCTACAGAGAAAGGGGAAAATAAACTCCTCACCCTCATTTGCACATAGCCAGCAAGTGTGCCTACCACTAGCCTACTATTCATCAGCTGCCCTCTTCCTGTCAAGGCACTGCCACCTAATTGCTCCCTACTACTCAACGACATATATCCTGGTGTGGCTTTCTTAGTAACTTTTATAGTTTAATGCATGATGACTGAAAATTAGATGATTTTATTGTCTATTGAGCAGAGTTCACTTTTGTCATTCCAGAGGTTGTCAAAACATGGTTCATCTATCCAGCAGGTCACATAATGCCTCTTTAGTTGCCTGGTGCTTCTAGCCATTGTCACTAGTGTGATATGCTTGCAGCCAACAAAACTGACTGTGGCACTCTCCCTTACTAGAAATGTACTTCCCACAGACTATGTCCCTTTATTTTCTGCAATCTCATTCATAACCAACATTAAATTCAATGGCACACAGTTGGTTAAGGGCCTCTAAAACAAGACAAATGAAAAATCCAAACCTTTTCATTTGAAAAGTTAAAGATTAGAAAACCCCTTTGTATTAATTACATTACACCCTCTTTGTGTTCTCCTGTGAAATATAACAGGATTTTTAAAAGGCTAAGGAGATCTTACAACTATAGGTAACTACCACGTAAGGTCCTTTCACATGTCATCTTACAGAAACAACAGAAAGAGAAGGGCGGCTATAGAAATTGTGACACCTCATGTCTAAGATGTTGTTAAAAAAATAAATTTGAAGGAAAAAACTGTAAGTGTCCTTCAGTTTGAGCATATCGTTCAGTTGCTGAACACTGCTCTTAGGAAATGACCTAATAAATCATTACGTATTCATAAGGAAAAACTGAATCCTGATGGTGTGCCTAGGCTGTTGGATATAGTTTCAGATGTCAGCTTTCTCCGTGCTAAAGGATTTTCTGATTTTGGTTCCATCCTACTGAATATAGCATTCACTGTCAAAGGTCCAAATCTAGAGCAGACCTTCAGTCTAGCTACCCAAATTTGTATCCACAAAGAACAAGACTTCGCAGTATTAATCCTTTTGAAAGGATGGACACATCAAAGCTACTGCAGTACCAAGTAGAAGTTTGCATCCTTTAACATATTCCAAATCGACCATACAATCAGTGACGGCCAGGGTCAACATTAGAAGGAGATCTGTGACTTTCTGCACTTCTCTCATGTTGTAAAAGAGGAATGACTTTCAGAATATCTGTCTTCTTTCGGTCAGGAACAGAACTAGAGGTTTTTCAAGGCAGACAAATGAGTCAGCCACTTGTTCCAAATAAATGGAAATGGTGTTCCAAGTTTCCTAGACAGCTTTAAAAACTGCACAGAGCAATTCAGCTGCTTAATATATTGTGTTCCACACCTCACAGTTAAGAGGACACAAGATCACATGCTTTTTGTTCCAGATATGTTGTTTTACCCACAGCAGTCCAAAGCCATCTAATTTTGTCTCTCTCCTTGACATACATGCTACTCATCTTGCTTTTACTATTCCCAAGAACAAGAGTAACACTCTTCAGAGTAAAGAGCAGCAGCTGAGGTTTCCAGACTGCTGCAGGTGTCCTAAATAATACTGAACTAAGTGTCTAAAATGTCCATGATTGCACATGCCTGTTTGTGTAATGAGGGTGTTAATATTTTGGTTTCCGAGGAGGAATGTTGTAAACCTTAATTAATCTATATCAGTGACAAAAAAAGGCATGAGTTACAACTTTAACTGTACAGTAAAATAGAACATCTATGTGGATAAATAATTATAAGGAGATATATAAAACTATAAAAATAATTTCTTTACTGCAAACCTTGCCTTAACAAGAAACATAACTCCTTCCTCCCTCAAGAAAGCTGAATACACTGACTCATGTCTTTGTTTAAGTGTCATGGTAAATTTGTTCTTTTATAACATGTAGTAGTTCAGCTTTGAACTTTTGATTTTTGGAAAAGGCAGAGCGGAAAAATGTTTTCATGGGAGAGGAGTGCGCATTCCAGAACTGTCGACTGTTACTCGTTTATGAGGGGAGGAAAAAAACTACTTAGGTTTTAGGCTTTGGTTGATGCAATTTGTCGTTGTCTGGTATTTTGTGATAAACCAAAGAGTTTACATTGTACAGTGAAATATTTCAATTTTCTCTCTCATCTTTCCAGCTTTTGCTTGTTCAAAACTCTGAACAAGTTTGAAACTGAATGCCATTGGGGAGAGAAAAATTAGCTTTGTATGAATAGAAATAGTGATCCATTATAATGTACAAAGTAGTCCAAAGAGAAAATAACTCACAGTTTACTGTGAATTATAGAGCTACACACAAGCATAATGTGCAATTGCAGACAATATTACTCATAAAAATGAAACAAAAGAAAATGTGAGCCCTTCATGGTGTCTTCTGACATGAACAACAGTTTTAAACACAATTTTCCTGTGCCGTTTCATGTTTATTTAATGTATTAACATTTGATTATGTCAAAAAATATTAAAACGGGAAAACAAAATAAACTTTATGTAGCTTATTTATTCAAGTAAAGTAAAAAATACTTGTCTGCTGTCCTGCGTATTTTGAAGAGTATTAACATACATGCTTTCTTCCCTTCTCTTTCTAGAAAGAGAAGAAAACACAGATTGTCAGAATCCTTCAAATTTGATCCTTAGTACTGTTAAGATCTCTTCATTACTGGATGTCAAGTCTGAATATCAGCACCAGTACATTGAAGTACTCTCCCATTAAGCTGAGGTAATTTTCTTCCTAATGATTCAATTGTTTAAAGCATTATGAAAGATGCCCTCCCACCTCCCTATTCCCTGCCAATAAAAACAGTTCTGGGCAGAACAGTACATGGCACAATATACCATCAGTTTATGCGTAAGACATGAAAACTGATCTTTTGCTAACAGACAGGGACGTTCAGGCCCCATTTATTAATATAAATTTAGCAAGAGCACATTAGTTAAGCTTACCACACTGAACTGGGTTTGGAAAGCAATTGCAAGTGTCGGCTCCTTTCCTTTCATAAAGGGAATAGTGACATGATAGACACAACATCCTGGATTCATGGCCTCTTAAAAGGCTACTGTATAACCATTATGGATATGTCAGAGACTGCATTCTTTGCTGCATTGGCATTAAGAACTAAAGTCATTGAGGACAGAAAGCGTAATTAATGAAAAAGTCTAATGCTGAAACAATGCAATTAACAAGTCTTTCAAAGTTTCATTTCCTGGGGGAAATTATGACCATTGAAAAGGACGTATCTTGTCAAATATCTTAACAGACAAAGGCTAGAAACTACATGAAAATACCAGCCCCAAGCCAGAGATGAGGAGAGAACTTCTCCATTCACAGACCCAGAAGATGTCAGGGTATTATTCTGGGAGAGGGAGGCTTTGCCAAGGACATCAACTGCTTTTCAGACACACACTGAGATAAGTTTCTGCTTAGTGGGATGGGCATCCATATAGTAAGTTATTTCATAAATATTATTCACTCAGCATGAAAAACTGCATTTATGAATGTCTACAGTCATTGGTTAATAGTGTCGTGTTTTCCCTCAAGTACAGAACTGCACACGGTGCAGGCCTTATGTGGTCACAGTATGTTATAGGAATGTGCAACTTAGGATTCAGACAGGAAGGCAGTCAGTTGCAGAAATGTATTCCTCAAAAAAAAAAAAGCAGGTGGCTCTGAGGCTGACCACTGGCCCACAAGGATGTGGAGGTGCAATTAACTTCAGAACTAAGGTACATAGAAAATTTTCAGAAAGTTTTCTTCCGTCATGTGGCTTTAATGTATCCCCTTCTTTCCTGGTGTATCACTAATCAAGATACTGTCAGTTTTCTGTCCATTGCCCTAACAGAATTGCACAACTTTCACAGCATATTAACAGGAATCTTAAAGAAGCTGCATTTTTTTCTTTGTAGCTTCCTTTTCTCCCCAATTAACAACAAAAAAAAGCTTCTAGAAACACACACCCATTTCTGAATCAGTAAAACACAGTTAACGTAAAGAATTAATTGCTTTAGATAAGATTTAGGTGGGTTATCATATAATCATCATTGCAGACGAGGAAGAGAAAATACAGCAATAGGTGCACAGGAAGATCAGCTAGAGGATGGATGTCTTCTTATTAGTATATCTAACAAAGCTGCCTCAGGCTCTGCATTTGCTTTCAAAGTAATGGAATTCTGTTACAAGACAGCAACAAACATAGCACATAATTCTTTGAGGTCATTTAAAGCCTGCCTGTTAAATAAACATTACTCTGATTTCCCCCCCTGCCCCAAGTATTCATAATATTTCCTGTATACTTCCAGCAATTTTTGTCCTATCTGTCTTCTAAACTATCATTTTGAACCACTGAGAAATTGCCTAAGATCAGAACTCAGTTTTCAATACCTTTCTCTTATTAATATTTCTTAAGTTACATTTCAGCTTCCAATCAAGGTTTGCTGCAACAGTTTCTCTTTTGATGCAAGTCCGCTGTATGGTACCTTGGATTACAGCTAGAATGCATAGTATGTCATGTGAACAGTAAAAAACAATATAGCTCAACTTTCCCAAAGTAAGTTGAATCAGGAGTTTTAAGGATAATCAAAACCATATTTTTACTAGCAAGCAAAGCCAATAAGTCGTTGAAGCTATATAAATATATCCATATCCGCATTGCACTTCATTATAAAAAGAATCTCGCACCCAGGAACACAAAAATTCTTGCTGTGGAGTACTGAATAATTGTGGAACAAATAAATAGAAGAATACAGTGATCTTTGCATGAGAAGTGCATTGCAAAAGGGATCCCAGTAAAACAAGCTGAATCTTCAGACTTTCATAAAGATTTTATGACTTTCTTGGCAGACATTATTAGAAAACTCAAAGAACTTTATACAGAGCAGTATTATTTACAGAAGTATTTATTGCTTATATTCTTTAAGTGAAACTTATGCATGATTTCATATACAAATACATGCAAGCATGCAAGTGCATGTATGTTTTTAGCAAAGTCTGTCACTAAATATTTTGGACCAACTTACAGCCTTAGTAATGCCAATAGATAGGTTACAGACAACTTGATATTTTATGTCAACAAGTTATTCTACATGTGAAAATGTATCTATGATAATGCAGTAGTATATTTCTTATAGATGTTATTTATGTGCATGTGCCTTTACAGGACTTCTGTCTGGACCCAATCTGGATTTAGACTGTCACCACTGGCAGCAGAATATCAGTCTTTGTATGTTTCCTCTCTTTGAAGTATTTTTCCCTCCTTTTTTTTTTTTTTTAATTCTTTTCACTGCTACCTACACAGGCAGATTTGTCAATATAAGTGGAAGTTATCTGAACAGCAGCCAACATAGAACACAGAGTAAATAGCAGTGATTCATGGCATTTTTTACAGTTTGTTACGGTTTTTTTAATGTTCAGAGCCCGTATAGGCAAGAAACTATTTCCCATACTGTGAGATGGAAATATTGTTCACCTCTTTGTAGAATAGAAAGCTGAGAAATGAAATTGTAGTGATTTAGTCAAAACTGAAGCCTTTCCTCACCTCAGAGAGGTAGCACTGTGCCAAATTGTGGCTACCTAAAAAAGGGAAGAATTTGATCACATATGCCTGAAAACACACATTTTTAAGTTGTTCTAAGCACAGTGTAGGCACAGCTAATCTGAAAGATTTCACCATGCTGAATTATTTCCCACATTCCTTTGTTACTCCTGTAATTTCAAAAAATGCAGGAACTGGGAAGTCATATGATCTGTAGGAAAGAGAATATTGTGGTTTCTAAGAAAAATATTTATTACCAAGCAAGCTATTTTGATTTATTAAATGATAGCTTCCCTTCATAGTGGTTTTTGATATGGTGCTTAAAACCACAATGGTTGTATAAAGCCAGGACCTTATTTGTTTAAAGGCATCCACTAGTGTTTTTCTTAATAGAAATATCAGTTCACAACAATGCCAGGTTCATAGAAGCTCATCCAGGAATAAACTCTTGAAAAATGATTTTTTTCCTAGAGTGTCCATTAAGCCAATGCAGACAGTGTCTCACTGCTAGTCTTCTAACATTAGATTTATAGGATGTTATAATTAACAGGTGATGGGCAGCACTACATGCACAGCAAGCAAAGTGAAAAGACTGGCAGCTCAAAAGCCACTTGAGAATCATCAAAACTTTTCCCTGGATAAACTCAGTAGTAATCCTGATAGATTTTCTGGCAATTGTTTTTTTGTGGGTTTTTTTTATTCAGATTTTTTTCTTTTTAATTCCACACCACCACCCCCATTCTCCTCTCTCATCTCAAAGATTAGGGACCATCTGTCTGTTTACAGTTATGTATCTTTTCCACTTCTATGTTTATCTATCTATAAAATGAGACAAATTATGCCTCCCTCACGACTTCTTTGAGGATTACAGACAAGTCCACACAGAAAATTTTAAAATTATGCAGATGTTTAAGACACTTGTGTGTCCATTATTCCAGCATTCTCAAACTCACATTCTGGACAAATCACACAAAGGAAAAGGTTCAAAACATGTACAGCCTCCACATCAATTTTAATAAAAGCAGTTCTTTAGCTTAGGACTGAGAAGGAGGGAGGAAGACACCGAAAAACATGAATCAGCAAAACAAAATGTGTCCCAAATGAGTTTTCGTTTGCATAGTTAAACAAATACCAGTCTTTTTATTTATTTCTTCTTTTGTGAGAATATAAGTGAGGCAAGGTATGTTGGGAAGGGTAGTGGTTTTGTTTAACCAAGTGAAGAAGGACTTGTATCCCAAATCTACCAATAGATCTAACTTTTATGAATTATTTCCAATGTACTAACCTGATGATGTGATCATGATATTAATGAGTTAATCACATGTCATAACATAATGATTGTAACAAAGGAGTAGTGGTTTTTTTAAATAAAAAAACACCTCTGTTTTGGATAATTGGCTACATATCCTCATTGACATTAGTAAATACTTTAAATGCATTAACTGGTAGGAAGATGTAAATAGGAACATTAAAAAAAATAAAAATCAGTATTTATACTATAGAAAAGTATTGGAGATTGTTCATGGATACATTCCACAGTCTTGCCAATATAGGTCCCTTAGCTCCTTTGCAGATAACTCTGATACATGAAATTAATTTCTACTAAAGCCCTCTTAGGGTGTTTCTTCCCTTCTTTCATCCTCCCCACCCCAAAATACAGTTGAATCGGTAACCTTGAAGTTCTTGGCATTATTATATTAGAAAGCAATGAATACCATTCTAGCTTTGTGTTACCAGGCTGCCAGCAGGAACACATGGTGCTAAAAGTTTCAGTTCTCTACAGTGTTGTTAGTGAACATTCTCCGAGAACTCTTTTCACGTGGACTATGGAAAAACGTGTTCATTTTTTCCTGAGCTTATGGGATCACCGTAGGCATGGATTGGATATTAGCACCTGAGAGAACCTAGGCTGTGACCACACTATATAGGTTTGCATATACTAACACATACACATGAACTTCCATAATGGAAAGCGATCAGTTTTAATGCCTGTCATTTGGTTGTGATTGTACAATTTGACTACTGGTCTCAAATCCACCAGTGAACATTAAGCTGTATGTTTACTCAGCACAACCCAAACCAGTACTAACCTCTTAGATTAAATTGTATTAACTTAATTGTCAATGGGAGTCTCAACCAACTTTGTTAAACTGCTTTATTGTATAGCGGTTAATATAAAGTGAGATGGTTGCAATGGTGAATTTATCCTGCTTGTTGCAGGGTTTACACTTCATTAAAATTCGCATAGCAGTGCTTATCTATAGTTGAGACATAAAGTTGCCCAGGGGAGCACTTGTTACTCTGCGTAATTAATCAGAGGTGATGGGAAATTTTTCTTAGTGTTCTTGATAATCTCTAGGGCACCATCCAACTGTGAAATTTTGGCTTCACTGAAGTGGAAAGCAAGTTTCATCAGTAACTAGAATAGGCCAAGACATTTCTCGCAAAGCACTTAATGACCTGGTGTCATCTGGCAAAGTTTCTCTGTGCAGTCTTTTTTCGGATCTGGAGAAATAGTTAATTTCTATTAAATGTTTCATATGCATACATAACAAGCCCCATGTTTTGGTAATCATAGGCACATTTTAAGCAAGGTTCTACACGTTTCTTAGGGTAAATGCCTTTTTAGATGGCTTGAATCTATACTCAAATAAAGTGTCTCAGCTCAGAGAACTTGAAATCACATCCTCAATAGGAAATTTGTGGGTTTGCATGGGCAGGAAGAAAATACATAAGACTGTCAAAATGCTTGGGGGTTCAAGTACATAGCTAGAAACAGCCTGAAGACTTCCACTTCGTAGAATAAGGCTAGCTTCAAGGATAATTTTTTTGTTTACAAAAAAATAAACACTCCTTCCATCAGATGGCCAAATTTAGAGATGTAACTCATAATAACTGATTAAAAACCTTCATCCAATAACATTTTATTTTTATGGTGGCTAGGCATAGATTTTAAAATTTGTATATGTTGAGACCAGGTGGAGGTGTGTTTTTTCTTACTGAATTGCTTCAGGGTAGTTAAACTTTTGCTGCACAAAAGTAGTAGGAATTTTAAAAAGACTGAAAATATTTCCAATTCAAAAGAGGAATCCTCCTCAACCTAAAGAACTATACAAATATCCAAGCACAAAACAGAGCCAGGTTTCTTAGGAAAAGTCGGTGATTTAGACAAATGTTAAACCAAGTTGAAACCAACTCAGCAATTTTATTTCCTCTATTCAGCTCTTTCAGGTGTGACTTTATTAATACTGAGTCAAAAAGATGAATTAGCACTTATTTCACAGTTTTATCAACTATTCATTAGTTTAGCCATCCTTGTTCTAGAAACAATATTTTCCCCAGCTACATCTAGTTAAAACAACATTAATTTAAAAGATATAAAATGTACAAAATAATTGAATCATGAAAAACTATGGCATATGGGACAAAAGCTTACAGGCTAAATTAAGATTTGACTGATTTTTTATTTAAGTGTTGCTACAACATACAAAACTGCTGAACACAGATGTTGATGGACAGGTTTACCCAAGCTCACAAAGAGAGCTGCAAGCTTCCTGTTCCTTTTTTTTGATTGACCCCTGGCTCACAGTAACTTGTATTGATTAAGAACACACTGTGTTATTGCTGAATGCTCTTGTTTGGAGTGCATCATACTAGTTTCACTGTAGCAAGAGCTAACTGAATGCTTCTTTTCTCAAATTACTTAATAGCATTATGAATTCTATCATGGACATTTCAAAAGATTCATTTCTCATTGTGATGACTAACTCATGTTGTCCATAATAGATTCACAAAGGGATTAGCAATTTCATGAGTTTAGTGAAAGTAACTGTCTCTCAGCATTAATTGCAGCCTTGAAAGTCTATCATAAACAAGTCAGTGTAACACCTCAGATCTGAAATAGAACCCTCTTTGCAGGTAGATGCGTAGATGGATGTAGTTTCTTAATGCTGTTTTTTCTACATGAAATTAATGCTGGTATTTTGCTATTAGACTGAGATATCTTACTAATTGAGTAATTTATAAAACAAGACGTTTCTGGGGTCAAGTTAACATGTGTGCCAAGAAGGTCTAAATTTCAATGCAGGGCTTGGATGCAGGATTTGTACCTACATTATTCAGGCACATAACTTTCACTGAATACCTCCACTGAACAGGAGTCAGGCCACCCACTGCTTGTGTAAGTCTGAGTACAAGTTTTATTTGTGTGCCTCAATTCCTGTTTGTGAAAACACAGATGAGACACTCCTTAACATAGGCGCTTGGATGATAAACTGATTACTTTGTGAAGTAATGACATGCTGAAGACTGCTTAGCAATACTCAATGAACTCAAGGATAGAGCTATATGAATTCTGTCCTAAAGAACTTACAATATTACTGCTTAACTGTAAGAGACATTCACATTGCTTACCTGATCTGTTTATATGTCCTGTGATGCTGATTCAAAGCAGCTACCGGAACCTCAGTCAGTGGAGTGACTGTAGTTAAAGGGAGTCTTTTAATACCTTTCACGCTGGGGACAGAATTAAGTATCTGCTGATATTTCATCTTTGATTTGTAAAACTGAATCTTTTATTTATGCAAGTGTACACATATGCATGTACACATGCTCACATATAAATAAGAAAAGTTTCTGTTTGGGGAAAAGTGCAGTAAAACATTTCAAGTAAAATCAAGTCATACAGAAACAATACAAACTATGCTGTATTTGGTCTATAGGAGTAAGGGATTTGAAAGACAAAGGGTCTTTGCACAAGTAAATTATCTTAAAACTTGTTGGTGAATGGCACAACACAAAATCCATAAAATGTGCAGTTCAGCAAAAATATCCTCTATGTTTCTGTTCCCTTATTAAATGAATGAATACTTCCAAGTCTGCTAAAGGCATAGGTGGTGAATGCTTGCCTTTAACAAACTGTGCTGATGCTAACTCACATTCATAGAAATATTGGGACACTTGCTGTCGTTGTATCAGGAAATATCCATGGTAGTGAGGGAATGAAGGAATTTACAACATCAAGGCTTTTCAAAGATTATTATCTAAACTTTACAGGTTCACTTGTAGAGAATTACTAATACCAGACCACCAGAAACCGAAGTATGACTGCCGCCAGAACTCTGCAGGCATAAACTGTGGAAACCAGCTTTAACTATTCATATTTGCCTAAGCTTAGCTCTATACCTAGCATGTCACAATACTGGAAAGTAGAACAGGTTACAGGAAAATTCAGAATTTGTTGAGCCTCAGGACTGATGGATGAAAAGTAATAATTATTAATATTATTTCTTTTAAAAGAAATCATTCCCAACTTAGAATATTTTGGAAATTAGTAGAAAAAGAGCAGCTAGAGAGATCTGGATTATTTATAGACTTCGACAAGTTAAAGATGGAAAATAATTAGATCATCCAGCCCATTTTCCTGCCAATGCAGTATTGTTCCCTGTAGTACGTTTTCTAGTGCTTAGTTTTTGAAGTCCCTTGAGAAAGGAGATTCCAGCATTTCCTTTGGACACGTCCTGGCACATGCTGTCAGGGAGGTTTTTCCTCCCTCTCTTCAGCCAAGCATTTCCTATCTTCTCTTATTTCCTTTCCCACTCAACAGTTCTTCCTCCTCCATGGTGTCATGGCCTTCAGGAATCCAGAGGGGACATTCTGCCGACAGGCACAGATATTCCAAGAATAGGATATTCCACAGTATCGAAATCTATAGGAATTTTAGGAGAACATTCTGGTAGCCTCCTTTTGTTTACTGCTCTTTGTGTGCCAGATGGGAAGAATGCATCTGAAAGGTGCTTAGCCACCGCTGAACATTTTTAATGTGATAATTCTTCAGTATGAACTTTGGAGAGAGTATCTGTTAAAACCAAAGCGTGACTACCTCAAATCAGGTTAGAAGGACTGCTGAAAGAACATGCTGCAACGAGCAATGAGTTCACCATGTACCACGTTACTAGTGATTTGTCCCTTCAAATAAGTGGGTATAAGAAAGTGGCCTGAAGAAAGCAGAAAAATATGGAGATGTTCTTGAGTCAGTGGTGACTGAATACAAAACTAACCATCTGTGCTGTATGAATGTACTCAGGACAGTATCACATATAGGTATGATATTCACGTGCAACAACTATAGTCATGCTGTAGATAGAGTAGCCTACACCAGCTCACTCCAAGCAGTTCTGTTATTGACAGCAGTTGTGGGATAATATCTATTACCATTGAGCAGGCTGTGTGCATCATGAAATCCTAATGTGTGTTTGCAAAGAGATCCCGCTGCAGTTCCTGCAAAAGCTGTGGTTCATAAGGAACCACAGGCCAAATATGACCTGTGTTTTTAGACATCTAAAGACTCAGGAATTTAAGTGTGGTTTGCTAAGTGGAAGTGTTAACCTTGTCAGATTGAGTTATATAGCCTTCTAACATAAGCAGTCCAAGTCTGCTACCTTGATGAAAACATTGTACTATAGGTCATGATAAATATCATTCTTGAACTAGAAGTTTAGCTTTATCTTGAAGAGGCCTAGCCAGAGCACTCAGGAAAATTTTCTTAGAAGAACAACAAATGTTAAGTATCTTTTTGTTTTTCAGATTTGAGCAGGTGAACTTCTTAGTCGTTGGTCTTGCAAAACAGTTTGCAGCAGGGAAGGATTGAGTTTCCATTACCTAATTCAAAAGACTGGCCAAATATAAAGCAAAAATGATGAAGGAATTTGGTTGTAAATCTGTCTCTCTGAAGGGATAGAAATATTCTTGGATGTGTCCTTTGTTTTGACACATTTATAGTGATTACAAATCGAAGGGCAAAGCTGGGGTATTATTTCCTCCAAACTGCTTCAGACCCAATTTGTTCTAGTACTGTGTCTGACAGAATCTCTTTGACAGCAAAGGAACTGTCTCTTTTAATGTAGTTGTTCTTGAAGGTGTTTAAAGCATCCAGAAGAGAAAAGGAAATAGTTCTACAACTAATTTGTGTAAATCTGGAAACTATTTATAACTTGTAACTTATACAAGACAATGTAGTTTTAATAAATCTTTTCCTTCTCCTTCAGAAAAAAAAGTACAGCAAGAAGAGGTGCATCAGTACTTTATTTCAATTAAAAAACAGAGAGCTAAATCAGTGTCTTCCTTTTCCTTTATATTTTACTGTAACTGTCTTGGGTGCTGCTTACTTCCAGTAGCATTAATTTGAGGAGCAGAAGCTAATAAGTGGGAGGAAAGACAAGCAAACCTGGATTGAAAAACTGTGCTAAAGATTAGATCTCCATATACTTCAATTAAGTAACTTAAGAACATTCAAGAAGGAGAAAAGGAGACCAAAAGTCCTGTGACATGCAAGATGTTTGTCCGGAACTACAGAAAACTGGATGATCATCAGTTGACAGCCAATTTATATTTTTCAGGCTCACATGTCTTTAAAAGAAGGGCTTTTTTATTTGTGACACAAGTAGAAAAATATAGACTGTTGCTTTTAAGAGAGGGGGAAAAAGCATTCCGAGTATTTGGCAGTGCCGAACATAAGAACTTTCACAGGTTAGCAACACAGTAATTACTGGTTACACCAGCAGACAGTGCTTCCTGCTTTCAGCAAAGCACTCCCTGGGAAGGCACAGCAAAGGCCCATTGGGCTCATCCGTCCTGCTTCACCTGGTGGTAAATTTAGGCTTTCCATGAATTCTTTCCCACTAAACTGTGGAAAGGAAATGCCTGGGAAGGCACCAGAAAACTTGTCCCATTTGAGTGGGGTGACCTTCATACGTGCCACAGAGTGTTTCTGACTGCAAATGATAAGGTTTCCTAAACTAAGTTTTAATCTACACCCTGACAGGCAGTCAAGTAAAGAACAACCATACACTTCCAATGAAGGTTCTGTTTATGGATAGGACTGCAGTTTGGGCAAGCCTCCTGATAGAGCTTGAGGTGGCTTTAGGGTGAAGACAGCACAATAATACTGCAAGGTCTTTTAAGATCTACTCAGTATTCTCTATCAGCAATGCTTTGTCATAAGTTTAAAAGAAAAAATACTTTCTATTGAATCAACAGTCACAGCAACTGGGAAAAATATAAAAAGAATACCCTCATCCTTAGAGCTATGCATGTAAGTTACCTTCCATAATATTTCTATCTATTCAAATACACAGTCAATCAGAAAACTTATTAAGAGAAGCACAATTCCCCTGAAAAGCCAGAGAGGGGAGAAATCAGATTTGAAGGCTTTTTCTCCTCTCTAAGCACCAAAACAGTAAGATATTTGTCTGAGCTTGTGCAAGGTGCGTAAAATTGGAAAGAAGAGGATTTTTAGGTGCTTACACCACTCCCATCCACAAAAAGCAAAAGCTTCTTTTTTCCTAGTTCTAGTCCCTTCTGCTCACAGAAATCAAATAACTCCTGTATCTGCTTATTTAGGAATTCATCATCAGAAAACAAGAAAAAAAAAGGTAAAAAACCCCACCAAAACCCAGACACCACATCCCCAAACAAACCCCAAGTTTGGTAGGTATAAAACAGAGATATGGGTGAGCAATATAACACTGCTTAAAGCTAGCTGATTTGCACCCTAGTACATCCGAAATAGATGAAGCCTGTATAATGAGCAAACCCATCACCTCTTAGAACACAGGAAGAACATTTTCTTGAGGTCCATTTCCTGTTTTCCTCTCATCCTTTAGGAGAAGGATGGCACTTCCTCCTCTAGTTGGGACAGATAATTCCATAGGCTAAGCTTCTACTTTGATAAAAGCAGAGGGAAAAAAAGCTTGCTATGTCCAAGTTCCCATGAATAAGTACATCAGGCATCTTAACATATACTTTACAACAGCTTCCACGCTCATTGATGACATTGCCCAGTCAAGAGGATGAAAACAAGTAAATACAACAAACTGTATTTTGGTTTTAATTTTTTTTTTTTTCGCCTCTAAAATAACTTCATTATAATGCAATTATGCTGTTCCTGGAAAGACCCACTGCAGAGCCAGATTATGAGCTGGTTCATTCCCTTCCCAGCCAGGAGAAGAATCTCTATTTACCAGCCAGAACACTTGCAAGCCAAGTGCCCTCTAATTCAGTTGTGAGCAACTTCAGGAACTTCATGATTCTCTATTCACACGTGTGCAAACCACCTTTAATAAGCCTTGGGAATTTTACATTGAACAGAGCAATTGAAAACCTCATGGGCTCAGCAGCTGTTAGTATGTGCTTGCCAATAGAAGTCAGCTTGACATAAACTATTTCCCTTAAAGCTTCAGTTGATATTCCATGCCATTTATTTCATAGCCGTTGCCTCATCCCAGCTCCTTTAGCTACTCTACATCATGGAAAAAAATTCACTAAAAGTGCAGTTTGTGGCAAGCAGGAGAGGCTATGAAAGCTGATGGAAGCCTCACTGTTGTTTGTGCTGTCCATTGCAGCACCAGCTCAGCCCAAAGAGCTTCATCAGGTATTTGAGTAACACTGCTAAGACCACAGCTCTCCCAGCTCTATATACAGCAACACAAACCACCATCACTCTTTGGGTGTAAGATGACTGATCACAGCACCTAACTGTGAGGAGCAGAGGGCAGATTTTGATTCTGGAGGTCATAGCCAAGTCCTCTAACAAAAAATTCCAGTGAGTTTTTAACTCCCATACAAAACAAACATAGTATTACTTGCTAATAACACCTGGTCTCCCTTCTCTGTCAGATCTGACACTTAAGCTTTGTCAGCCACCTAACAGTTGCTAAAACAAACATGCAGTGCAACTAGTGAGTACTGTTTCCACTTCTGTGCCACTCCCCATTCATGCTGTCAAGATGGTTTCTCCAAAAGAAAAAAGAAATGCAGTAGCTTTTTTGACAGAAAAAGACCTCAATTTTGTATTGACTTTCATTAATTTACCAAAGCTTACACAGTATGTAGTAATGTTGTCCAGTGATTTTGACACGAGTGATACTATTTAACACAATCAGTCTCTACAGAATAACTTCCCCAGATGCCAGCGTGTTTGATTGCATGATGCTCAGACTCCCTTTTTGTATGGTCTGTTTGACATGCATATGCCATTTGAATGTTAATCAAGAAGGCATATTTATCAGATACACTGCTTTCTCTTCTTTAGGGATCTTTTGAGAGGTGAATTCTCTAAAAAGCACAAAGAAATAAAAGCATACAGACCTGAACTCCAAAACTGTTCTCAGCTTTCTTTTTTTCCTTCATTTTTAAACTATCTTGGATTTTTCCTATGATTTCATGTCAAAAGTTTTATAGCTGTCATGTATTTTGGAGATAGGATATATGGTTTCATAAAGCAGGTTCCCACCTCCATAGTAAGGTCTACTGAATATTTCAAATGAACCATTTCTCTTAAACTCTGTGTAAATTCATATGTAATAGTCACACTTGTTTTATTAGTTTGGTAGGGGAACTCAGATTCTGCTTTTCTTACGAGCATCTAATGGAAAGATTCCAATGCAGAAACACAGCTAAAGCAGCAACAAGAAAGCTTTATTATTTTGTAATTTATTTCCTGCAGTTAATTCCTTAGCTGATTTATCTGATTTCTGACTGATTTCACAGGTCAGTGGACTTGCCAACACATTTTTGCTTTGAGTCACTTCCTTGCCAGACACACACACACACACACACAAATCTTCAAAAAGGGAACAAGCTTGTCTTTCTACCTCCATGCTGAAAGACAGGGCAGGAAATAATTATAAGAGGCAACAAAAGGAGCGTACGTACTTTCTGTGCATATGGACACACGTATTATATTCCATGAAGGAGATAATTCAATGCATGAAATTCTAGAAAATATTTCAAAACCAAGAATACTTGACTCTTCAGTCATGTATCAATACTTCCTTATGGCACTTTAAATGTATAAGAAAGCAGCATCTGAGCTAAAGGGCTTTATATTCTAAACTAGTTCCTCTGCTCCTTTATCAGATGCCAGTGTGATTCACAAACCTTGCCATGTTACAACCCACCCTTGAAAGTGAGAACAAGTCTTTTTGCATTTAAAACAAAATACCCAGGTACCAGATACTCAGGTAATTTCCTATTATAAATGTAGCCAAAAATATGACAGTGAAGCTGCCACTGTGACAAGTGCTCCCTGAGAGGAGGCAAAGGTCTTCTTCATAATGTGGTAGGTACAGATAAGACAATGGCTTTCACAGCATTTGTTGGGGCACCATTCACAGTCTTCTATGGATATGAACCTTTGAAAATGTGAGCATTTATTTCTTTCTATGCAGACTTTCTTTTTCTGTGTTCATAAACCAGACTGGTTTATTGGCATCTGTAAGATCTTAAATTTATTAAAGGATAAATCTATGGTGAGTTTAAATGCAAACTCAATTAGGGTGTTGATAACGGTGTCTTTGCACAGTGTTTCTGAGGTGAAGTTTGAAGTAAAACCCAGACATGTTCTGTTTTGTACCACAAAGACCATAGTGTGGCTAGGAAACATACTTCATTCAGTGAGTCACATCTTGGAAAAGAAAAAGATAAATGGCTAAAAATGCAATAATGGTAGGATATCAGGAAATAAACACTAAATGAGCTAACAGACTACTTTGTAGTCCTACTTGCAATCACTTCTAGCCCATGTTTAGGATGTTTTTTCAGCTACCCAACTAAAAAGGAAAAAAAAAAAAAAAAGAAAAAGACAATCACTTCTTTTGATGATGTTACATCCATAACAAAGGCAATAACCAACAGAATTAATTTGTGTTGCTGTCCTGTATTCAGCTGAGTAAGGCTATAGAGGCTGAGACTCCAGAAAGGCAGGCATTTGCCATTTCAGCCTCTAGCTGATCAATATCCCTTAATATTAACTTTATTTCAAATCTCAGAGTTCCTTGCAAACATAATGAACACTTACTGGTGCTTTAGTCTTGCAAGATAGGTAGCATTATACCAGCTTCCCCTGGTATGAAACTGGACTTGAAAAGGTCTAATTCCCTTCAGCATGCTCATGCTTATGTACTTAACAGTAGCAGAAGTGGAGAAAATTGGCACCAACAATTCTACTGGTATCATTATACATCTACAGTGGTTTTATTTGCCCAGATGTAATCATTACACATTCATACATAAGCACCAGAGGAAAGAGGAGGAAAGTTTGTAATAAGTCATGAAATGCAATTCATTTGTCAAAATTAAGGCCCTTGATGGGTTTAAAATCCTTCCCTGAGATTCTAACTTTTCACTTCATCTCTACATTTTGGCCAGGGTAAGAATGGTATAGGAAGTCACAGTCCAGTGCCTCTGTAAAGCAGAGGGGTAGGCTAGGTTCTACAAGTAATTTACTGGCGGTTTGGCTCTGAATGTCTCTTGTTCCCCTCAATACATTCCTACAGTTGAAAGATTTTGAGTTAGGACTTCATCGTTTGTCACAAGAAACACAGCTTTACTCATCTCCTCTATGTCAAGGCAGGGATTTCCTACCTTGTAGGGGCTGAGTCAGAAACAGGACCAAAATAATCCTTACCTGAAGCAACCTTTTCTAAAAATGTATTAATAGAACAGCTGGTTGCTGCATCCGTTGCTTTTGGAAGCATATACTTCACCTTCTCGAAGTCACTAGGAATTTATTTTGAAGCAGAAGCAAAGGGAAAAATATCCAGCAAGTCATCTGATTTATTGCAGTAACCCTCTTACATATGCAGTGTTAAAGAGATCATATGGTTGGCTGTAGAAATGCTAAGTATTTCAATTTCATGGAAAGATTTAAAGGAATAAGTGATACACATATGCTTTTGTAATTACATCAATGTTAAAAAAAGTTTTTTAAAAAGTGCTAAATCACTGTATAGCATATTGAACCAAGAGCTTACTTTAGAGAGAAAAGTGAAAAGATATATCCTCCAGGCTAGATAGCAAAAGTTTTGGCATCTCTGAAGATCTGAATGCTTTTACATGTAGGTGTGATTCAAAACAGTATACACACATTTCCAACAGCAAGATCTGTAATTCCTCACCATCCTACCAAAAATGCTAAAGGAGGCTGATAGTTTGTATACTACCTTGGCTGAGCCTTTGTGTTCACTGGTGCTAGATACCATCCCTAGTGTTTTCAGCCTTCTACATGGATTGCAGGACTTCATACCCAAGAAGTCCCTAATGCTGTTGCAGACAATGTTATCCTTGAGAAGCATCACACACAGGACTTACCTTTCTTCTTTTCTTTTTTTTTTTATAGAAAGCAATGTTTATCTCAGTACGATGCTTCCTTATCTGTGCACCTATTCTCCCCTCTCCCCTGAATAACATTTGAGCTTGCTGGGCAATTTGAAACTCATCTTGAAAGAAGTCTAGAGTCTGAAAGAAAATTACATCCTTGCACAAGTTCCTGAAAAATCAGTGGGCAGTGGGTAGAGACACAACTTGGCGTCCTCACAGAGGGAAAGGCAGGCAAAAGTCAGCTGTTAGTAATTCAGTTTGGCCTCAGGAAAGTAAAGAATGCAAATCCAGAAGAAATCAAAATTTGTTGGGTTTGCTGCTCAGGTAGCAGCTTGGACAATCCAGTTGGGTGATACAGTAAAAGAACCATTTGGGATCCAGTCCTCCTCCTTCATTATTGATTGAGGTAGGAGGAGAACCTCAGTGGAAATACAGTGAGACAATACAGTTCAGGAGCTTGCTCTTACATTCTTCTCTGACACCACGTCTACCAAACATCGGTTTGTTTGTTGGTTTGGTCTTTTTTTTGTGGTGTGGTTTGTTTGAATTTTTGGGGGTTTTGCTGTGTGGTTTTTTTTAACTGTCACAGGACAGTTACATGGTCCAGAATAATGGATCCTTCTTTAGGGAATACGTGTTTTATAGGCTATTGCTCAGGGGACCCAGTTTAGGCTAGTGATACTGAATAGCAATGGTAAACACATAATTCAGTTTTGGCAAGCATTCCACTTGAGGGTGATATTCAGGGCAAAAAAATTATAATTAACTACATCACTTTTCATTTCCCTAATTTGTCATGCCAGGATTCTCTTGCTGGGTAACTCAGACTACAGCTGTTGGGGTGCCATCTAAAGGTAACTTCCATTAACAAAGCAGACTTTTTTCCGATCATATTCTAGACTGAGCAAAGGAGAGGTGGAAAGAGGAATTACGAATAGGCTGATCTTAAGGGAAAAAACTCTAGAAATAGTCTAGTTTGAAAAAACAAAGCTAGGAGTTCATATTCCACTTTGAAACTATCTTTTGCTAACGTCATTGGCTCAGACTGGCTTAGAGTTTTTAGCCATATGGAGGTTACATTGGTTTTGAGCTTGACAGAGGAATTCACCAGCTTCAGTCCACTAGTTAACCTAGTTTTGACTCAGGTTTCATCTTTCCTTGAGTAAAAGGATACAGTGACCTACAGCAACTTGTGATCTATGGGAAAGGAGAAGTATTCAAAGCTGTTTAAATGATCTGAATGTGTATTTCCAAAACTTTTCCTATAGGTCTGTTACATTCTATGTAAACATTATGATAAAATATGAATCCTGATCATAAAAACTCCTAGCTAGAAAAAGGTGAGAGATAGGTTTTTTTCCCTTCATATATACTAGATCATTATCTCCAACTGTTAATAAAGTGTTTGTAATTAAATTTTATTTAAGTAGGGTTCAGTCTTCAGCATGTTCACTGTTAGTAATTTCTGATATTTGTCATTCAAAATATGAGCTGTTGTTATGGCATACATTTATTTCAAAGATATTTTCTTGACTCGGTAAGTGAATGCTTAGCGTCTCATTTGAAGGGCCAGAAGTTACTATTACAAGTTTAAAAGACTGCTTTCAGCTTGATTTAGCTGGAACTGGCTGCTACAAAGAACAGGTCCACCAAACACATCTGTTGTTTAGAACTTGAGCAAAGAAGCCTAAAGACAGTCAAGGAATTAAGATCAACTCTTCTGGAATGTATGGGTTGGTTTTTTCCCTAGTATTTGACTATTCTGTCAAGCAGTCTTAAGTCAGATATGGGGGCGGGGAGGGGGGGAGAAAAACAAATCAAACTATTCAGAGAGACAGACTTACCATACCAGTGTAGATGAATGAAAAAAAAGGTTGTCATGTTAAGAATACCACTGAACATGGCATAGCCAACGTAATCACCACACTGTTGCTATTATGCTGAAAGAGCCTTGTTCCTGCCTAGCTTTCCTTCCAACACACCGTCTGCATCCAGCATCCTGTCGCAGTGGTATACGCACCCCCACTGAATTGGTTAGGGGGAATGGTGATTATTCAGATCTTCTTAATTGTTTGTTCTTCTGCAGTGCACATACTAGCACCTGATCCTTCCACTGCTCACTCATCTTCAGCAATGAGATTCAGCTAGTTTTCTATATGCAAAGTCCTTTGAATATTGTCCCCATCCTCACCGTAGCACATCAGGGACACGTGTTGCCTGGGTACAAGTCTGATGTTAAGATAAACATAGAAATTTTTTTTGTGGACAGAGAATAGCCTAATCTTTTGTCTTTTTAAAAGCAGAATGAGTCCTTTCCACTGCTCATTTGGTTTTCCTCTTGCACAACCTTCCACTTAGTAACACATTCTAATCTGCAAGACAACTTTAAGCACTTTGGATTTGGAGTGAACCAGATGACAGAAAAACAGAGCAACTATCATTCTGGGCTACCCATATCCCACTGAAAGGAAGATGGATGCCAGTATCATGCCATTGTCCAGCAAGGTGACTGTACTAAATTTACTTGAAAGAACAAGTGAAGGAATCATTGCTCTGTTGCCAAAGAAAGACTTGGCAGAAAAGTGCTGTACAAGTAGTAGAAACTTGAAAATCTATCATGCAATCTACTATATTTACCTCTATTAAAATACCGGAGTCTATGTTGTTGTTTTTTAATTCAGTTCCACTCATACATCTCAGGGATTAAGCAAAATGAGCTAGTAACAGAATGCCTTATAAAGTAAATAACTTTAAAATGTTAAAGTCCACAAATACGGAAATAAACAAATAATTGCCAGAGAGTTTTGCTAGACTGCAGGAAGAAGATGAAGTGGTCTTCAGACTGTCATAAGCAGTATTGCCTCTTACAGCAATACATACCTTTTCTTTTAAGACAACGTCAGAGTCCCTTCTGTCTTACCTTTGTATGTACGTACCTTAGAATCTAAACTACATTCACTGCAGGCATATTTCAAACTTCATAATTTTCAAACATTTATATTAAGTCCTTATGCTTTTAACTAAAATATGAAAAACATCCATGTAGGGCCTAGTTTACTGACAGATAGATTTTGCCTTCAGATAACACTTTTACTTAGTTAAAAAAGGAGCTTGCTTAAAATGAACAGTCAGGTACAGACACCTTTCACAATATCCACAAGTGCTTTCCCACCTGAGGTTATTTGCAAGAACATTATCTCAGTCCATACAGCAGCAGTAAGAAGATGAAAACCAGAAACAGGGAACTATGCTCTTTAAACTAACTCTTCAAAAATAGAGGCACCATAATTATCAATGGTTTATTCCTTATCACAATATATGTTGTTATTAAACTCAAATGAGAAAAGGAAGGAGTCAGGCGGCATGAAATCAAGGCATTTCAAGAGTCTTCAGTGCAACATGGCTCTCCATGTTTTGTAAATCCACCTCTATAACCCAGAAAAACATGGGAAACACCAGGTAGATTACTTTGCACATAGGTTGATAAAAGAGACACCTTGGAATAGGAACACAAGCTGCTTGTCTTCTCAACCCTGGGAAGAGACAGATGCAGCAAGTAAGTGCAATAGGTTTAGCTCCCTGTGCTCCATCTTCTACTGTCACCTGCTGAGGTGGAACTGGTAATGTTTGTGAAGTTGAGATGCCATTAAAATTTATAAAGCTGTTGATCATTTTCAAAGCTACAGTTTTAACCTCTTCAAAAACTATTGCATTTGGGTTACATTTAGTTCATATTTTTCAAGGTTATTTCAAGCCTTCCTGAAATACGAGGTTCATAAGAAGATTTACTAAACAAGATTCTAATGTAATCCCCCAGTTCCAGGAGACTGGGAGCTAAGCAATACCTTTGTAGCACCTCTGCCTTCATTTTATGAACAAATACAGGGTAGGGAAAATGTGTATGCATGTCTAGTATAGAGAACAGGAAAGCTGGCAAATTAATTCAGAAATGGTTAAATGCTTTCCCTGTCACCCCCCTCCCCTCAAAAAAAATTCCAGAACTTTTTAGGGGCCTAAAGATACAGAAAAAGCAGGGGGTGTTAACTATCAACACTTTTAAAAACAGAAAATAATTTCAAATAACTTTGAAGATATTTTTAAATTCAAGCAAATAAGTTTTTTTTCATTCCCTTTTATTCATATGCATCTAAGTCCCTAGTAACTAAAGAAGTTCATTTTGTAGGCACAAATATACAGTATACATCCCCAAATATTAAAATCTTTCCTCAGCAGTTTTTTTCCAAACTGCGGTATAGCAGAACATGTTACCAACATGAAACTTTAAAGCCATTTTTATGTACGTGCACTCATTATTACTTTTCCCCCAGAAGAATTACACATAAACAACAAATACAAACCCCCTTTAAAAGCCTTAGCATTCCTTCTGTTTCAGAAGCCCATGTTTCCATTCTCACTGTCTCCTTGA
The DNA here is from genome assembly GCA_035590275.1 of Ibycter americanus. Taxonomy (NCBI): domain Eukaryota; kingdom Metazoa; phylum Chordata; class Aves; order Falconiformes; family Falconidae; genus Ibycter; species Ibycter americanus. Next base: position 122,503,146 of record JAVJGI010000014.1, read on the forward strand.
CAGTGACAGAGAAGAGGGAAAAAAAAAGGTATTAAAAAAATATAGCAGGAATGAAGAGCACTTAGCACTTGGAAGAAGGAGCATAGCAAGCTGCAGCCAGCTCCAAAACCGCCCCTCTAGGGCTGTAGCTGTGTAGCTGCTTGACTCTACCAATAACAGAGACAGCGCCACAAAAAAGCATAGCGGGGGAAAAACAGTTCTTATTACAGTCTTGCCAATTTTCAGATATGGTATTTTTCACTAAGAGCTAGATGACCTCAAGAGACTATATGACTTTTGCATTTAGAAACAGAAAAGAAACAAAAAGAACCCAAATCTTTTAGATTAAAACATACTTACATAGAAATGCAAGCACAAAGTATCAAGCTAATCTCACTGCATCACGCTTCTGTATCACTTTAACAACCCAGAGAGAGCAATAACCTACCACAGAAAATCAGCTGTGGGAAGTGTTAAGTGAGACCAGGGGTACCTTATTACAAAGGCTTAGGTTTGCAATGAAGGAGTTCGCAAGTGTTTTCTATCACCACAAATCTGTAAGTTTCTTCCTACATCTTTGTTTTTCATGGGCTGTTTTTGTTATTATATTCAGTACCAGGAACAAATTTTCAGTGTTTTTCAAATGCTGTACAAGTTCCAAGTCATTAAATACTTCTAAAGCTAGTTAATAACTAAACAAGCTTCAGTAAACTCCTGGAAAATAGCTGAATATTATCTCTTAAGACAAAACTGAGGGAAGTTAGGCCTAACTCCATGGAGGAGTCAGGGCACTTGCACATACAGAAATGACTGGCAGGTCAGCTAGGAAACAAACTTCCAGTGCTTTGGCCAGTTTGTGGTATGTGGCCATACACAAACACTGTAGTAAACACAAGATGCATTCTTTCTCAGCAGAAATAAGGAATAATTACCTTTGATTTTATTTTTGAAAGGCAGGAGTAGATAAATGTATTTGCATGGCCATTGTGAATAAAAGTCTCAGGTTGTCTTACAAAAAGTTGATCATTTGCCTATTGGAGAATAAAATGAGGCTTAGCTGCAACATGCATGCTTTTGATTGAAACCGCAATCCTGAAAACCACCACTGAGCTTCTGCCTAAAGCATGGGAGGACCTGAACTTCATAGATGTCTTACTTCTAGAACTTTTTCCTGTGATGGGGCCACTAGGAGACTAGTGATGCTTGAAGTTTTAAGGTGAATGAAAATAAGAACCTAGGAAAATAGGAACCTATGTCTCAAGAAAGACTGTTCCAAGGTGTTTATTCCTACTTTGTGACTCTGAGAGGATGTTCCTTTCAGGTAATACAAGTAATACAATGTTGCAGGAAAGTATCAAAAAAGAAATCAAAACCTGTCCAAGAATTGGAGAGGCAAACTTCGAAATGTGAATGAAATAACATGTTCTAATGAACATTTTCCCATCCTTACACTCACTCCTATGCTTAGAATGTGCTTGAATCTTGGAAATTAGACACATGAACTTTGCATTTCTCACATTGAAAAATCCTGGCCTCTGATGGCTTCAGACATGAAAATTGACGTCAGGCCCTCCATTCCACTTAGCATCGCTTCTTCCATAATGACTCAACAGCAAAGTTTGTTGCTTAATGCTGTTCCATAGAACAGTTAATCCAGACCTGACCTTTTAAAACTGACCCCTGTACATTCTACTTCTGGCAGTTTGATTGGTGAAGAGATGATCCCATGCACATACGGGTATTAATGGTTTGCTTTAGGTTTCCATGGAATCACTGCAGACAGGTTTTGATTTTTGTTGTGGTTTGGTTTTTTTTCTTTCTTCTCATTAGCCAGTCAAGGGAGAGTAAGGTGAAGAAATGAAGTAACTCTCATGCTGATTGATCCCTTTGCACCAACCTCATTCACACAACAGCTGGGGTCCTAAAACAAGAAGTCTTCCAAGTCAGCAGGCCTAAGGAGGGGGCACTGCCAGTCACTCCTGCCACAACAAATGAACTCATGCATGGAGGACTCATGTCCTTTTGCATGAACTCATTCCTGATGGGTGATTAGTGCCTACAATTTCCTCTGAAGACAGAATCAAAAATACCTGCAAGACAAACTAGTCTTATCTACATATAATATGTCCATAAAGTATTACCGTTCACATCATCAGATCATTAATATATCCTAAACATTCACCTTACTTGTATGCATATGATAGAAACTCTGTAGCTGGGTGTTGTAACATCTAGTCCCTAACCCTAACACATAAATACTGAGTGCCTGAACTAAGGTGCTTTAATCCATACTTAGCGACAAAATGCTGAGCAACAACAATTCTTTCTCCAAGTCTCTAGATAAAGTTTTGATGCTCAGTGCCTCAGAAAAGATGCCAGGCTTTAGGCAATGACATTTGGAAAATGTAGGTCAAAGCTCCTTGGTTAACTCTAGGTATCTTGTTAAAGGATTTTGTAAACATGAAGCAAACAAGCAGTCATTGTGTGGGCTGAAGACCAGCACTGTTTGAGATACACACAAAAGGAGCATTTTGATTAAAAGGACATGATACCAATTCAACATTAGTTTGAGGTTGCTGAGAGAAATCCACCTGATTGCTGATAAATGAAAAGCCACCCATAGCTGGTTTCTTGTTTCTCTGTGTTATTGGTTTAAACATGACAAGTTTTATTCTTCCCACTCCAGGAGTTAAATATCCAAACCCCTTTGTAACATACCTCAGGGCTCAAATAATCCATTTCCCAACATGATAGGCAGCACTGTGAATAATGGAAGAGTTTTTAGAAGAATTGTTAGAAAAGCAAAAGGCCCAGACACTCTTAACTGTATCCTAGTTACCTGAAATTTGACACTTTTCTTTCTCTTTTGCAGCAAATGGTTCTTTCCTTCAAAAAATTTTTAGGCATTATTCTGGAAAAAGCAGAGATACCCTTTTACCCATCATAACTTCAACTAGTTTTTTAGCTCAAGACAGTATTTTCTGTTGGCTAATCTCTGTAATTCATGACCATTTGCCAGAATCTTGGTAACAGTGATAATAAATGTGATTGCATTTGTAAAACAGAGAATTATGTTCACAGAGTTCCTTAACAATCGTTTATTTAGGTTGATTTCACATCTCAGATTGTAACTTATTTTTCATTTGAACAATTAGTGATAATTTATAAAACTGATTTCCATTTTTGTTCTTGCAGTCAGTCCTTCACAGTTTGTGGGCATGCATTTAGCTGCTTCAAATTCCACACATATCAGATGAATGGAGTACACATTCAAAGGAGAGAGTGACTTTGGATATTTGGCTTTCCAAGTGCCTAACCAGAGACAGTGAAGCAAGGCCAACCTTCACCAAGTGCTGACCACCCATTTCTAAGAACAAGATTGCCTTAAAGTGTTCAAATTGAGGATTAGACAGTTTTCAGAACTTAGGCATGTTGTCAGCATTTGTATCAGGTGTAACACGACATTTACTGTTAAAAAAATGGTAAGGAAGGTGAGACAAAAATGTTCACTGTTTTTAAAAGCCAGGTTGCAATTTTCTGTTTGTGACAACATCATTGATTGCTCTGGAAGTTACAGCACACTAGAGCCACTAATAAAATAAAAGACTGAAGTCTTAGAAAAAATCCTTTTTTTCTTGCTGATTTAAGCTGGAGAAAGAGGAATAGAATAATCTATAACATATGAGCAAAATTATCTCTAAATGGAGTGTTTAAAAATGTTTCCATCAGGCATCATCAGATGGGTCTTTAAGTGAAAGCCAAGTATTAAAATGGCATCCATTTTAAGTCTTGCGTTCCAAGAGAGAAAATATGAGCCAGAGAAGTTAGTCTGTGTTGACATGTAAAGTATATCACTCCCATTAGCAGGGCTGATGCGGATCTAAATGACCCAAAAGATGCTCCGTGGCTCAACTGAATACCAGAGAACAGAAGCGTAAATGGATTTGAACATTGGTAATTCAATTGTAGTCATTGCACTTCTGAATCAATCTGTATGTACACTTCCAATAGAGATAAAACACCTGGAAAAGCTCTGCTAAGAGGGCTTGATTCTTTGACAGCTTTGGATGACAGCCTGTATAAACAGAGAAGCAAGAGAGACATTGTCCTTTTTTTCGCTACAGAATTGTTTTTATGATTGCTTCCAAAAGCTCAAATTTACAATTAGAGACCCCTTTCTACAAGCACAGCATATAATTACATGCTTGGTGTTTCCAATATATGCTTGATAATTTTCAGCATTCTTCACTCCAACTCATGCTGGTTTTCTTTCAGTATTTACACCTCACTCTTCCCTGAAAGCTCTCAAATTAAAATTTTTGCACACACAAAAGCTTTACTCCTCAGCTATTAATCTCATATATGATATCACTTCCTTTTGTTGTTTATAAGCAAGAAGATTATTAAAAAATGTCCTGGATCTGTGCAATCTAAGTGAATTGGAAAAAATAATTTAATCTTTATTTAGACAAAATAATTAGAAAATCAACATGATGTCACATCAAGACTGGTTTCAGTAGTAACGACGGTAACTGATTAACTTCAGTTTGCTTAACAATGCTGTTTACATTCTTCCTGCCTCTCTGTAAAGCTGATTATTTCAAAACTCAAGGGATTTCTCTTATGCACATCTGCAAATTCAGTGTCAGTTCCAGATTCACATTTTGGTGGTGAATCAAGCTGGCCTCAATTCACCCAATGAGAGGCCACTTTTTACCAGACAAACAGATTGAGGTGACTTAATACTTATGGGGTTTAACTGACATATTGACTTGCTTTCTCCATTCTTTTTTCACTTCTAATGAATCAAACATATTACTACACACTGTTGACAAATTGAAGATGATAGGAGAGAGCAGATGAGATAGACATTAACAACTTTAAACCAAGGACGCCCAACTTAACTCCCTAATATCTGACACCACTAGCTCTTCAAAGGGAGGCTTTAGTTTTTTTGAAAGGATTGGGAGAGATAACTAAGGTTTAAGGATTTTCTTTTGATTTAAACTAAATTAATGGGAAATTAGGCATGAAAATATTCCAAATTACTGCACCTTCAAAATTATATGTCTTGGTAACATACATATCATTACTTAATGTACAGGTTATCTATATGTATTCTCTCTATATAAATGTTGGTAATGAAAGACTGATCAGCATATCAACAAATAAGGAATTTACTCAAAGTCTTGGAAAATGAAAAAGCTGAGATCCTTTTTCAGGTATGCTAATCTGATACATATATGCAGTTGTTTATGCACATTTTATATTAAACATAAAGTTTGAGTCAGCTTTTTAGTACGGAACTGAACAATACCAAAAAAAAGATAATTTATTACTTAGTGTTTAGTTGTGACCTAAGCCAAGTTACGAAATTAAATATGAATTGACATGAATTGGACTTCTTCCACCAAGTGGGAATGAGATTGGGCTGCTAACATCTCTGCACAAAGATACCTGCCTTTACACAGGACTGAGCAACAAGTCATGAGACCTAAAGCTTGGCGCTGCCAGTGACTTGCTGGGAACCTTCAGGCAAACAATTCTTTCCATTTTCCTTTGTTTTCCTAACTCTAAAATGGTAGTAACAAAATTTATTCATACTTACCCGAGAAAGTCTTGTGGCTGTAAGCTAATGGTTCTTCAGCTTTAAACAGCATTACTACAAAGTTGGCTGCGATAGGCACTTCGTTTTGTTGAGAATAGTGACATCATTTCATTGCCTCCAGCTGTGGTACCTCAGCATGCTCCCAAACAAAGCGATACCTACCTCCAGCTGTTTTTAAATCCTGACTGGAAAACAGCAGTCTTACCTGCTAATGGTCCTTTCAGTGGGCTGTTTCCTTCTTTACATATATTTGTTGTTATACTATCAGTTCACAGGCTTTTCCACAGACTGAGCAGAAATGAGACTGGGCTGCTAATATCTCTGAGCAAAATTGTGCTTGTCTCCACACAGAGCTGAGCAATAACAACTCATGAAACCTAAAGACTGATCTTGTACCTCTTGCTCACACTGGGTTATACTGATCACTCCCCAAGTTCTTTCATGAAAGGCACTGAGATTAATTAATAATCAAAGAATTGCTCAGGCTGAGAGGAGTGACAGCATCCATGTGTAGGATACAAAATGTAGGATACAAAATGTAGGATACAAAAATGCAAAACACTAAGCAGATCACTTAGGCCAAATAGGGATAATCTCCTCATGTCACTCTCTAATACTTTTTGCAGAAACGGCTCTTTTTACCTTCAGGCATGAGGCTTCCAATGTTTTCCTTGAGAGATTCCAAATTTTTGTCTTCTTGCCCCATCACTCTATCTCTTTCTTTTCTTTTTCTCTTAGGCTGGTGCAGATGTTTTTTGCAGCATTCTTCTCTACATTGCTTCTAAGACAACTGTGTCCTTTAGCTTCTATGATAATCTTTTGGCTTGGTAAGTGTCCTTCTTGTTCATCTTTGACTGCCTTTGGATCTACCTTCATTTCCACTGCATAGGCCACAGAATCCTGTATATGTTCTCACCTTTACTACCTTTACAGAGACCATTCTGCCTTTTTCCTTGATCTAACACCTTGTTGCAACACACCAAGATACTGGAGACAGATGGGAGAATAGACCATGTCAATTTACCCTACGGGACAGATACCCTGCACTCTGTAAAATACACTGTGCACATCCTTTGAGTCTTCTGACCAAATGTCTTGAAGATGTGTTTTTGTAAAATTGCATTGTCACTGATACCAAGAGTGAATGCCGTAGCATGTCAGTTCAAAGAAATATCTCAGAAGATTAGCAATAGATGTTGGGAGCTCTAATCCCAAGAATTATCATAGCATGGGAAAATCAACAGATTTTTTCAATAGCTTCCTAAGAGATGGCTGAGATGAGATGGCTGGTCTGTCCCTTCTAAAAGCCCTGTTTACCAAAGATTTTCAATTTAGTAGGCTGCAGTTCAGTGTAAATCCCAGTATCTGCCATAAAGATACAGTGTAAGCAACACTGATAATTTTTTGCTGTAAAGGAAGACTTACTTAAAATATTGTAGAATGCTTTGTTGGTCATGTAGAGCAAAGAGTTTTCTGCTGATATAATTTTGTGTGGTGAAAAATGTCAGAGGACTAGTTCAAACTCCATCACAAAAATTTCTGCTGAGAAAGCAACAGCTGCCTCAGAGCCACTGAACAATGAGATCTGCTTTGAAGAGCTAATGCAAGTTTTTTTGCTCTGCAACAGAGCAAACCTTCAATTCTGATTTTTTTTGAAACATTCTTTCATGAGTTTAGCCTGGTTTTGCACAACCTTTTCAGAATTAAGCACCCTACCAGACTGTTGCCAACAAAGGTTGCTTAATTCCTTAGTAAAGGGAGAGTCTTGTTATTTAAATAAAGTAGCTACTGTAGTAGATTTGCAGATATGTTAAGAGGATCTAGAGGTAGATTTAGGCAGAAAATACTATAAAGCAGGAAAAAATTAAACAGTGTACTCATTGAAACTTAAAAGACATTATGACATGTGATGTGATTGCATCAGATAAGAGCAGGTGGAACTGTGTTACCTGTACATGCAATATAATGCATGTTGCTTGAAGTTACACTTCCCTTTAAAACACAGTCACCTTTTAAAACCTGACTGTCCACCACCACCACCACCAATTACATTAGGGGAAGAAAACAGAAGCAACAGGGTTCTTCTGTCCCTTTTTATGGTCTGCAAAACACCATACTATGTTTTCCTGAGCACCAGAAGATTACCCACAACCTTTTATCTGAAACTGGACTGGTGAATTCATCTGCCATACATTCACTGTGATGGGACAGCAGCTGCTGCATTCCTGAGCAATCACAGCAACACAGATTATCTTGTCTAGCACCTTCCTTGTGGTGATGGAATCACTTTACAACAGTCATTCTGGAAGAAATTTTCAGAGTCAATTCAATTCCCATTCCTCATGTGAACACAAGCTTTCATTCTCCTTTAATCATCAAAATGGAAGTACTTTATAAGTGCTATGGTGCTGCCTGGTCACTGTGAGTTCCTCCAAAACCAGGATTTTCATAGAAGTACAGCAGATACTGTAGTTTCTCCAGCATCTCTCCATCTTCAACCAGAAAGAAAGAGAGAACCTAAGGGCCATAGTCATGCACAGAAGGTATTGACAGTTTTAACCGAGTCCTGAAGCACCAGGAGGGGGAATCCTTGCTGCTGACTCTTCTGCAGGGAGTTACATGACTCTTCCACCTGAACCTTTCAGGCGTGTATTCTCAAGGGTAGACTTTCTTTTTTTTTTTTGCCAGGGTGTCAGTTACACCACAGCAAAGCAACCAGACACTCTTCTGCAAGGAGCATAAGCAGGGACATCTCAATAGTGCTTTCTCGTTGGTTTTCTTGTCTGTGGTCCATAGCATGTTATAGCGGATTGGCTGCCTGTTGGCTGCCTGCATGGCTCAAAACAAGGTGTCAGGCTCTTGTCCAGGCTTTGCATAAAAGCTTCACATGTGTCTGTGTGTTGAGCTAGTGATACATACACTGGAAGCACACAACCAGTCTAAATTTTTTCACCTTGTGAAAGTTCATCTGTCAGACCAGCCTCTTGAACAAGCACTCTGTGATTTTACTGGAAAAAATTACTTCAACAGAAACATTCACTCAGTGCACTCAAAAACCTGCATGCAAATTTGCTTCCTTTAGAGAATAAACATGGGTGTTTTAGCAGACTCAGCTGCAGAGGTTTTATTGGCAGGTTATTAAAAGCTTCAAACTTTTTGATATAATTTCAAGAAAAAAAATGTGAACACTTGCAGGGGACTGATAATACTAAAATGCAGAGGAACAAAGAGACACTGGGCAAAATACACAAGCAAAAACCAGAGCTGGTTCTCCTCAGAGCTTGCTTTGGATAAATTATTTCTGATCTCCATCAAAGACCATGGATTTGCATAAATGTAAAGAGGAGTCAGCAATTTATTTACTGCATGAAGTAAATGCATAGGAATTCTTTCTACCGCTCAGATTCTTCGGCAATGTCACACCACTAGAAGTTGCAGAGCGCCTAAGCATTGAAAAGTGTTTTTCACCAACCACCAATGCCACTGAATGGTCTGTTTTATGACTTTTGTGTGTACTGATATCAAACTCTGCAATCAATCAATTTTTAAAGGAAGGTGTGATCTATCTGTTTTTTTCTACTAGGTATTTAGTACGGTAATTATATTCCTTTGGTATCTCAGCATCCTCATTATTTGACATTATGGACATCTGCCTGTGTATAAAAGTTTCATAAACTACCCGTAACCTTGTAGATACACATATAAATCATTAATCATTGTAAGAGAAATTCTGGCATGTTTGAAGTCAGTGGTGAAACTTCCCTTGACTTCAACAAGGATCAGAGTTCACGTCTCCCCCTGCAATGTGTCTAGCAGGTGCCGTTGCCTTTAATGCCAGCTGTCAGCAGGTGTCTTTGCTAGTAGTTCCAAATAACAGCATTTGCCTTATTATCCAGCATATTAAAAAATTATTTTCTGCTGGCTCACACGGAGCTTTCAGTCCAAGGTGGAGGTTGTGACATCTGCCCAAATGAGACTGCATGCTGCTGGAATGAATTACCGGCTCCATTCCAGACTCTAGCTCTCTGTTCCTTAGTGGCTTTGGAGCTAATATAATCATAAATTGAAGCTGATTTGTATTTTGTATGGCCAAAGAGTTGTAATAAAGCCTTAAGACGGGTGGATCTTCAAAAACACCCTGCCAATTAGAACTATTGTTTATGCCATTGAGCTTCTCATTTGGTGAACTGTCCAATACTGCATTTCATCTAGTAGGTTTCTGTGCTGGCGTGTTGCAAACATGTGAGCAAATCATCTGGGTATAGAAATAATAATACTAACAAATATTTTGGACCTCTAGTGCAGCTTTCAAGCCAAGAGCTTTAAATAACTACACATGTTAATTAAGCTCTTCCAGCTTCCACTACGAGGTAGGTAAATGTTAATATAATCATTTTGCAGATGGAGAGACGTTAGCACAGAGCTGTTAAAAGATTTGCCTGCTGACTGATACAACTTCTGTGAAAGGTGGATCCTTTATCAAACAGAACTGATTTTCATGTGCTCTTAAGCTGCTTAAGATAAGCTGACCACGTATCTTTACAGGTACTGCTGAAGTTACCCGTATCTTTTTTTTCCAGTCTCAGAATAGGATCTACCATGTAGGTGATACATGGATTCTTAAAACCATCAAATTTCACGTCCTCTGCTAGAGACATTGATGTTCACTGAACTGGTGACCTCCGCAAGTATTCATACATCTGACTAATGAAGACTTTGTCTTTTGGAAGAAAGCAACCCCCAGGGATATCCTTCTATCTTTCTTCAAATAAGTGCTCATTTTAGAAGAGTGCAAGATTCATTTTCTCTTGTCACTTTTGGGAGTCAAAGCATATCTAATTTTCACCATCCTTTATCAGAGTCATCCCATTATACTCAGAAATTTTATGCTTCTTTCTCCAATAAAAATTCACCTGGAAACAGTGATATAAAAATAGGATGTTAATAACTGTGGAATTCTGTTGCTAGTTTTGATCTCTAACACAGTTATATCTGTCAGTCAGATTTGCAGTTTGACCCATCTTCCTTCATCGGACCTCATCCTATTCAAGTCCAATTTTAAATTAAAACATATCTTTTGTTTTACTGCTATCACAACTAAATAAGGTATCTACTAAACCTGCCAGCTATCCTGCCAAGACTTGAGATATCTTTTTAATGTTTACCAGACCTAAAACTTACCCCAGTCAGCCCTGTAGTATTATTGTCTAAGAAATTAAAGGCATTAACCAGCTGCTGTGGAAGGTAAGTAATTTTATATTTTCGTTTGCATTCATCAGTTCTTGAGGGAAGAAAGGGCTGGTATTTTTCCAGTTTCTAAAAGCCAAAGATTCTGTTTAACTCCATGCTTCCATGAAGGTTTAGACTACCACTTCTGAACATGGTATCTGAGGTCATCCCACATGAAATCAATAATAATATTTAAGTCCCTAGGAATTCCTCATCTCCCTATGACTTGGACACCAGTGAAGGTATTTAAGTCTGTTAAATTCTCAATAGTTTAAGCCATGGAAACAGAGGACAGATTTATTTTCTACCACATGTAACATCTAAATTATCCGCAGGTAATGGTATATCCATCTGGGAAGTTACAACTGAATAGATCACTTTGACTGTGGTGTCACTCCGATGTCATCTGGAAGAAAGGTGGAACTTACCTAGAAAATGGTTTTATAACTGACATAGCATGTGATTGCAAATGAATTCAGATTAAAATACCAGGGATAAAAGAAAGAGGGGTTAACTCCTGGAGTCAGTCTCCTATATACAAGCAAATTTGATTTTAGTACTAATTGCAGTGTGGACTCCAGAACAGAGAAGTTCTGTTGCCATATTCAGATAGCTACAGTACAGAGAACGCTTTGGGTGTAACCAATCCATTCCACTATCAAAATCCTTCTTGCCACCTCCAGTAAAGGCTGACATTAGACTGAATTGTACATTTATGAAAATGTAAAATGAAATCAGTGAACTAACATCATTATGAACTTGTTCTTAATTAATCTGAAGTGATACATCTGATTTATGTTTGAGATTATTTCCATTCTGCTGGCCAGAATGTTGCCAGTGTCTTACAATCCATACTTTCTACACACCTTCATAATTTCAGAAGTTTTAGGATTATGATTAGAAACATTCTTATCACCAAAATCATTCTGTGCAACTCAGAAGAGGTATCTTTCCTTAGAACTAGCATTAGTACATGTTTTTATTCTTCACAGAATGTTCTCAGGAATTCTTCAAAGCCTGGACTCCTGTGGCTTTTTATAGCTGAATTATTTCCAGAATCTGTGCTTAGCTATATTTCCATCCAAATGTTCTTTCTGTCTGTAGGACTTCAGCTAAGTCAAAGTACTTACTGTATTTTGTGGTGCTTCTGCTGTCTCTTGTTGTATAAATTTGAGAAAATCTTTAAATGCTTCTTTTAAAATCATTAGTTAATGTTCTCATTTTTACCAGCCCATTTTATTAATTAAATATATTCAATGGCATTTGAAATGTTTTATTTCATTACTCATGCAGGACATCTGAGCACCATTTCTGACCTGACACACACCTCACCTTGTAACTGCTGTCTCTTGAAAGCCTTTAATTTGCCTAGCAGTGGAGCTGGGAGTCTAGCACAGTCACATGTATAAATACCACCTCTATAATCACATGAAAAGATGAAATTTTGGAATAGAAATTCCAAGCATGGTAGAGACACAGTGTGTACTGTACCTTTTAATTAGCTAATGACATTCATAAGATAAAAATAATTCATTCTGTGCTTGAAGGAGTGGAGGCTATGCTGTCTGGGGTTAGGGAGGCAAGGGGCAGGGGAACATGAGATCTGGCTGAGATCACAGGACATATCCCAAGTGAAACACAGTTCAGGTAGGATGTGTCATAATTTCTTCAAACACACAAGCAGTGTTTGTGCTGCTGGTCCTGGATAGGCTTCATATTCCTGTAGAAAGGAAGGCTGACCCACTGACTAAGGCACTACCCTGAGGCAGGGAATGCTTCCTTCCTGTGCCCCACATCTCTTACACACTTCCTGACCAACGCTGGGGAGTGGCTTTAGCCTCATTCCAGCCACAGAATGGGAGCAGTACCTCTTCCGTACCTCACAGGGTACTGTGGAGATAAATATGTGAATATTTAGGTACTACTGTAATGATGACCAAATAAGCCACTGGCATAAGCTTATCATGTACTATATTAGCATGGAGAGGAATTCTCCTGCTTGCATGTAATGGGAAACTCCTAAAATCTTACCTTAAAAGGAATGGACAACAAACTGCATGAATCCCTAAGGGGGATGAAGGGGAGGTCATGCTTTACAGTCCACAGAAGCATTTTACTTCCAAGGGTGGCATTTTGAACATATTCTCATTACTTTTGCTACTATAAACCTGAAAGCATTTTACTTTATGATGAAATATACAAATATAACATTTCTACTTTTTTATTAATAATACTAGGCCATGTTCCTTTTTGTTTCCTCATCCCAACCTGAGCAGACACACATCTGTTTGAGTATGTTTAATTGCTTTGATTTTACTTAAGAGAAAAAGTATGACAACAAAACCAAACCACAGTTTTCTGCAGTTGAAATTTTGCTCTCTGCTAAGTGTGGGAGCATTTCTACCAGTTTGATTTAAGCCCCTGATTCAGCAAAGAAACTAATAATGTACATAACTCAATGTATAACACTTAATTACTCTCAAAAATAAATGAGATACATGTTTAATTACTTTATCAACTCAGTGCTCTAGAGACTTGAACAGAAAAGTTTTGCCTTTTCTTTATGATGTGAAATTCTATAATGCTAACATAGAAACTGATTGGCAATTTCCTCTCCTTTAAGTTTTTTCCATCTGCCAAAGATCAGAGATGCAGAATGTCCAATATTCAGTTTTCTGGATATCACCAATGGAGTATAGAATTTACTTTTGTTTGTTTGTTCATTTCTGCCCATGCAGAATATGCAGATGATGGTCAAGTTTGTTCTCTGCTCTGATATTTCATCATGATTATATTTATGGTATTTACAACAATTCTTTCAAATATATTATCCAGAAGTTAGCATAGTCCTTATAGCTATCACTTAGCTTTTTAAGGTAAATTACATAAAAGGATGTGATGTGGTTCAGGGAGTTTAGCCAAACAAATAAACAAAGCAGCAAGAATTGGCTGGTGCCAATCAGGGTAAGGAACACTATCTGTACCTGTGGTAAATAGAGAACATTTATCATTGCACACTATATTAGCAAGTTATGTGTTCTGACTTTCTATTAGATTATATCAAAAATGTGCATTTCACTTCACTTTTCTTTATAAAATAAGACTTAGCTGATAAAAATTCCAGGATGGATAAAGAATAGGTTTGTGAGATTGGCAGTAGTAAGGAACTGGAAAGTTTACTTCTCTATTTTTTTGTTTTGGTTAAGAGGCACACATAAATAACCTGACTTAAATTACACCATGCCCTTAATACCTACTGTTTCCTTTTACAGGTGCCTGTTCTAGAAATAGCTAGTCTTGGCTGGCACTAGCAAATCTTTGTATGTATTAATTAGAATCAGGAAAAATTTCAAGACAGAAATTCAGTAGTCTTAACAGAGCTTAGATTTCATCATAAATTTAAAATTCTGTCCAAGTTCATGGTGTAGAAACATAACAGAGAGAAACATGCAGTGCTACATAATTCTGTCCTGAAGGCCTGGCAAAATTTCTGTCTGGACCAATAATACCTCCCTATAATCTTCTTGGCATTCGGAGGCCTAGTCTTTAATTGCAGTTCACTGTGCTCCTACAAACCTTTTCTGGGGAGGTGGTTTTGTAGGAATTGCTTTGGCTGAAAAGCCTGAGAAGCTTATTACAGTTGTTAGCCACTTTGAACAAGAAACACATCTTGTGATAGTTCCCATATCACTACAGAAATGGCCTGCCATTACCCAGTGTCTATGTTTACCTCAAGGCAAATATCTCACACATTGCCTGGCAAACAAAAACTAATCCACTGAATTTTTGTGGGCTAAACAAAATATAACAACTATACCTATTTGCAAGGTCGTTGCAATCACACCCCAATAGCCTCCAATAGCCTAATCCTAAAGGACCAAGTTACTAACGTTCGATGGATGATAGGAAATGTGCTTTATACCTATAGAACAAATCCAAAGTATTGCACAAATTAAGAAGGTAGAAAAATTCCACAGGCATGATGAGGTAAATTAAAAGTGGAGAAAAAGGAGAACTTGCTTTTATTGGCTTAAGGGGACACCTTTACAGCTAGCTACTCAAAGCATTGCACTGATTCCTAGTTATTTAGCCATGTATTTCTCTGAATAAAGTCCACAGGAATTGTCTGGTCAAGACCACCCATTTCTTAAATTTTCATCCCTAATCTTTTCTGTTGCTTTTTCATAAATTTTCTGTTCACTTTCCATGGTTAAACTCTCCTACACAGAATGAAAAAGCGGCATAAAACCAGCCCAGCCCAGCATCGTATGCACTGTGAACAGCTACTTTTGTTATCGTACGTGGAAAAGACAAGACTTTGATGGGGAGTGGGTAGGAACAGGGCCCCTGCTAGCAGCTGGAAGAACAAACAAGCGGAGCTAATACTTACCTACCTAATCCACTCTCATGACAAGAAACACAGCTCAACTCCAGTCCTATAGAGTAATTGTACAGTCTACAGCACATGTACAGTGACACTGAAGTTATCATAGTCGGGGAAATACATGTCTCCCCATGCATGCTTAGATCCCTCCCCACTTAGGTATCTTGCTGAGCTGGGGCCTGGCGGGCTGAAGTGTCTGTCAGGTACGAACCGAAGCACCCGTTGTGCAGCCAGGGAAGAACACTCATAGTGCGTTTTGACAGAAGTCCCTGCCTGCCTCCTTCAGGCACCAAAAGGAGCACATCCTTTCCCAAGGCTTGAGGGTGCTGACAAGCTCCTGTGAGATGCTTACCATCTTCCTGACTTAAGCTCTCCGTTGGGTACTAAGTCAAGAAGAGGGAATGAAAAAAGAGTGCTTACTTCTCGGGAAACAAAACACCTAGTTCACCCAGCGGTTACCCAAATTACAGACAATATTACCTGATCAACATCAGATGGAGTAGTAAATGTTTCTTCTTAAGTCTAATAGAGAGTGGTGACCCACTAGGAATGTACCCAATGCGACCGATCTTTTTACTGTCCTCTAAATAGGAAGCAAGATAGCACTTCGTATCCAGACTAAGTTAGCCACATGCACTACAGTAGTAAAGTACCTGTAAAAGGCTATCAGAATGACTCTTTTCAAAGACAGAATATACAAGACTTTTTTAGCAGCACAGAAATAGGATAAAAAGCTAATGGGAGTACTATCTGAATGATTCTGAATTTACTATGCTGTAAAAAAGAAAAAAGACAAGAAGATGTCATGACATCCCTCCCTTGTGTTGTTATTATCAGCCACTTTTAGAAACTTGGCACATCATTTCTGAAACAACTGTGGCAAACTCAATTTTTTAATTTTTTTTTTTTTTTTTTTGTGAAGGAATATAAAAAATGTTTTTACCTCAGTGTTGCTTAAAGTTTTGATTATGATTCAAGCATCTCAAAATACTGAGACTAGTTACAACATTGTGTGCTGCCAGCATTTGCAGTACAAAACTCTTTGTGTTTTTCTCACACTTATTTGAAAAAAGAACATTTTGCACCTCAGTAGATAGTTGTGGTTTTGGATCATAAAGCACTAAGGGTTTTGATCTGTTCTGATTCCTACCCCTTGTGTCTCATTTTTCTCGTGGCTTAGAACAAAATATTAGTGTGACTCATCTGTCATAAGTAATTTTCATATTCTCTACCCTCTATTTTGATGTGCGACTAGAGGAAAGCTGTAGTTATGTAAACGTATTTGTGTATTTTGCATAAAGGAGGGTGGAAATCATAGGTACTTCAAGCAAAAAAAGAACAGTCAGGAGAAAAGACTGAATTGTAAATGAAAGCAAGTTATTTATATTGTAATTAAATGTAATAAATACTTTAAAACATGCTATTTCAATTTACTATTTCTTAGCTTTAAATATCACAGCTGTCATCCCGGGAACATTGGAAAAGGAAATAATAAATGGGGGGAAAAAATAATGCAGAGTTTATGGACTGGCTTGTCCAAAGTAAGTCCCAAATTTGATACTGGAATGTTTACAAGGACACTAATTATGTTTGGAAAGCTGGTATTTGAAATTGCAAATGTCAGTTCCAGAATGTCAATGTTTTCTGGTACAATTTAGTAAATCCTATGTAGCGTGCTCCTTTCAAAAGATGTAATTATGTGTACACATTCCTGTGACTTTTCTCCAGAGCAGCCTTCTACTCCACAGTAGTTCTCTCTGACAAAAATTTTAAAAATTCCCTAGAAAATAACACAAACTGGGAGTACATTGGTCATTTTGCTACAGAGGCATTTGCAGCAATTTACCAGATTCCTCTTTTCTCCCTCAAACACCAGACTGAAATATTTTACTAAGTAGATCCAGTTCAGTGCAAAACTAATTCCACAGAAGTCATTTGCATTTGGGCTGAATATTGAATCAGCAGGACTTAAGTATATACTTAAAATAGAAGTTATATTCATGTGACTACTTAAATAAACCAGGGGTCATGCTGTTTCTGTGTTATGGGAGAGAACACAGTGATTTTCTGCCTTCCTTTCTGCACTTGAATTGCAAACGCAAAACATTGGTTTTTCACACTCAGTTAATACCTGCAGGCAGCAGAGTGGGAGTGAGAGGAGAGTGCATGCCACCTTAGAATATGTGAAGATTTAGTATACAGAAAATAAATTCCCCCTTCTACGTTCAGCTACAGCTTTGCACTAAGTAATTCTTAAAAGCAGAGTGATGAAATGAAACTCTACCAATCAGGAAATCTAATGCTTAACTTTCCTTTTAGGAATAGTTTCTCTCATTCTCCTTTCTCTTTCATATTCCCTCCCTCCGTTGCTTCTCCAGGAAGCCTTCTTAGGACTTATTTTCTCCATAACAAAAAAGACTGCCTTCTATTGCTTCATGTTCCCCAACATTATGGCTTTAGACTTGGAACTTCTCCAAATAGTCCTAATATATATATATATATATATCAGGATCTCCATGTGATTGAGTAACACAGAGGAGACAGGGAAATCTTTCATGAGATTGTTTTTTCAGGTTAAAAAAAAATAAAATTGCACCATTATAGGTTTTCAGTTCTGAAAGTAGTTAAGTGGAAGAATGCACATGAAGTGATTGGTCTCAGGACATGAAGAGCTGGATAGTAGTAGTGAAGGTGGTAGTAGTAGCAGTAGTAGTAGTAGTAATTATTAATTAATAATTATTATTAATAATAATAGATGAGTGTTAAAGAGAACAACATTTCAAAGTGGCTAGGAGTTCCTCTCAGAAAAATCAGTAGGACCCTGCTGAGTGATTTACTGGAACCAGAATTTGGCTTTTTATTGGTTACGCTGTGTGGCAAAACCAAACTCTTAGTGCAGGCCAAGGGCATCCTTGGAGCCGTGAAGGGAGGCGGGGGTAGTGGTGGTGTTTGGGACAGGGAAAGGCATGTCAGAGGGAAAGGTGGGGACTGTCAGTGATGTTGTGTAGGCTTTTTGAGGACTGAGGGGATTGTGTGTGGGAAGGTTGTGAGGGGACAGGGCACTTTTCCTGCTCCTACAGTTGTCCCTTATCCCTGGGACCACTTCTTTTCCTTCCTTCCCCTCCTCCCCAGAGACAGGACACCCAGAGACCTTCCCTTCACTTTCACTATCTCCATCATCGCCATCTACACATTTTTCTGTACCTTCTTGATTGTCAAGGAGGGGTCCAGGGCAGGACAGGACCAGGGCAGAAAGCCAGAGGAATCCTGCTGCCACTGGAGGTAGAAAGGGCAGATGTGATTGCTGCTGCTGTACTGGGGCCCTCTGGTACACACTGGCACTCCTTTACCCTCCCTCTAATCCCACAAAGGCAGTAACAGCAGCATGGATGGTACAAACAGGAGGCAGGAATGAGCTCTTTGGTTGAAATGCCTAATCCCTCTCTTCTTAGGCACAGGCAAAGTAGCTTGCCATCCCCTTCAGTCTGGCAGCTCTCCATTTTACTAACTGTTCAAAGCTACTTCTGACTCTGTGACTTTCCTTCATCCACACAAGAAGCAGAGACAAAGCCCCAAACCTAAACACTTGCAAGCTGTAGAGAAGTTTGTATCCAGAGCTGAACTGTGTAGCCCAGAGCCACCTCTAAAAGTGTGGAATGGGTGTAGATGTGTTCTGAATTACTGACTCATTGTTTGAAGGAGAAGGACTGTTTGGTGGGATAAACAAAAAAAATCTACTCTTCATAAAACTAGGAAGCAAATGGCAATAAGATTGTGCATAACGCATTGGCAATTTCTGCTCTCCAGGCTTTAGAATCCTCTCAGAAAGGTTTCAAATCCACATTTCTTTGTGCAGCTCAGATGAATTGGATGAAAGCCATTGCAAATAATGCACAGTACTTTGGCATTATCTCCTACTGGTTCCCCAGGTGGCAGCGCATCGGATAAACTGCACCACAAGCTGAATGGGCGTCCACTTGCGAGACGGGGGAAGTCAAGAGAAAATCACCATGGATTATCTACCAAAGCAAGGGTCGATTGGCGGCCAGTGCTAGATCTGGTATTGCCAGAGAACTGAGCTGGCAATCATTACAGAGACTTTAAAAAATAAATTTGATGCCAGAGGCCAGTAAGCTTTGTCGTCACTAATCTAATCCATAATCTAAACCAAAGGGCCTGGAAAGCAGCCAGTTACTTTCTGCCAGGGCTCTGAGCTTCATGTGGCAGCTCTCAGAGCCCATGCTGGGGCTGGGTGGGCAGCTGGAGCCACCTGAAATGGAGAAAGTTTCCAGCCAGCAACCAGAAGCTCAAGGGCTGGTTGGCAACAATGTACTCTGGAGGTACCTGCGCTGATGTTTTGAGATCTCCTTTCTGGCAGAAAATGCTCCTGTGTCTACAAGATTCAAGCTACTTTTGTGAAAAAGTACTGTTTTGACCAAAATGTAATTAATTCTTTTGTCAGATTTGAAAGAGAGAGACCTTACAATAGCCTAGGTGTGGCATTCAGATGAAAGAGAGGGTAGCAGGCACGTTTCAAATGGGCTTGAATAAATCTGAGGTAAAAGTCAAGCTACTCACAGGTTTCCCTTGTGAAATCAGTGCTCCTTTTTGGCTCTCTTCTCTCTCCAGATGCTTCCCCCCTCTAAGGTTAGCATAGTCTTGTGACGGCCAGACCACCCTGGGGCTCCCTGGGGCTCCCTGGGTCCTGGGGTACACAGCACTGCTGAAGCTCAGCTATGCAGAGGTTAGGAGCCACTACTCTTGAGTTTGCATTTTGCCCTGGCTGACAAAATGCTTAAAGTAAATGGAGAGATACCTTTGGGTGTGTTTGGCTTTCTGGAGTTACTCTGACTGCTGGGAAACCAGTGGCTCTGGAGAGTAAAAACACAGGCAAGGAAGATCCTAGGCCAAATATCTCAGTTTTCACCACAAAGCCAATCAGCACGTGAAGGGCATCACCCTGCTTATCAAAGAGCTGTTTTTCTAGTAGCCCGTGGGTTTATGTGGGTTGGACACTGAGCAGCAAATGGAGTGCATTGTCAGCAGCTGAAGGCAGGGGCTCTGCAGGGAGGTGCTGGGTCCTCCCTAGCTCTGATGTAGCAAAGCACTGAAGTATGTGCTCACACTCCAGCTGGAGCACAGGTCTCCAGAATTCACCATCTAGGACTTCATCACACTGAACCCCTATCTTGATGGCAGCTGAGCCCACCAAATCACAGGGACTCTTCCCAGTCATGTCAGTGAGATTTGGGTCAGGCGAAGCACATATGACTTGGTACAACTGCACGAGAGTGATTCGCCTATAAAATAGATAAGCATATTTTATGTTTCTATAGGACATTAGCATTGCCTGTGGCTCCCCTTGTTAGCATCCTCACACTATGAGTGCAGTCATGCTTGGGACTTCGTATGGCAGTTCTAAGCACATCGTGTCAATCCAAGCCTCTTGGAAACTAATGACTATGTTGCACATTGCATAAAAATGTTTATATGTACATCTTCACGGGGGTAACACACGTGGAGAAAGATGAGATGAAGTAAAAGTTTTTCAGCTGTCCTTCAAACTGGTCATTTTATTCCTAGATATCTGAAAAAGCTATGCGGTGTCTCTGCAAAAGGGTGGGAATAAGGCTCAAGGCACTTTTCTTGAAATCCAAACCCATATTTTGATTTACAGCATAATTATTACAGGATTGCCAACAAAAATACTGAACATTATGATTTTTAGTGCATTATCAAACTGCTACATCAGTTTTCACAAGCATGAGCAACTGAAAAGGCTACTCGAAGTGAATGAGTCGCCAGGTTTTCATACTTCTGAACAGTAGACCTTGAGTAAGAAGCCTGAATATGGAGTTAGAAGACTCTGTCAAGCCACTGTGTTTGAAAATATTGGCCAATATTCCTTAATATTTCTGCAAAAAAGACGAGTGTGCTCATACGTTTCTTACAAGCTTTCTTTTCCCCCTAGGGACCAACTTAAAATCAACAAAGTACCAACGGGCCTAACACAATCAGGAAATCTAGGTCTCTTACAGTGAAAAGCAAACAGCCTGTCCTTCTGCCCTTTCCTGAAATCTAAATGTAAGTATGTCCAGCTTTGAAATACTAAATGAGTTATACGTAATGCCAAAAACAAAGCACAAAGGCTTAAAATTGACGTTGTCTTAAAGCTAGTACCTACACAAGATTTGATAAGTTATTCAAGTGTTTACTGTACACCAAAGCTTTTGAATTTTGACCAAAAAATATATGGTACATAAATCTTGATGATCATCCTCAGCAGCATTTTTTTCCCTAGATAATTAAAGAAATCTGCCCTTCCAGTCATTCTCCATTGTTTAATAGGAGAGAAGAGATAATTTTGGCATTTCACATTTGTTTAAAGAATCTTGTTTTAAATCTATTTTTATGGTAAGAAATGAGTAAGGACAGGTTTCATTAAAAAAGAAATGTCAAAAAGCATTATATCCTGGGAATAGAGTGAACCGTGATATTGATGTCATTTTGATATCCAAAATGCTTAGGTACACGTGTCTGCTTCCATATGCATGCACATGTAAAAATAAACAGCAGTAACATTCATTGGGAAATCCGTGTTTAATACAATATTTAGTTTAGCTCAATAATAGGAAGAATATGTTAAACATCATTCTGAGCCTTAATGGAAAAGTTTCTGACAACTAGACATTAGCTCATCGTATCCACAGTCATCTTATGCCTATGACTATTGTTTGTTATCAAGTGTGACTTTTGGAAAAAAAAATGCATTATTGCTTAACAAGCTGCATTTCAGTAGTGTCCTGCACTCTGTTTTTGTTTCTAGATAGCTAATTAAAAGAATCCACATGTTAAGAATTAATCAAGCAAATTCCTCAGACTTTCTGAACATCTGTTAAGGAGGATGAATGCTATATTCAATTGTGTTTCTCTCTTGCAGAGAAATCCTACACAATTTGTCTAAAATGAAACCAGTAGACTCACATAAACATGACTTTACAAACACACATCTTCAGAGCGTCAGCCCTGGCAGAGAGACCCCACTCTGTGAACCCACTGAACTTCTCCAGGCACCGGGGTGGACTGGTGCAGCGCCAGGGTATTAGGATCTCTGGCAGCGTCCGCTGCCGGAGCTGTCCCTGGTAACCGTTTCACTCGGCATCGGCTGCTGTGACCCGCCCTATGTCGGGTGCTATAAAAGTCTGAGTAAAAACAAGAAAAAAAAAAAGTATAGCCCAAGGCTCCAGCCCACAAAATATTAACAGAGAATAAAACACTTCCCAGCTAGTATTTACATTCTCCCAGGGCATCCATAAGAAAGTTTTAGAGCCCAATCCACCTAGCAATAAAACATCCATCCAAGAATGGCAGTGGACTTTGATAACTCAGCTGCAAAGTTTCTATAGCAGTTGATGAAAAGACTGTATAAGAACACTTCTTGTTTTTCTTAGCAATTTCTTCAAACCTTTTAATAATGTTATATAATATAGATAACTTCAAAAAATGTATCACATGTTCAGTATTATAGAGTCTTTTACCTACAGCAGGTGAAACAGTAATATGAGCTATTAAATATACTTACTAGAGAGAAAAAAGCAACAGTTCAGCTAAGCATTACAAATTAGCACCTGCTACTTTTCATGCATGGCAGAATTGCTTTGAGAAAAACAAACATTGTCCTCAAGAATTCACAGGTATCAAGGAATAGAGAATTAAGGGGGGAAAAAGCCTTTTAAAAGGGTTGAAAGTTCTGGAAAATGTTGTTATTTCCTTTTCTTTTTAATCTATTCCAGTGAATAGAGAAGAATTTCAGCAAAACATTCAGATCTGGATAGAAATATCCCTCAAATGAAAAGGAAACAAAGCCCTTTATCTGTAGCAAGGATACAGAAAATTTTCAGGCTTGAGCATCAACTGGCAGATAGACTTGAAAGGCATTTGGGTCCAATAGAAGTCCTGAGCTGCTACCAAAATCAACAGTCTAATTGTCTCAGCTGAAACTGGGACTTAGCTTTTGGGTTTCCTGTAACTAAATCTTGCCACAAACAGCTCTGCTAAGTTTTTCCTCTAATAAAATAAAATACAGCAAAATTAAGATAAATACAAGAGACAGTGAAGATGAGTATGTAGTTCCCAATGTAAGGCAGGGAGCAGATGTTAGAGAAAACTCGTGAAGATATCAAAATAGTACCGGTCAGTTCTAAATGGTTGATATGACAGTTCTTTAAAAATAAACAAGCAAACATCTGAAAGTAATTGCTAGACTAAAGGATTTAAGTTTATTTTATTTAAGCAATAAGGTATTTAAAAAATGTACTCAATGTCTAGCTTGCTTCAAATTGCTTTGGTTTTCTACACAGTGTCATGGTAGTCACTACCCACCCAAATGTGGTATTTTAATAATATTTTTAAACTGAAAAATGACAATTGAAATTAAGAAAGCAAAACTATTCAGAAAGGTTATCAGAATGCACAGTTTAACTTCAGACACTTTTTAATCTGATCAGAAAGCAGAATGAAAAAAATGTGCTGAATTCAGAGGCACTGAGTCAGGTGATAAAAGTTATACAATTTTATGTGGGTTTACTGAAGTTATATCTCAAAATCAAATGAAAACCTAAGCAACTGAAAGTAATGTTTCAGTTTATATAGTCCAATACCCTTTCTGTCTATCCTTTTTCCTGTTGAACTCTCTTTTATGCCTTTCAGTGTACAAACTTCTTTAACACAGTCATCTTCTCAGTCCTCAGTTTCCTCTCCATTTTCTTGTGCTTTATGTTCCTCCATTCAATCCCTGGTTATCTGATAATGAGGATTAGTTTACCAGTCTGCCTTTTCCCTGTCTGGTTTGGGGAGCTGGAGGTACTAGGTGATTTTTAATGGAACTTAAACCTCAAATTACTCATGTGTTTATGGAAGTGTTACCTTACATTTCCAGGACCATTGATTTTAAACAGGAGCCAGTTGCTGGACTCCTTTAGTCACACATGAAAACCTAGCTTCAGATTCCTCTCAGCAGCTCTGGATGGGAGGAAATTAAATGGGAGTTACAAAAGAAAAAGCCTTTCCAAACATAGCAGTGTTATTCAATAGCTTAGAAATTTACTTCTCTTTTCCTGTTGGTGAATGTGGTTTCTTTAACTAATCCAAGCATTATTGTGAATAAACCCAATGGTTGCTTTTGTCTGTGTTTTGAAGAAGAGGGGCTTGTTTAGGGCTTTAGTAGAGATAATTGACACATAAAGCTCTAGTACAGAAGAACACAGAAAAAGGAGATTAACTTGCCTCCACAGATCATTAGAATTGGGGGTATTCCATGGATACCTCCTGCTTGCTGTCAGTAACTATGACGACAAGTTTACGATTCCAGGCTGTGCAAAGCAGAGACCTGAAGGACCTGCTATTCATTGAACTCTTTGTTTCCCTGGTCCCCTCCTCCCCAGACAACCTCACATCTGCACACATGTACACACTTATTTCTGGTCTTTGGCAACAAGTTCATTGGTAGTACTTTGGTGATACACAGTGACTGCCCCTTTGCAAAGTGAGGAGAAACAGCTAAGTCAAGGTTGCTCAGGCTGAAAAGGAATAAATCTGATAACAGGAAGTTCATGGAAGACTAGAGCAATGTGCCTGTCTGGTTTGGGAAACAGTTGTACCAAACAGTAAGTCTTTTTATTGGTTTTGCATTAAGCATAAATCCTCCTGTTTATATGCTGAAGCATATGGTTTATTAACAGATATCTCATTAGCAGCAGCTACATAGAGCATATAGCTGTGGTCATCTCTTTGCAAATGTTTTCCACATATTTTCCATAGCTTCCATGTTCAGGGAAAAGTAGCATTAAGTGAACAGTCGTCTTTCAAAAGCCTCATTGACATGATTTATCAATATAATGGTTCCTTGTGAACTCACAGAGTTCCTTTAGGAAACACAATGCAGGAATCTCTTTGGAAATGTTGCCTTTTAAGACAATTTTCTAGATCCTGAAGAGTTCAGGCACAGAACTCTATTAATACCTTTGTCTTGTAAAGTTAGGGAATGCTACCACAGAATGAAATTAAACTTGAAATACAGTCAGAAGAATTACCCAGCTAATAATGATAGTTCAGCTAAAATATTTGTTACATAATTCCACCTATTTAGTTTCAAAGGAGTTCAATGCAGTTGTTGGGTTTATTTAAGTAACAGGTTAAGGATATCCTTTTTCAGTTGCAAAAGTTATGCAAATACTGTCAAATATTACAGTTCAGAGTAGTCTTGCATAGGAACAGTTTCACAGAATCACAGAACAGTTCAGGTTGGAAGGCATCTCTGGAAGTTATCTTGTCCAACCCTCTGTTCAAGCAGGGACACCCAGACCGGTTACCCAGGACAATGTCCACACGGTTTTTGAATTATCTCCAAGGATGGAGACTCCATAGCCTCCCTGGGCAACCTGTGCCAGTGCTCACTCACCCTCACTTTTCTACTCAATCTACTCACTCTCACAATTTCTACTTTATACATCTGAACTTCCCCCTATACTTGTTCACTACAGGAGTCTAGCTCGTGGTTTACAAGGGGTGGATGAATGTTGGAGCACAATGCTGAAATCAGGGATATTTTAGTTGAGAAGCTGATGCAGTAATTTACTGAATCCATTTTTGGACCATTTACTCTGTCATCACCTGTGTATTCCTGGTGTAAATGGGGAATGGTGTGAATGGGATCAGCTGTGCAGCAACGTGGCATCAGCAGACAACGTGGGAATGTGAGGCATGCCAGCTGATGGCAAAGCTAAGGCTTTTTGAAGAATACTTGCTTTGGGTGCAAACAGCGTATGTCATGCTACTTTGCTTGCGTTACAGCTATTTTTAAGCAATCCACAACATGGAGACTTAGTATTTTGAACCTGCAAAAGGTCTGGAATGTGCTCAGGTCATCCTTCCTCCAGTGCAGTGTTTGTAAAGCTGTCCCTCAACACATGACAAACTGGAAAGGCAAAGAAAAGGCAACAGCATGGAGCCTGTGCTGACAGTGTAAATAGAAATTTGAGTTTAGCGGACAAAGTTCACAGTTTGCAGTGAAAGGTCATAAGGATTTCAAGCATTTTTGGTATTTTGTCTCTGCTGTCTGCACAGTATCAAACAAATAATAAAACCCTGATAGACAGCTTCCAGTTCTCGATACTTGGCGTCTCTGCTCAGCCTGAAGGAACATGGGAAGCTATGTATTTGGCATTCTATGATTATTTGAGGACACACCATAGTAACAAAGCTTTAACACTTACTCAGCTCCAACTTGCCTGGTATTTCTTCATGTGACATTTGATAAGCTAAAAGGCTTACCCAGCTTCAGTTAAGCCAAGTGGCCTACAGTCTTCTTGCTGAAAATGCAGTATTGAATTTAGCATGATGAGGGAGAGTACTAAAATGTTAACACTCAACAGGTTATGTTTCTCTTTTCCCAACCAATGTACAGTCACATTAAAATATCAAATGCTTTTATGAGAAATCTCCTACAGCCTGTAGCTGAACTAAAGGAGACTTGGAGGAGTCTGACTTTTTTATTATTATTATTTTTATTATAATTTTTGCCTGCAGTGAGTTCATTCTATCCTCTGGATATTATTATAACATCTCCTTTAGGAAAGGTTTAGTTCTGGCCTGTGAAACATGGACAATGACATTTTTATTCCCTGGACTCAACTAAATTTAAACCAAGTGGAGACTGGTTTCCTGGAGGTATGTAACCTCAGAAATCCAAAAAAGAGTTTTATTACTTGTGTACCTAAGAAGTGAGTGCAACCACTGCTTTTTGTGAAGTAACTACTTCCAGTATACAGGCCTCTACTGCTGAACCAACAAACAAGAAAAAGCCTTCTATATTAATCTTGTCTTTGGGTGCGTCTCTCCTGGGCTCAGAATATTCAGAGATATCTTAGGAGTTGAATGGGATTAAATAGTAAAGATAGAACAGTAGGTGAGCCAGCTATTGGCTAGATTTTTTGCAGAGTGTATTCTTTTAATGTTCCAAATGAGATTTTTCTTTGTGTTCCTAGCTTTCCAACCCCTGGTGTATTTCAGCATCATCGTATATTAGGAGTTTGCTGTGTACACTATGAGTGCCACTCGAGCCCATGTTGTGCCTATAGGTGCTGAGAGGTGCCTGGTGAGGTTTCCCTGTAACTCCCATTGGCATACCTGACAATGTCATGGGGGATCTATTTCCAGTCTTAGATGCTTGGATACTTTGCACACCTTGTCCTTCAAGCTCAGCCAGAATACCTGTTCCAGCTGCTGTGTAACATATTCCTTCATGCCCTTCCTGAGACAGGTATTTTTGTATCCTGAGACACAAAACATATTTTGTTGTTAGGCGCCTTCATTAAATTTTCTTTACTGTACCTGAAACCTGATGTCCAGTATACCTGGCTTAAAAGTGTAGTAGTTATTCGCACAAATATTCAGTGGTTGTGAAGAGCTGAAGATAGAAGGTCTCTCCAGACAATCCTCCTGTGACTTCCTTCTCCTTTTAATTTCCTCTCCCCCCTCGCTTTTTACCTAGACATGGACAATTTTGCTCTGAGGTTTAGTAGTGCTGAATGTAGCAGAACAGATGCTTGAGCGTACATGTTACCTCCTACCATGGTCAGGTGTGGAATACAAACACCATGTCACAGACAATTAAACCTAGTCAGGAATGAATATGATCCCTAAAGGGGAGCTGTAACTGCACAGGAACTGCAGGCACTCAAAATTAATTCCCTTTCTTCCCTAAATACAGAAAAATTAAGATCGAAGGGCTGGTGCCCACCATTTTCTACCCACCAGCAGAAATATCTGCAGGTTTTGATGTGTTCAGAGCAAAGCACGTTCCATCCAACATGATACACTTCTAGGATAGTTAGAAAACAAAGTCCCTTGCCTTTTGACAAACAAGAGGTAGTGTTTGAAAACCTTAAACACAGACTAAAAGAACGGAAGCCAGAAAGGACTGAAAGGAAAGGTATTTGCTCACCGTTTAGCTTATATCATATTTGCCCTGGCCAATACCAGGAACACAGTTTGTAACGAGCTCTCTGTTGAGTGTGGGAGAAGAGAGGACCCTCCTCATTCAAAGACACGGGTGAGCATGGTGTTTTAAGATAAGGCAGAAAGAAATGTCTTTATCATGAGATGATAGTTCTCATCAACACGGGGTAGTAGCACCTATGTAAAGGACACCTATGTGAACATGATTTTGTTACTTCGCTTTTCTAAAAAAAAATGCAAGCGGAGTGTTGGGCCAGTGCCTGAGCTTGAGCGGGTGGAGCGCGCCACCTACAGGGCAGCTTCAGTAGCGAGCAGTGTCTGCTCTCGAGGATTTCCTGTGATAACCCTATAGTATCCATACTGATCAAAAATTGCTCCGACAGACATTTGAATTGGCCATAGTCACTATTCAAATATATATACCTCGATAAGAAACACTTGATCTTCAGATGCACTGGTACAACATTTCACATAAAGTGTGCTTCATTTTATAAATACACTTGCTAACGATCCATTTTTCATCCTGGTTACAAATAAGGATACATAAAGATATAATTCTCTTTTGATTATTGCCAAAAATGAGATACAGTGACTGTTTCTGGAATTAGAAAAATTATACAAGATGGGTTTTAAATATCAAGCCCACTTTGTCTACCGAAGAGAGCAGTAGGGAATCTGATAAAACTCCAAACAAAGCTTACAAAGCCACAGGTGCTCGTAAGAGCTGACTATCCCTGCACTGCCTAGTGCAGTGTTTGCATTAGGCCTAGATGAATACCAGTGTGTGGCTTTGGTGCTAAAGAGAAAAATGTCTTAGGTTATAGCTGTAGAAATAGTACCTTTTCCTTAGGAGTAGCAGTATTTCCTTTATATAACTGCAAGTTCCACTGCTTTCAGAGGCTCCTTTTGATCACCCGTTTCAGCTCTTTTTTTCAGTCATTAGCACTACCTAGTCATTAACGCGTGACAGGTGAGCTCCAAAAGCAGGTTACAGCCTGAGCAGCTGAGCCTGAAAGCGGGCCACGGAGGGTGGTAGAAGTCCTTCCCCTCGTCCCCTAGCAGCAAAGGGCTAATCCACAGGGGCCAGAGCAGCCCCTGGGACAGCAGGCCCCAGGCTGGCTTGCTCTGCCACACTGGGAGAGGGTGGAGGTACAGGAACCAGCAACTGAATGGATGAAGACACAGGGATGGCAGCATCTCTTCCCCGCCCAGCTCAGCACTGGAAACAGCATACGGCAGGAGGCCAGCGCATGCAAAAGACATGGCCTCCCCAGGCATTTTACCCCAGTCATGCCCTGTTTTGTTTTCTTTATTCCTTCAGCAAACTGGGCTGCTTACAGCATGACAGGGACTTATGTGATTAAAACTGAAATTAAACGAAACAATTACTCCAGACTTTATTATGCTTTTTTCTCTTTTTAGTGGACTAATTGCAGCAGGCTAGAGCAATTTTTGGTCAGTGCTTCTTTACCCTCTTTACCTCCTTCTCCCCAAGACTTTTACAGTCTCACTGAATGCTGTACTTGAAAGCTGGCAGTAAGGAAGGCTCCTCCGCTGTTTCTGAGGAGATGGACTAGCTACAAACAAGAAGCAGTTGTTTTATCTTCTCCACCATGTTATCCCAATTGTACACTGGGACAATGCCATTGACACAAAGGAAGATTCTTCTAAATTTCTGAATTCTTTTCTACTTGGAGATGAGTATCAGAGCCTAAACCTTTATTCCTCTCTTACAATGTATAGGGTTGTTGTAACGTTTCCTTCCAGTAAGATCCATTTCTTACAGGCTTTATTTTGGTTTGGGTTTGTTTTGTTTTAAGTGAAGCATGCACTTTTCTAGGACTGAAGTATTTCTGGAAAAGACAGTTGCTCTGGTGGTTTTAAAACTGAAGTAGGTACCTTACAGAAGCAAGCAATTTCCGATGGCTCCAAAACATACAAAATATTGATGTAATCCAGGATAAACAATAATGTGTAAGACGAAATGTGTCATCCCTTTAATTGTAAAGTACTAGTCCATCTCATAACGGCATCACAGACAGCGAAGGCAAATGTTCTTGAAAGCTGTTGTAATTAAAGGCATAGGGAGGATGCTTGTATGGGGGTTAAAATAGAGTTAATGAATCGCATTTACTCCGACCAAGCAGTGAATTCAGAAGCAGCAATAGCACACAGAATTTAAGTAATACAGTGGTCAGTGTGGATTTAAGAAAAACTGGGGATAGTGCCTACGGTTTCATATTAACTGCAACTACAGTTCTAATTTGCATGGATGAAGTAGAATAACTGATGTGAATAATTGCTTTAGACACTATGATATATAAAAAAGCAAGGCCAGGAAAAAAGAGCACGCAAAATATGGCACCTAGCATGAAAAAAAAGGCAGCTTCGGTCCTGGGGACCTCAAAGACAAATCCATCTGGTTTTGCTTAAGCAAACGATGGGGGGTGGTGTCCTGTTTTAATTTCTTTTTTGGCCTCCACTATATTGTTTATCTTGAGCGATCATCTTCTTGACAAATATATTTTCAGGAAACTATTCTTTAGGGTCTCATAGCCCTGAAGAGAACCTGAATAAATGCGTCTGCTCATCAAGACTGACTTGTGGTCTCTGTGTGGCTTTATTTAAAGTTAAAAGGTTCAGTGAGACCTGTAAACAGTCAACTGCAGGGACTGAAGACTGTGAGAAACAACGTAGTACATAAAACATAACTGCCACAAAGAATTTCTTCTCTCCATAAATTAGTGTGTTACACATTCAGGAGCATGAGAAAGATAAGACTGATGACTTAGTGTAGTCCTCACTAAAATGATCAACGTACTTATTACAGCATCATTCAGAGCTAAGTAAGGCGTTTCAGACCGATTTTGCAAATGAGGAACTGAAGGAGATTAGCAAAGCATAGCGATACCTATACAGCAGTCCCACACGCATCTACAATGTTTTGCAGAGGTATCAAAGATTTAACTTTAAACCAGGTATCATGGCTATCGCTAGCCAGTCAGGCTGCACCATCTTGATGCTTACTACAGGTTGGCTTGCCAAGTTATTTCTATTTCTGCACTGTAGACTTCGACTGGAGTCCTGAAGTCCAGATGTGTCCTAAATGAGATGTGTGAGCTGTGGGACCTTAGGACACTACAAGAAACTCCACTGCCTGTTGGTTTCCTTCTCTTCATTGCTCCTTTCCTTCTCCAGTAGAAATCAAAATGCTCAAGGTGGAAGAAACTTGTGAGCAGGGGTTAGAACATGTTAGAGAACAAAAAAGAACAAAAAGTAGGAGCTCGGAAGTGAGCAAGCAATACATGCACATGTGGAGAGGGAGTAAGGGTGGTGGAGCAGGCCTGCCTTTTCCCTAGGAATGAGAAAACTAGTGCTGTAAGAACTTGCCCGAGGTCATAGAGATAGTTTTGAACAGCTTCACACATATGCTTTAAAATCTCTAGTTCTTTAAAAACTTGAGCCTGCTGCTTGAGTGGTGGTGTCCAGACGTACCAGATCAGGACTCACAACCAGAATTTTGCCACCCCCTTACCATGATGTGAGTAAGCAGGCAGGATTCAAGTCCAGCGTAGGCGTTTATCTTAGAGCCAGGGGCCAAGCCATTATTTAACTCAGCAGTACCAGACAGTTTATAATTTGCCTTTGGTCTTTTCCAGAGATACTAGTGTGTCTAAGTCTGTCCTTAGGAATTCATTGGGAAAAGCATAAGCCAGATATTTCCTTAGTTCTCTAGGGGCAGCATGTCCTCTTGGGAGGCAGGAACAGTATTTCACAATTATCATTGCCTAACCCCCTCCCCCTCCGGCACTGTAGGAAAGAAAGAATATCTTATGAGAACAGTAAACATTCAGCATGTGCCTGTTTCACCATTCTGATTTAGAGCGTCAGCCCCACGTTCAGAGATAGCAACTGTGGAAGTCTGTGTTATATCTGCAGTAAAAAATGTTGGCTTTTCTGGACCTGGACACTGCCATCTCAGGTCATTTCCAATGTCATGCTTTGGCAACACACAGCTGAGCAAGGCCATAGATGTGCATTTTAAAATGTGGTAACCTTCAAATTGTGTTTTTCTTGAGGATCATCTATATTATAATTACAAGGAAAAAAGATGGCATGACTGCATTTCTTTACAAAACAATTCAGTTTAGGATTATTACTTTTAGTCAGTGAGGCATCATCACCAAGAGTGAACAAGACTGAACAATAAGTTAGTTTAAAATGTCTTTGTAATGAATTTAACACATTTGGAAGCCCAGGGTCCTCCCATGCTTTTTTTTGCACCAATTTTCTGTGGTTGGACAAAGATCAAACATAATAGTGTGTGTAGCCAGCACACAATATATGTGATCACATTGGTTAAATTATAAAAAAAGCTAACATCTAACTTGTCCATGTCATGTTATTTGGCAAAACTAATGATATAATTAAATGAGTTGAAATATCAAAAACATATGTATCTGCTTACGTTTATACTTTCTTTCCCATTTACATAACAATGCTTTTGTTAGAGAATAAAATTCAGTGAGCTTCATATGTACTGGTGGAGTTCTGCCACTCAATTATTTCTTCATCATAATGGCAAAAGAAACTCCAGCACACAAATAATCCAGAAAATTTATAGACCTGGTTGCAGTGCTGACACTTGGCCTACAGTGCTCCAAAGCAGGCCAAAAAGAAGTAGTCTTTTCCACAGGTATGAAGCATGTTGCCTGATAGCATCAGCAAAGCCATGGTGAAACGTATGAGCAGAACATTTACAGCCCTACTTCTAGCTAACCTAAGGAATCTTTGAAGAATTATATGTTGATTTCATGAGTGTTTAAAGCAAACTTCTGCAGGAAATGGGATCCACATGCACGTTTTCTTGGGAGTTCCTTGTAAAACAATAGTCAAGTCTGAACATAAGTATGTCTTTTTAATTTAATAGATAAGTTTACTTTACAGGTTCTTCCTTCATACCCCAGCTGCCTGTAGGACTGTACATCAACAGAGACATCCAAAGTTTGCTTTCATTTAATTAAATGGGATCTTTGTCGCCAGTTTAAAAAAAAAAGATATCATATATATGAAATAATGTCTGTTCTCATGACATCTCCAGCCCAATTTCCAGGAATAATTTGGGATAGTTTTGAATAGATTAAAAGAATGATAAGAAAAACATTTCCTTTAAAAGAATAAAAGGAAAGCAACATGCCCATTTATCTTCCAACTCTTCCATCTTTGGAAATTTTCCTTTGAGCTCAAAGGGGCTAGGCAAATAAAGCTGTTCATCTGTGATATCCCATTAAATGTCATCATTAGCAAGATAAGATGCAGTAAAATGGACTCCATAACAATCACTGCAGTCCACTTCAAGCCAGATACATTTAACCACTGTGATCATTTCTACACCAGAATATCAATATCAATAAATTGAACACATAGAAAAGTTAGGACTCAGTGATATTGGTTATTCTGCTTATAAATAGGAATTACCTCCACTGCAGTCAAAATGCTACTACAGCTGAGGACAGAATCTGGGCCAGCAATGGATACCTGTTTACTTAGCTACACAATAGCAGGCCAGGGTTCGGGTATTTTTCAGCTAAAACAAACCAAAGCAATTCTAATTTTACTGCCTGAAAATGGGAACTTCATAGATCTAAGTTGACATTCGTTCCTTGCCAAAATGTTTTGCACTGGCACTTAATGTTGGAAAGATCAATTTTTCCTACTGCCAGGAACTGAGTAAAACTCAGCCAAATTCTTCAGTTCTTAATTGAGCAAAATTCTTGTTGTAGTTTTGCTTGATTAAGAAAAACAGGCCATAGTCTACTGCATGGACATATGTCTGGATATATGGATATATATGTCTGGGTATATACAGGTTGAGATTCATTTTAAAATATTTAACAACCAGCAAACTTTATACACGTTATAGTTCTCATTAAGAATTAATGAGATTATCTATATATGTCAAATTGCCTGTCTGCACAAGTGACCAGTTCCCCAGCTGTTGAATTTCACAAGCTTCTAATGTTGCTACTTGTCACATGGAAGTGATTAATTGAGTCACTTGAGAAGAATCTGTTCCAGATCATGTCGGGTTTTTCTTTACAACTGTGGAGGCCTGAATTACTGAACTCTAGGAAATACTTTTCTTTTTTTTTTCTTGTTTAACTTTAAACATTTGGTATTTACCAGTGTAATTGATGCACAGGAACTGAGGGGACACAACTTTTTCTAAGTTACAGTCACTACTGCATATAGTTTTCTGTCATGTCTGTTCAGATTTCTGCATTTTATCTGTGTCACAGATCCTCCCAAGGAGAATTACTAGGCCTTCACAGTCAGGACGATTCGTAAAATATTAAACTTCAGCAGTCATTTTTAGCCTGAGGCAGCCGAGGGAAAACTAGCCAGGAAAATTCTTCAACAATATTGTGTTAATAATTTTGCATTTCCAAATGAAAAATAAGTAGGTTTGTCTTCTCCTCCGTAACAGTAACCACTGCATTATGAATGCCACAGGAGTGTTGTATGGGCGCAATATACTGATGACTGCAAACGGAGGAAAACACAGACCTCTCCCTTTCTTCTGGATGATTTGTCATGGCTTAGTCCTTTGAAGATGAGTTCATTTCAGGTGTCATATTTAATCAAGATGAGGACTTATTTCCAAACCAAATACATAATGGCATGTAATCATTATTACAATATCAAAAAAAAAGTAAATAATTTTCAACTGACACTCTGCATCATTTGGGGAATAGATATATGTACAATAAAGGACAAAACAAGGTATAACTATTAATGATAGAGAGAAGAAAGATAAAATAAGAAGGAATTCAGGAAGAGGAGAGGCATGGGTAGAATTTAACGGCAGTTCTCAACGGTGCTTTATGGGATTAGGGGATAATCCAGTCTAATAGGCAAGAGAAACAAAACTGCCAAAAAATGAAAAATACTGAGGTGGGTTTTTTTAAATTTCTTAGTGATTTTGATTACTGGTGCTGCCTTTTAGGTTGAAAAGAAGAAATATAGGAGAGTGATAGTTTTTCCCTATAGCTAATATTTGAAACTAATACATCCAAATCTTCATTTAAAAGCAATGGCATTGTCATGTGGCAGTAGTCTGTACATTTTGCCAGCTATGTTTTAAAAGAAGAGATGAAAACTCTCCATACATTTGCCTTACTTCCCCTCTCTGAAATGTTACTTTCAAAAACCTGTAATGAAAATAGTATCTAATGAAAGAGCAAACATGGATGGCATAGAATCACAGAGATTATAAAAGCTCTTAGACTTCTGTCCAGTATGGTCACTGCTGATTTATTATTAAAGCTTAAATCAGTGAAGATGGAAGAAATTGGATTACCCATCAATTTCAAGCGGACAGCTGCTAAATCTCTGGTACCTCAGTTAATTCCTTCACATGTTCCTCTCTGTTCCTAGCCCAGCTTTCCTCCAGGTGCTTCTTCCTTTGCCTGCCACTAAGCTTCTGTGCTCTGGGGTCCTGTCCGCCAGCAGCGTGAAACAGTTCTGCCACCACAAGCTGCTCATATAGACACAGTAATACCAGCAAAGCTGACTTGGGAGTTTTTGATTTCTTTATTTTAATTCTTACTATTTCATTTGTATGCACATGCTTATGTGTGTGTGTATGGGCAGGGCTTACTATCCCAGCACATTGCTCAGAGTTGCTGGTATGGCTGCTTCTCAGCTAGAAGCACTTTGCCAATTAGTATTCCTTTAGCAGTAAAGTGCTCCGAATCGTAACGAGAATTGCACCCTGCGTCCAGTACTGGCACTGGCTCAAAGTATCCCTCAAAGGTTTTTGGAGTTCACAAAGTTGCAAACAACATGTTTTGAAAACATTAGTCCCTGGATGACTTTCCTAGCACAATTTGCAAGTACAGTCCTTTAAGAAGCTCGTTCCTACAGGATCTAGGCAGCCTTGTTATTTAATTTATTGAAAATTTTGCAACAATTTTCAGGGAATACAGCTCAGACCTAAAAAATAATCACCTCAAACTCTGAGCCTTTGGGGTATAATTACATACAACAAATTATCTCTTTCCTTAACATGGTTAAAGAAGCCTTCCACAAAGCACATTAGAAACATTTCTATTAAGAATACATGAGTTCCACTGACATCTGAAAATCCAAGCAGGTTTCTTTACCTAACACAGAATTAATTTAGAATTAATGTAGGTGCCCCTCACAGTCAAACAAAAGACAGTTAGTGTAAGCATTGCTGATAGCCATTCTGCTGTTTGGAGAAACAACTCCTCTTTCCTTGCTAGAGAAATATCTGCCTATTTTTCATTTGGTTAAGCCATGGCATATAGGTAGCTATGAACCTTTGGTTCTGATGCTCAGCAGTAAGAATCTGGTGGACAAAGTTTGTGGGGAAGCATACAATTTCGTTTAAGTGCATCAGTTCTTCTAACGCCGGATTTTGTGAAGTTAGTCACTATCGTTTTAACTGCATCATCCTGGGAATAGCTAGCACTTGCCTTAACTACTCCTTTGCATAGATACAAGAATTTTTTAAAATACATATCTGCTTCAAAAAAAATCCAGATTTTGAAACCAGAAGGGAGGACTGGGCAGGGAAAACTGAGGTGTTCATTAGTTGATCAACAATACAAGATACAGAAGCTTTCAGGTCCTAATCCATGAGGGGATGTCTGCATCTGGTCCCATAATGGAGCCCACGGCTGAACTAGATGCCTGAACTCCGTGCATGTGCAAGGGGAGGCAAGCGGGCAAGTGCCTCAGGGGGATTCACAAAAACCACTGTTTGGGGAGCTGCCTAAGCCAGCCAAATAGGAAAAGCTGAAGCAGTTCATCCTAAATCCTAGCTCTCTCCTGGGTTTAAGTGCCTTCTGGTGAGCGAAGTACACAGGTGCAAGTCCTCCACTCTCAGCCCATAGCCCACAATCCCCTTTTGAAGGCAGGTGCCAAATCTTTCTTTTAGACTCTGAGCAGCAGTCAGCAGCTCAAGCACCGTCTTAGGCTACTGAAGAGGGGTCCAATTCCTTCCTTTAGCAAAGGGCATTGAAGTGTGCATTTCCTACCTCCCAGGCATGCCAGAGCCAGCAAGCTACAGGCATCAACTGCCAGGAGGTGGGTGAGAGCTAGCACAGGTCACAGCAGACCCGAGGAGGCCTGGGCAGGAGGAAAGCCACAAGAAACCTTGCCTAAAAACTTGTGAGGTGTCAGCAGGCAAAGGGAGCCTCAGGTCCACCAAGTGCACCGCTCAGGTGCACTAAGGAAAGTTTGTGCACTGGGACCAAGCAGCATTTGAGGACTTTAGTGGCCTGCCAGCTCAGGCAACAGCTAATTGGTCCCTGATCAGGGACTTGGATTTTGATTATGGACTGAAGTGCTTTAATTTCCCCCTCCAGCCCTACTTCCTTGTGTGTTTCCAGCCCCACGTCTGCCTTGGCTGGTGGCCCCCTTTCATCCAGTTTAGCAGCTGGGTAGCAACAGATTTATCAGCCTGTCCTCCATCCTGGCTGCTGTGCTCCCACTGCAGACATTTTATAATGGTTAGACAGAAGAGCTGAGCAGTGACCAGCTTTATAGACCATGTTTTTGCTAGTCCGACAGTTACCAGTGATCACGGGTCCAACTGGCTGCACTGAACATTTCATATTGTTTCTCAGAGTAGAGTTGAGAGACTTAAGTGAGTAATCAACAGTATTTGCTGTTTAGTACTCGGCTTTGCTTTCCTTTGGCCTCGGTTGTGTTATTCCAAGGTGACAGATATAGTAATTTAAAGTCCTTTAAACCATACATTGGATTGCATATTGGGAATTATTCCTGCCTCATGGCATCTTTGGAGTTTAAATGACTATACATTTTCATGGATCCAGGGTAAGTGGGGGTGGGGGTGTGTGTGTGCATGTGTTTCAGAAGTGTTCTTTTTCTTTACTGTGCTTTTGAGAGACATGGCAAATGTTTTCTATAAGTATTCACTGAATCAAACCTACAGGGAGTATTTCACAACTAAGGTTGAAAGTTTTTTTGGTGGTGTCATGCTACCCTTATTTCTGCACTTGCAAAGTGGAAAGAGTGGCATCTGTGTAGGCCTGCACATGTTACACTTATTAAGAAGTAACAATGATTTCAGTCTGACTCTCTGCCCACTGACTAGTCAAGTGGTTATGTGTTGAAGTAGACTTCAGTAAGAAGCGTTTCTTACCTGCTGCACAAGAGGAGAAGACAGAAGGTCTTTATGGGCAGATCTGTCTGGCATGACACAGGGATGTGTGTGTGCAGTTCAGCCACGGTGGCACTGTAGAGGAGTACACTAGAGTTTTTGGTGGTGATTGCACCCAAGTGCCACATTATGAAGAGATGTACACTGGTAAATCCACTGTCAACCATCTAGCAACTTCCAACTTCATGTCCCCTCATAGACGCTATCCAGAGAACAAAGGGTCTTTTATAAAAGTTAAAATCTCAGCTTTGAAACCATTTTAACAAAATCAGTGTTTAGTTGTGGTTATTGTCATCTTAGTATTTATCATGAAAAAGAGCATAAAAAATAAAATTTACCCATTTAGGAAATATGATTGTCAGATAATATCTGCTTGATTTTTGTGAATGGAAGTGTCAGGTCATGACTAAGATCAGCACATCCTAAAAAATACAATGATATCTGTAATATTTTATAATAAAACAGGAAAATAACTATTGCTAAATAATTTTAAAACATCCTCCTGATTTCTGTCTGGGTGGAGTAGCCTAGTATATTTAACCTTCTAAGGCAAGATTGTTTCTTCCACTGTTTGAGCAAAGGTAGGAAAAGTATGCAAAGGGCGGATATCTTTTTAATGGCAAATAACCTTCCAATAAAAATTGTATGAGAGACAGGAGGTTTTTTTCAAGAAAAATATTTTACAGACATTTGTTACTGTTTTCCAATCTCCCTTGGACTGGGACTTCGGGGTTCTGAGGAGCTGTACAGTTAGAACACAGCAAATAAAAATAAGGGAGAGAGAAGCTACTCTTTCTCTCAAAAGGCTCAACAAAGCACAGTGAATGGAAATATTTTAAGTGGTAACAATTCACCTCCAAAATGGACCCTGGAAAGCCTTTTGCTTTTTTATGTATATATATTTTAAAAAAAGAAAGTAATGAAGCAGCATGAGAACAAGAGGGCAAGAAAACACATTTTTTATGCCATCAAAGTGAGAAGAGGAACAGATATGCTATGCCATGCCAGTTTCAGAAAGAGGCAATCAAGCAAATTTTATGGCAAGAAGGCAATGCGTAAGGCCACAGGATTGCAACAGGAGTCACTGAGAACAATAAATTGTTTCAAGGTAAAATGAGGCCAAGTACTTCAGAGTCCTGCACAGATTTCTTGCTTTATAGTTCAAGAACTCCCTGGACTGTTAAAGTAAACATTGTCTGGGTCGCAAAGGCTAGAGTATGATCACTGTGAAGGGGCACATGAAATAAAGTTTCTCTATAACCAAATTACTTCAGGCAAAGAATCTGTGCACCCAGAATTAGACTCTTGTTCTTGATGAGATTTCATGCTGTTGATGCCTTGTTAGGGGTTAATGGCTCCTGTGTAGATCACTGTAAAGCATTTAATCAGTATGTGTGCAGTGCTAAAGAAAGGAGGGAAGAGGAGAGGAAATGCAGTTCTAAACCTCCAGAGAAGTCCCCGCTTCGTCACTGATAACAAAGAGGCTAAAACTTTTCCCTGGCTCCTCAGGTTTGGCACTGAGCATAGCTTAGCTAGTCTGAAAAGTCAAGCCTACACAAATACGCATCTGTAGACACCTGTACTGCTTTACATAATGTTTAATCTAATAAAAAGATAGGTGACCTTGCCTGCAACATCTGTAACAATCAGTCATTGTCATTACCAAGAGCACTTTTATAGTCAGCATTTTCCTTTCTATTGCCACTTTGGAAGTGTTTAATACAAATACATACTCTATTTGTGTCTTGCGGATGTTAAGGAATGGGATTTTTGCATGCACATCTAAGCTTTCCTAAAAGCACAGAGATCTACTAATTCACACAATGCTCTCCTTCAAAGCAGTCTTCCCAGACACATGAAATAAAACCCTAAACCAGGCTGTATTAGAATAAAATATATATAGCCTGAGTTGATCTTTTGTGTCTCTTTAGGACCCAACACACCTTCACAAAGAATATATTTTATTTTTTGTGCTTTTAGTACAATACATCGATTAATTAAATGAGGAACCAAGAGTTCTCTGAGCAGTAAAACTGGTAGATATCCTTCAGAATAAGACTTTCTGCCACTTCTGAGTATTTGGGTGAAGATTCAGAATACATTTGGTTTTAATTGCCACTGAAAGAGTCAGTCTTCTTCACTCACTTTTGTCTACTCCCATACATGACAGGATGGAGCATTTCACTGATTAACAAGCTTAACACCTAACTGTGCAGATTATTCACTTGTCATTTAGAGTCAATTGCTAGCATGTGGCTTGTTCACAAAGCTGTAGCTGGCTGAACCAAGAGGTAGCGAAATGGAAATATTGTACACTTTCACCAGTGAGTATAATTCATAGCAGCACTGCTAGAGGCACTGCTTTGGATTAAAGCAGTAAAAAGCTGTGATACGCTTTGCAAACCATTGTACCATAGTAACATGCAAACAATTGTACCATGAAAATTTGGGAGTCTTCTCCTGCACACAGCCAGCACAACCTATCTCAGGGCAGAGTAAGGCCACGAGTGGTGAGTGACAGCTGAGAAGGGAGGTTTCTACAAAAAGCTTGTAGTTCCCCATCCACACTGTTCTGCAACCAGTAATCACCATGGTTCATTAACAACACCCTGAGGTTCAGCCTACTGGATCAAGCACTTCAGCACCTCCGGTTGTTTGTCTTTGCATTTATTTTGGGGTAGGGGACTGGCATAGGGGACTGGCAGTAGATGTGAAGTGGTTTCGCCAAAACAATCCCCAAACTAACAATGCCCCCAGGAGATGGTCGGTTGGCTGTAAAAACACTTCCGTGACAACCAGCCTCGATGCCAGTGGGCTTCGTGCAGAAAACCCATTAGAGTTAGATCTGATAAGGCAGATTCCTTGGACGGTGTCAGTGCTTGTGCCCCACCGTGAGCTCCTTCTGCAGTGCCCGGTAGCACCACCGCTTCAGAGAAGCAGCCCTCGGTTCAGTTCCCACGTTGAACAAACAGTCTGTGCTTGGACTCATCGGCCGCCAGTCCTGGGCTCCACGCCAGGAGGGCGATTACGTGCCGATAAGCGGGGAGGCAGCTCTAGGCTTTGATCACTTTGTGTGTTCCACATTACCAGGTCTGGGTTTACGTGCCTCGCGCAGCCGATCACTGAATGGGGAGCTAGTGGCAGTCACTTAAGTGTCTCCATCAAAGTTGCCTGCCACCAAGACTGTAGGCAAACTGCCCAGAAGAGAGCATTGGGCAGAGGATTCAAGCACATGGTGTATGGCAGAGAACAGGAAAATGTATTCAAAGGGAGGTATTTGTTAAATCCTACCTATAATTAATTCTAATCCCATAATTGAAGTCGCATGCTTTTCTGCAAACATTCCCGCACGTTGGTCCTTCCTCCCCACTCCGAGGTCAGGCACTGATTCGTGCAAACAAGTACATGCCACCACGCAAGACAGCAGCATCCCCAGGGACTGTGGTCACCCAGCCAGCGATGCCCAGCTTGCTGATTCTTGTCACGGCTCATCGTCTGACTGCAAGTGGCTTTCAGGCATTTTCCAGCAAACAGCTTCTGGGCCAGATCTTCAAAGACATGCAAGAGACTAACTCCCCTGGAAATTAATTACTAGCGCCAGGCATCTGAATACCATCGTAAATCGTGAGCTTTGTGTTTGTGTTGGGTCGGCAGATCCCTGTGCCTGGGAGTTAGGGGTTGTGGAGATGCCAGTCTAATCATGCCCAGATTTGCAGAGAAGGAAGGAGATGCCTAC
This sequence comes from Ibycter americanus, assembly GCA_035590275.1. Lineage (NCBI taxonomy): Eukaryota > Metazoa > Chordata > Aves > Falconiformes > Falconidae > Ibycter > Ibycter americanus. The sequence continues at coordinate 122,545,312 of JAVJGI010000014.1, forward strand.
CCAGGCCCACGTAGGTAGGCTTGCAGCAGACCGGGCATGGGGAGAAGACTAAAGGCAATATAATTATGTCTGCATGGACTAATTTCTCCTTCTCATCATGGCTGCTTCCAGCCCCAGGATGTGTGTTTTCACATACATGCACGCATAAATACCTGCACACAGACAACTATTTTGATCTATATGTAGATACAGGCACACATGCAAATATACACTGTTTGGAAGTAAGAAACAGGGCAAGTCCAAGGGTGCCATTTTCATACAGAGAGGTGGGTGACTATCCAGACTGAGCACATGCACGAATGTATTTGCGAAAAGATTGGAGCAGAAGCAGTTGCTTTGTCTTTGGAAATGGATTAACAGAGATCTCCCCAGGCATTGCAAGAAAAGATCATATAATTACCACTGAAGCGAAAGATAGCATATAGATGATTATCAGTTTTTAAGATTAAGCCATTTATTTAGATGTTTTCACACTTCTCTAAGCAAGCAACTCTAGGCACAATTCTGAATTTAAAAAAAATATAGTTGTGCGCCACATGTTGAATATTCCCCATTAGCAGCAGGTTTATGCATGTGTGCATTTTAAAATGTTTATTATGACAATCCTTGCTATGACTGTCCTAGATTTAGTAAATACCACATGATAATCAGACACAGTTGTTAGACCTTGAGCAAAATATGATTTAATTTATTTTTAACATATTGAATAATAGCTGTTTCTTGGTAAACTGAACTGAACACAGACACTCAGCACTACTTTGTTTCCTTGGAGGGGACAGTGAAAAGGAGGGAGGGGAAAGAAAAAAAAACAACCAAGCCCGATCTCTGTGGGAAAGTTTCACGAGAGGCAAGGCAGGATTACATTTACCATAAATCCTGCTTTCCTCCCTACTGAATGCATGGGCACTTACAGACCCTTTAGCAAGGTAAACTCTTCACCTACTCGAGAAACAGGTCTTGCCTTCAATGAAGCTGTAGGCACTGTTAAAAGTAAAATCATGCGGGACCCCAAAACAGCTTGGGCTGAAGTCAAGCACGGAGCAACTGTCTTGGCATAGCTAAGCCCTTGCAGAGGGGCTGTGCTCTCCCTTACCATCCTCCTGCTCTTTACTGGTGAAAATAAGATTAAATCAGCGTAGCTAGTCTTAATTTGTGTTATGAAACTGGTTAGCTTTCGGAGGAAATGTGTGCCAAGTTGCATTTGGTTGCCTTTACTCCCTGTTTTTATGTGAAGTATGATGGAACTTTCAAAAAGAAACCCCCCAAGCTGTGTTTAATTTGTTTGATTGCAAATTGAAAAACATCTGTCCAAATGACATAAAACCTTGTTTGGCACAGAAAGGCAGAAGAGTGCTTTATATTCAAGTGGTAATGTGTGCATTAAGTGGCACCGTAAGCTCTGAGCAGATACAGAATTGTCTGGCAAGCAGAAGGTTGCTGGTTTTTCCTGCCCTGAAAACACGAGTTCCCACTAAAATTCAGTCTCTGTACAGGACAGGGTATCCTCAGATCCTTTCAGAAAGTATGCACTGACTGACAAGTTAGTCCTCAAAGGAGTTTAATGATCCAGAGGTTAATCTGATCTGAGATTAAGTTTTGAAATAGTGCCTTTGAAAACTGTGGACAACAGCATGCTGGGAAGATCACTGCTCGAGTCACCTATGCATTACAGCACTGCTGCTGAGAACAACCAACATTTGCTTGACTTTTCACATCTAAGCACATCCCCCACTTGAAGCCACCCCTGCTATTCACTGGTGTCGAGCAACTAGAGGAACTAAGGCCTTGATAGCTGCTTTTCTCATTTTGTGCTAGAATTTCTTAGAAGCAAGGTAGCTGGCTAACAGGATTCGTTTACAAATGCCCCCCAAAATTATATGCCCAGTGATTAATGGTTTTCAGGTGGTGGGGACCTTAGCAGAAATATGTGTAGGAGTTGGGGCATGTGCACGTGCTTGCACATACAACCCAGCAGTTTAAGGGAACCATATGATACAGAACAGGAACGCTATAGGTTATTTGTTACCAAAGTAACACTAAAAATGAAAACGGGGAAAAAAAAAAAAAGTTATTGTCTTGTGAAGGCTTTGTAGCTTTCTCTTACAAGTACTTCTCTGACGCCACATGAGCTGCCACTTAGCTCTGCCTGCAAAGCTGGGGGACAGCCAGGGAACTCCCCATGGAGGGCTACTGTGCATCTAACCCACCAGCTCGCTGCAACACAGCGGTGTTACTCCTGACGCATAGTAACATGTTATTTGCCATTTCCGTTGCATTATGCTGTCCCTGCATGTCTCTATATGACAAAGAGAGACTTCAGTGAGGGTTATAATGTTCCCACGGGACTGGACCCTCCCCCCGTGAGCACAGACAACCCTGCATATGCCATTGTAGGTACTTGGTAATACAGTCAGTTATCAAGGTTACTCCAAAAGTAGCCATGTTCCTAACCACTTTTGATCTTGAGTCAAAAACATCCTAGAAATTTTAGCTTTTTAGCATCAAATATTTTTTAGCAGTCCTCTTCTGGGCACAAAATCTCCAGAGTCATCAGGATTTTTATTTTGCAAGTTTTGCAGCAGGCATTTTCCATGTGGAAAGCTGAGTGTTAGCAAGTCCATCCCCTCAGCACAGTGGGGAACGGGTCGCTGCAGCTTTAGGCAGCTCCCGTGGAGGGGACACCAGGGCAGAAGGGTTCAGGTCACTGACATCTACTCATGCCTTATGCCTCTTTGGGAAACACAGCAGTCGAAAGCAACACATGATAAATTAAGTTCACAGGCCTAGTCTCTGGGCGAGTATCTTAGATTCTGAGACATGGGTAAATTTCAGTTAGCCCCAAATTTGGTTGCAGAGTGATTACTTCCCTGTAACAACCGATAAATCAAGATCTGGCTTCCACCCTTTGCAAGACCACCTATGATTTCAAGTCCCACATGGATGGGCATCACTCTTTCCATACATTCTTTACACAATTAGGCTAAACCAGCCATTATTTCTTCACATCAATTTAAGAATTATGACTGATGGTACATTTTGTTTTGTCCTCAGTTTCTACTGACAAATGCAAATAGCCAGAGGAAGGTCCTTCCTAGTTTTCTCAGGAGAACAGCTCTACCAAAAAGGTTATTGAGAAATGTTCTCACTTGAGCTTTGCCTGTAAAAATGTGTTTTTTCAGGGACTCTTTCACCCACAGAGCTAACCACACACACTCACACACAAACAGCTGAACACTGTGGTTTAGGATAATGTTCCTTTACCCTCAAGTGGCTTGCCCCACCCGAGGTAAAGCAGAATGTTTATTGTCTCTTAATCTGAATGACTGCTGCAAAATGACTTGTCATACATACGAAGGCGCTGTTACTTCTCTTCCATCTTCCCTCAGACATTCAAACAGTTAAGGTAAAACTTTGCTTTCTTTAAGCCTTTGGCTTCTCTAAAGGTGCATGCGTGCACTGATTTACCTGCCATAAATATGCAGACACATTCCCATTGCTTTCTGACAGAAACCCAGGAAAATCCCATTCCAAAGCCAGTTTATTGCTCCGCTAACAGACACCTTTGAAAGCGCATCGGATCACATTACATGAATATATTTGGAGATGATGCCTAAACTGCTGGGATTTGAGTGAAGGGTGTGAGAAGTCTTACACTTTGGCTGCATCTTCAGCATAGATTTTTCTCCTCTTCATTCTGGTATTTTCCTTAGGTCCTGTCATTGCTGGGAGAGTCTGCTTTCACTATTAATAAGCTCTGGAGGACCTGTTCAACATTTAGAATCTGTATGTTTCTTTTAAAAACCAACAGCAAGATTTTCAGTAGCTTTTAGGCAATTAAAGATGCTGGTAGTTTTCTAGTAAGGTCTTCAAACAACAAGAGCTGTGCACCCTGGCATTCAGGAACAAGCTGCAGGGTAGCAAAAAAGACCTTCAATTTCTCTCTGTCAGTACACAAAAACTTTTCAGAAAAGCTAAGTAGGATGAGACAGGCAATGAGCTGAAACACTGAAGGACTATTCCAGGCATCCCTCACGCTTCAGGGCCGGCTTGCCTCATAGTGACGGTATCTGATAGTGATAATCCATCCAGACCTACTGCTGGGATGCAGTGAGCAGTAGGAGTCACACACACAACTCTACCACATTTCTCATCAAGACTAATTTTGTCTGATCCTTCCTTGGGGACCAGGGGAAGAGACGAGCTGTATGGTTGGCACCGAACACGGGTCGCTTCCCAGGTACCCATAGCACGTCCCAAGACCCAAACAGCTCACATGAGGCCACCAGGGAAGCTCTCACCTCCTCCCACAAAGATGTTGGCCAAGTCCCCCATGTAGCTCGAGGTTGTTCAGTAAATAAACCTCCACCTTCCACCTCAGCTAGTTACAGGCACCAGCCCCAGCCAAAATCGATAGATGAGAAGCAATCTGTCATTTCCAGGCCACACTGTTTTGGTTATGATAGGTCAAAAAACACTAAAGGAAACACAGATGTAGTGAGACCACCTCATTTTCTGGAGCCTTCCTATCTCTAGAAGTCTTACCTGATCTCCCTCAAAGTTCCCACACACGGACACAAAAACATCTCGTGTGCTGCAAGGTCACGCCTGTTAAACCGCAGGTGCATTGCGTGGCACTTGGCAGGGCCGAGGGAGCTTGGCACAAGCAGCGGGAGATCGAGTTCACCCTGGACTGCAGGCAGGCTGGTGTGCCCCTCTAGGAAATCTTTTTCAATTATTTCAAATAGCTCACACTCACACACAAAGCCCACGTTTTGTAACAAAAACAAGGAGGAAGATCAGATCCAAAGGAATTTTACCTATTTCCCTCTCAACTTATTCCACTGAAGTTCTTTTTTTAAAAAAAAACACCACAAAAAATGCCACCAGAACAACAAAGTGGCCAAGAAACTAATTTAATAAACTCACTTTTCAAAATCCACCCTGCCCTTCATACCTGTAGGTTTCACAGCAGTCCTAAATCATGCAGTATCTTCTAATATTTTTTAAAAGGTGGCACTACATTTCTCTCTTCATACAGGCAATGCTTTTCATTGGGGAGAGATGCACAGAATACTGCAAATTTTCCAGTAGCTGGGATTTTCTCTGCAGAGGCAGGTGTTACCTTACTCAGCTAGAGAGAGCCAAAGCTGCAGCCAGTAACTTGTTACGGAACAGAAAGGCCAACAGAGGCAAGAGTGGGGATACACACGGATACACACACGGATACACCCCCCACCCCACCCCACCCCCCAAAAAAAAGAAAGAAAATCGAGGCAGATCACATTTTGGAAGGTCTCTCTGCTTCTCCAGCAGAAAGCAAATCAGCCAGCTGGTAAGGTTTTACTTCTAACTGTAATTGAGTCCTGCAGAAGCGCTGACACGCTGAACAAGGGATCTGTACACTCTTTCTTTTTCACAACAAGAAAAGCAAATGCCAGCTCAATACGAAGCTCAAAGCCTGTGGCACTGGAATAAATTAGATATAGAGCTGAATGGCATTTGGGAAAAAAGAACCCTGAAACTATTAGGTATCAATGAGACATTTGTCTTTTTTTTTTTTTTTTTGAGGGGGGGGGATGGGGTGGCCGGGGAGGGGGAGCGGGTCAAGGGGGCAGGGAATTATGTACAGTGTTGTGCAAAAGTACC
>JAVJGI010000014.1:122557998-122570780 GCA_035590275.1 Ibycter americanus
TCTTAGCTGGAGACCTTTATTTCCCTCCCCCTCCTTAAAAATATTCCTGCAGGTGTGCGTTCTTCCTGAACAATTTATTTATGATGGAAAAGGAGCACTGATTGTGTAACTATTCCCTGCGAGGCTTCTCCAGCAGTCACTGGACCCAGATCGCCGCTGCTGACTCCAGCAGGCACTGGGTTCACCTCCAAATGCCACAGCACTCAAAAAAGTCTCCATATGCATTTGTGAGGTTGAACTAGAGGAGGTGGATCAGAGACAAAAAATGATGGGCTCCACTTTTGCTTTGTGCCGTATGATTGAGATGTTTTGGCCAACACGTGGCATTACAGCAGGGCAGTATAAATCTGCTTGGATTTCTGTGTTCGTGCTAAGAACCTACATCTGTTCGGCTTGTCGGAAGAGGTATCTATTCTGCCACTCGGCAGAAGTTAAATCAGTTTACTCTTCAATGTCTAGGCAAAGCAGAAGTAGTTCTGTTTGCTAATTGACTAATTTGTTGTTCAAGATCAACCAGCAAGACTGATCATGCAGATTTATCTGAGAATGTCATTTTATATAAAAGCCAATTTCCAATCCTTATTTATATGTTACCAATTCTCAAGGAGAACCTGCAGGCCTTAATCTTTTCTCTACATGAGGAAAGCAACGTCTCTGCAAGAGTTGTCTGTTCATCAATGGTGCTAATCTCAGCTCAAACGTATTCATTCGCAAAGGGCACTGTACTTTGCTGTGGTTCCCTGTACAGCGCTGCACATCACACACTGTTACGCTAGTTGAAAGAGTTCAATACTCACCACTTCTTCTTCAATGTCTTTAGCTAACGCTAACGCTTTTGATTCAAAAATGAACTAGATTTTTCATGCAGAACCAAGATTGGATTTAACTGGCATTACCATTATTTAAATGCAGAGTTTAATGCAGTCTAACATTGACCAAGGACTCCAGTGATATAATGTGGTGCTTTATCTCAGAAATTTTATGGAATGGTGGCAGGAACAGACAGACAGCTTACCAGGCACTGGTGACTTCAGTATGTTCCAGAATATATGAGATATGTCAAAAGCAAATAATTTTGTATTTAAAATTTTTGTACTGATTTGAAAAAAATATCTTATTAAATATCTTAAAAAACACTACCACCTGTCTTCATTCAGCAGAACTGCTGGAAGGAACATTCAAACCACTGAATTCATGTATCAGACCACAAGGACTCACTGAAACCAGACAGCCTGATGTGAAAACAGAAAAGAAAAAAAAAAGGGGGGGGTGGGGGGATAAGATCCCCTTTTCTTCAGATCCTCTCTACTGGCAAAACCTGCCCTAAGCCACTGGTGGGCATGCGCTGTCCCAGCATCACATTTAGTGGGAGAGCGTGGCTGGGGAGAATGCGCAGAACGAGGGGCTCCCGCAGGGGCAGGCACCTGCTCAGCACGAGCCAACACGGGACTGCAGCTTGACAAGGCAGAGGGGCAGCGCGTGGGAAGCCAAGAAACCAGACATCACAGAGGCACGCTGCAAAGGGTTTGTGCTCGCCTACAAAGTCAGAGCTGGCTGCCCAGGCTGGGAGATGCACACCACCTCCCTGGCTCTCCCTGTGATCTGAAAACAGCTTTTCTCATTCCTCCCCCTTTTTTCACCTGCAGGAAAAACCTAGTGTGAAAGCAGCACATAAATGTCACTGATCTACATCACTATTCAACTGTGGCTCCATGATGGGGAGTAAATTATAACTCAGTGTTGATCCCCCCATCTCACCTCAGACAGGCGTTTCCTCCAAGCTGGCAAACTCCCACACTGTCAACACTAAAATAAATGCATTGCATACCTACTTGCGTCAGGTAATTGCTCTCAGAATCTCTTAAGACTCCCTGAAGCTGCTGACTAAGCAGCTCCCCACTCCCTAGCATCTCATTTTTACTGCACAAAGAGAACACCAAAACATGAGCGAAGTCTCACAGTCGACACCTCTCACTTTCTATGTGAAGTCTTCCGTCATGCACCACTTTCGTCAAGTATCTTTTATTTTAGCATTCCCCTGAAAGTCCCCAAATAAGACAGGCATGAAAAATTAACCACGAAAAATTAAAATCAGGTGGATGCTGCTCTTGATTTTACCCACCAAAACTATGTACCAGCTTTGCTTTGACTCAGCCTAGAGTAAACTCTCCACCCATGGTACAGCTCAGCCTACTTATTTTCAGCTGTTTGCTCTGTTAAGCACCAAAGTTTATTCTGAAACTCAATACCGTATCTGACAACACTGTGTGTACTTTACACACCATTAACTATGGGGCTGCGCATGCCCCCCCCGCCCCCCCGGCACTGACACTGCAAAGAATAAGCCTGAGGACACAGTCTTTAACACAATTTATTCACAGGAAAATAATCTCTTTTCATTTGTAGCACTCAAAATTTCACTTCAAACAACTGTAAGAATGTTTTCAAAATACAGCTGGCACTTTAAAGGCATATAAAACTTAAGACAAACGGCAAATAAAGTAAGTATTTACCAATCCCAAACACAGACGTTAAACTTCCTACATCCTTAAAAATCAGACTCCACTTAAAAGTTAAGGTATTTATACTACCTCCCAGGGTGTTGTTAAAAAGGAAAACGTGGCATAGGAAACAAGAGGTACCACACACTAATTATTACTGTTTCTGTATCACCACCAATACAGTCACTGGAAGTATCATTTAGTAGTATCTCTTAGGCACGCTCAGATTCCTATTCAGTGCAAGTCTGTGACCTTCCGAGTCGTATGCCAGTGCTTCCCTTAATTATTACAGCAGAGGAAAAAGTACTTTCCCCAACAGAAAACAAACAAGAAAACCCCATCAGAAGTCCGAGCCAAACAGCTTTCAGCTGACACGTGTCATCCTGCCTGTTCTGTGCATACTGTGGTACCTTAGAGCTGGGTCTTTCTGATGGTGCCGCATTTTGAAGGGGGCAGCAGATAAAAACGCAGGAGCACCTTTGCTGTAAGATGCTGCTGTCTTGAAATTCAGCAGGCTGCTGGAGAACAGGACAGGGGAAGAAGGGATGAGATCACCTGACTTTGCAATTGATACAGGAAGAAAACTGACAGGAGACACTGGGTACCTGTATAGTTACACCATTACCAGACATGGAAATAAAGCTGGCAGCACCCTGTGATTCAAAATCGGCAGTTTCGCTGCTGCTGTGATAAAAAAATTGGGTAGCTTTTAAAGGGAAGTTTCAGTGCAGAGATTTCACTTTCAGGAATGGCAGAAATGGAAAAAGAAAATCTTAATAGCAGCTCACTCTCAGAAAAGATCTAAGTATTTGGAGTTCGCATTATTGCTTTTTTCAAAAAGTCCCAAGGCAAGTCTTTGGTATTGCGAAATGCCTGTGAAAACGTGTGCCCAGATAGAACGGACAGTGATCTGTGGGCATCACTGAAAAACATCCCACCTACAGGTATTCTTGCCTGCATGAAGTTAGTGTAAAAGCAATACCGGTCCTTAAGGCAGAGAACTGGAAATGACCATGTGAAGCAAGTGATGAAGCAGAATCCTACCAAAACATTGAGGGGCGCGTGGAAGAGAATGAATCACTTGGGTCACTGCTTATTATTGAAGACAAAAGCTATCACCCTGCAAGCCGTCCTTTCAAGAAAAAAACAAAAAAACCCAAACCCAAAAAACCAACCAGTGCCCCAAGGTTTATCCATGGTATCAGCCCTTGGCTCAGTCCCGAGTGAACAGGTCCGGCTCTAAATGTTACTCAGTCACCCTGGGACAGTAACCTTGGCATATGCAGACTTGACATCCCTGCAGGAGCACATAGGTGGGGGAAAAATATCCCCAAGAATACTGCTTAATTTCAGAAACAAGCCAGCCATCAGGGAAGCTTATTAAGAAGAAATAAAAAGGTGCAGCCGATAAGTATAAATGCTTGTAGATAGCATATTAAATGCACTGAGAATACCAAGCATGTTATATATCTATTAAAAAAAAAAATCTTAGAGATCATAGAGACACCAAAAAAGCTGCTGTGGTAGGAAAAAAAAAAAAAAAAAAAGAAGAGAGACTAAAGGAGTATATTTTAAGTAAAACGAGTTCGGGGAACACCATTTGTTTGCCATGAAACCTTTTTTCCAATTACTTTGTTTGGATTCTAACTGCAGCAGAAGAAACCGACTCTCCTCCCCTCTCCCCTCCCCCCCCCCCCTGCCCAAAGCAGAAAACCTCCTACGAAAATTAGGAGAAGGAATCAGTTTAGGTTAGTGGGAAGAGTATCTCTGGGGAGGAAATAAAGCAGAGAAAATAACCACATCCTCTAAAGCAGAGCTCCCTACTGACCTCCTACCACCAGGGACAGGGGTGGAGAAGCAGAGGGAAGCAGCCTGCATCATCACAAGAACCAGGCACTGCGAGGACAGGGCAAATTCAACAGCTTTCCTGGAAAAAAGTCCTCATGGCCAGCACACTGTGACACGTTACAGGGATGCAGCTGGACCTGTAGTGGCAGCCCATGGCAGAGCTGGGGGGCTGGCTCTGGGAGCTACCGCAGACTTCTGAGGGGGAAGCGGCAGCCCTCCACTTCTGCCTGGCTCTGCTCTCAACAGAGTCCAAGATCTACCAAGGACCTCGACACAAAGAAAGCTCGGCCAACACCGCGACCTGTGCGAGAAGCCTTATCTCAGCATTTTTTTCATGTGGAATTACTATTGTCAGTAGTTTAAATCACTGCAGGTCTGGGACTGCAGAATCACAAACAAACCTTTAATTAACTGAAACAATGAGCAATAAATGCTGGTAGAGACAAAGACAGTAGTGTCACTGTTTTCACTGATTTCTGATGCAAAACCCCACCCCACCTGTCTGAATGCAGAATTTTAAGCAAAGATCTCATCAAAGCCTCAGAAATGTACATGTTTTAAAAAACAGAAAAAAAGAAAAAAAAAAAGAGGAAGCACAAATAACTGAGGCAGAGCCCTTCTGCCACTTGGTGAAGAAATTGTGGTTTCCTCCATCTCCACCACCAGAGTCACCTGCTCTGGTGCCCCAGGACCTCCCCGCAGTCACACCCCCAGCACCCGCCAGCCGCCCCGCCGGACAAGGGGCCACCGCCTGCAGCGCCCAGGCCCAAGGGACACCTGTCCAGCTGGCAGGACACCATGGCACAGCCTGTCTCTTGCTAGAGACACATCGGGGTCCTTCCCCACCCCCTGCCATAGATTTTTATGACATCCGGAATTATTTCAGGTATGTCCAATCTGCTTGAAACGGACTGAGGCTCAGGAGTCATTAGGTGAAGACCCAAGCTTCCTCCCTTTCAGCTGTGGCTCCCCTCCAAATCCCACTGCCCTCACTAACTCCCAAATGGCAGAGCCAAGGAGCTAAAGACAAGGATGAGAACTACAGGAAGGCAGGTTTTTTGAAATATCTATTGCACTCCACAAGAGAAATAGGAAAGAAAGAAAGATGACTCTTTGGTCACTTCCATGCTTATTCCTCTACATTGCTGCAGCAAAGAAACTGTGTTCAGTACTCTTGTAATCCTCAGCTTCTGAAAACACAAATACCACGCTCTTGACCTGCTAGAGGTTTGTATTCATATTGTAATTGTTTGCACTGCTCCTAAACATATTAAAACTCTCCAGATAATTTTTTTAAAAAGCAGCAAAGGTTTTTCTACCAACTTTAAAGACTTTTTTTTTTAGGGGACTTCTTTGTACTTTCCTTAGGTGTGATTAAGAAAACCACAAGATCTTCAAGCAAATCTGCCACAAGAAAGAAAAATATATATACACACACCCTACAAGAGAATTGGAGCAGTGTATTAGTAGTTGTTCTTTGACAGTTGTCAAGGGCATTCCCAGGCAGATTTAACTTATTCAGCAGGCTTGCCTAAGACAAACCAATACAGGACACACAGAAGTCCCATTAAATGTTTCAATTAAAATCCCCGAGTAAGTTCCCTCACGTTTCTGTTGTGGTCTGGGGAAGTGGCTGACAGGCAGATAGTTAGGACAACTCTTCAGTCTTCACACTCCCTTCTTTTCTAAGTCAACTCACCAACTGTAAAACTTACTGGGCACACAGCACAGGGAGTGTGATTTTCCATAAACTGGGTACAACATGAGCATTGTCAGTATCAGCATCTCCACAAGTCAGACTGAAGGGTCTTCACCTTTGGCAAAGGCAGACGGCAGTTCCGAGTTGATGGCCAGTGCAGAAGCTGTGGCTTCTTTGCTGAAGATGGATGTCCCCTCCCTGGCAGCAGGGCAGGCCAAAACCTGTATGCTCTTGGTGTTCCCCCTTCTCCCAAGCACACAGTAACAATTTATAGGCATCGTTTTAAAGCCATTTTCATACTATAGGACAGACGTTCAAGACTTGATATCCATCTACTAATTTAACACTGGTCACCTAAGTCACTTGACAGTGTAACTCTTTCAGAGGACAACATCAGAAACAAAAGTATTCCAGAGAAGTAATCATTTGGAAAGAGTTCTTGCTGATAAATAAGTGATGTGCATCATATTTTTATATATTCCTGATACTTTCAGTTGAATGTTCCATGGTTTTCCCATTATTAAATAGCTTCACAGAAATTGTTAACTCTGTTTGCAGTAGCCACCCTCAGGCTTAGAAGATGCTTCTGCCTTGGTGAGGTTTCTGTGCTCCTTTTAAAGAGTAAACAGTTATGCTGCACTTAAAATATAAAAATGTCATATAAAAAATAAAAATTTTTCAACTCTTGAAAATAGTGATTGTTCTTCTTATTTTCCATTCAGCTTTCACGTCAAATTGACCACAAAGTTCTTGTCTATAAGCTTCTTCAGAAATTTCTGCTCAGCATTGATGTTGTGGTATTCATTCTAAAGAGATGTGAGGGAATAATAATAAAAAAAAAAAAAAAAAAAAAGAAAAATCAAATTACTACGAGAAGCATCACTTGATTGTTCTTACCTTTTAATTACCTGTGATACTTGGAAGTGCTAAGGGTAGGAAAGCTCTGGGGAAAAGACTTCTTAGCAAAGACTGTAGCACAATCTCCCAAGAAAACAGGTGACTCTTGCTCAAAACTAGATTAGACTTTTCATTAGGACACAAACCAAAAGGGATAATCCTTCAGTGGCAAGAATGGGTGAGATGTGGTCTCACAGAAGTCCTTCCATTACCAACTCTCCCAACTCCTCCCGGTGCTTAGAGGGAACAGCTGCGTAACTACACTTACAGCACAAGCCATCAGAAAATTACTAATTCTCAAAGCTCAGTGCAGGTTCTTGAAAAGCAGACGTCAGGCATTTGTAAATCAGATGCATCTTGACAATCAGTTTCAACAAGCCAGAATCAACCCATCTTCTGTGCTGTATCCAGATCCTGGATACACAGGAGACCACTGAGGTTAGTGGTGGACAGCACAAGGAAGTTTGCTGACAGTCTTAGACACTGAATCCAGTCAATTAAAATTAATATAATACAAATGCTGCATAACAGATTATACATATAAAGTGTAACTTTTACAATTTCATGCCAGTAAAGAATTAATGATAAGGTTTTTGTTTAGCTGTTTGTTTTTTAAAGTTCCAAGATTTTAGGAAACATACGGATGTCTATTCAACCTTAGTTGAACCTGTAGTAATCAACCTTACCCGAGCTTGGTATACATTGCAAAAAAGCACAGGCAGACAGGAGCCCCAAAATGAAGGTGAGTTCAGCATCAGCGGGAAATTTTCTCTGAGCACCTAGGAGTCCTCAGAGAGACACGAGGTGCTCCTACGGGCATTGGCCCCGTCCTTCCCCTTCAGGGAAGGGGAGGGAGAGAAAATGGCCCCCACATGCGCTGGGCACGCACACGGAAGAGAAAACTGTTCACACTGAGGTAAAGAGCTGAGATGGAGTTGCTCTGAGTACAGAGCTGAAGACAAGAGCAGAGACATAGAAGAAAACGGAGCTGTGACCATAGCAAAGCAGGGGGGAGCAGAAGGCATCCCTGATGTTTGCCAGCCTCCTGCTGCTCCCTTTCCTGGTGAGTGGCAGCTTCCCCCCTCCGGGAAGCAGTTCCTTCTCTTCCTACCCCCCTCCGAGAGCTGCTTTCCTTTTCTGCGTTCAGTTTCTGAAATTCAGTTCTTTTCCTAAATGCAAGTTTGTAGGTCTTAACTCCTTCCATTTCCTTTTGCTCTTCCTTCCCTAAGTTTGGCGGCTATGACAAACTGCACAAGTAGGTGCCAAGGAAAAAAGAGAATGCGAACAAGAACAACGCTATTCGTGTTCTGACAGCGCTAGCAAATACACCGCTACGAACAAGAGCTGCGCAGCCTAAGGCTAATGCCAGCAAAGCAAAACAGAACATACAAATGGACGTATCTCACAGAGACGTTGCAGAACATGGCGCAGCACAAGGAATGTCATTATCCGCATTTTTAAGAAACAAAAGCAGAGATGAAGAGATTCAAGCAATGTTAACCCATGAGCACCTGATCCGGGAGAAGACAGGAGGCTTTAGTGACCTGCAGCCCACGCCTATCTATATTGACTTGTCTTCCCCAGTTGCCAGCTGTATTTCTCTCAGCAGAAACAAGCCTTTCTCACCTGCATCATCTGAGACATTGTGTCATTGCCGTAGTAGTGCAAAGAACTGTTTCTGTCAGTGAAGTCGTACTTGAAGCCTGCCAGGTGAACTTCGTGGCATATGTGAAATGCTAGTGTAATGGCAATTAGCCCCGTTGTTGGATGCTTGGGTTTCTAAAACAAAACACAAAGAGCACACATACAGAAAAAACTGGCAGCTTGACGGGAACAGCAAACCTAACAGCAAAACCAGCAGAAATCAGGCAGCTTGGCTCTTCCACAGATGTTTGGTTTTGTAGTTTGATCCCCTCATATCTCATAAGGAGCAAGGTACTGCCCACAGGTTTTCCATGACTGGGGTGTCTGCCTTGTTGGCCTTGCCTGGGATACTCTGGTTTCTAGTGAGGGCTGAGCCCACACCGTCACTCTGCTTAGCAACCTACTTTCATGAAACTGGGTAGGCTTCAATATATCGGGGGCCATTTCACCCCATCAGATTTGACTGGATTATCAGATGTGTTCAGAAATTTCTAGTCTGGATCTCCATCATTAAACAGAACAACATGACATGCCTCAAATCTTTGTAACATCAAACTAAAAAAGCACGAATGCTACATAAATTTGGTTGCATTTGAACTTTTTCAAAGCTGGGAAATTCCTGCTTATTTCCATTAGAAGAAAAAAAACTAGATGAAATTGCTTATTCCTCCCTACAGTGAAATAGCTCAGAGGTAAATGCAATGTAAAATACCAAGAGCCAGTCATAAACAGGTTTTAACTGGGCAAAATCAAGAGCACCTAAGTGAAAACAAACATTTCTTACAAGAGCACAGACCAACTCACTGCAACCACCTGTCCTATCTGTGACAAAGTATGTGACTGTTAGCAGCAGCAGTGGCTACAATGATCTGGGAAGCACACGAGGCACGGTTTGCAGAGAGAAGTGAACTCTTTCGTAAGACCAACAGATGAAGCTGAGGGGAAAGAGTGTCCCCAGAAACAGACAAAACTTTCCAGCACTAACGCCCTTCTTAGCTAAAATAAGAATTTTCTCAGAGACCAAATGAACTACACACTTTTAGTAGCTGCAATCAAACTTCAAACTGAGCACAAAATCACATGCTTTCTTGAGCTCTTACCCAGGGATCAGGTTCATTTGTCTCTGAAAATGAAGCAGACAAACCAGTACTGGACAGCTCTCTGCACACTGAAGGCAGATGCACTCGGTGATACAGAAAAATACTTCTTCGTATCATATGATAAAGGAACAAATCCCCAGCAAGTAGTTACCAACATCAGCTCTGTAAGGCTAACAGAAGTCACAGGACTGAACTATTACCTTTTACGTAGATTTTTTTGGAACCTTTATACCACTCTGAGTACTCCAGAAATAACATCAGCTTACAACACACACTACTGCCCAGGGCTCCTGCCAGTTAGCAAAATAGCTTTCTGCCCTGGGGACCCAATACCATCAACTTAGTGATGACTCTGTTGCAACGTCCATACTGAACAGGGCCTCAAATTACGGCAGGAATGCTACAGGTCAGGATTAGTGCTATTTTGAAATATCAGGGATATCACAGGTTGCAACTAGCTCTGTTTACCTTTGGCTATCAAAGTTCACCTCAAAAGAATATACTAAAAAAAGCAACGCTATTTTAAAAATGTATTATCACGCTAGCACCCTAACAACATCCAGATATCCTCGGCCTGTAATGAAACTTGTTCAGCCGTTCGCATTTAATGGGAACGGGCACAGCCCTGGCACGACTCTGCAACACCTTCTGGCCTCGGTGCTGCTGGGGCAGCGCAGCCGGCGCCAGGGCTGCCCCTCCGCGCCCTGCTGCCCCCGCCGCGCCGCCGCGGAACGGTACGGGCCGGGCGGGCTGCGTGGGCGCGGGGCTTAGGCTGCCATCCCCTCCGAGGGTTAATCGCCCACCCCCGAGGCCTTAAAAATGCCAGAAGGGTGGCCTGCGGCTTGCTACCGGAGCCGGTAAGCTGGTTGCTTGTATCAGAGGGGAGCGGATCCAGCTAGAGAGCTCAGTCTGTATTTCCAGTGCTCAAGAAATACTAATTGGTGCTGGTTCAGGCTTCACCAGGAATGCAGCCTTACACTCTACAGGTGCTTTGCTTGGTAAACAGCAGTAAAAGCTAGGATTAAGTCACAGATGATGTGTGGATTTTTGTATTTGTATCATTCGAACTCAAATTTTGCTGCTAACTGTTCACTAAAAACACATTACATCACAAAAACTACCCCATAGATAATTTATGGGGGGCTTTCTGGGACATCCATCGCAGATCATTTTGTTACGGAACAAATACTAATATAACTGCTTTAATCTCATCATTTGGGCTGCAGACTGGATCCTAATGGGATCATCTTGCTAATCATGTATTGCTATTCTGACAACATACCACCCTGAACAGGCTTCCTCTTGTTATCTATTAAGTTTCATAAAGTAACTGACCAAAGATGAACAACTAATAAAATCTTACGATAAAGTCTTTTTTTCTTTTGTATTATGATAATCTGATAGTAGAATGCTAAATAGGTTGGTTTGGGTTTTTTGGTGGTGGTTTTTTGTTTGTGTTTTTTTTTGCTTTCCCTTAATATTTATTCTTAATTCCTGATTTAACTGAGAGAAATAACTGCCGCAGTAGCATCACTGGCCAGTGCATTCATACTTTTATTTTCAGTCTTTCATAATTAAATTCTTATCCCAATTAATAATGTCCATAATTCTTACTTACTTTTGAATGGGATATTTCAATGAAGTGGAAGGAAATGAGCATAGTTCTATGTGCATCTTGCAGTGAATACACAGTATCTGTCTAGGGTCATGTACATACATTCTTAAAAGCTTGTTTGGAGGGTGTTGCACTGTTGAAAAGGGTTATGTATTGATTTGTGTCCTCTGATTGCTTTTTGTTTCACAGAGACATGCTTCCAGAGCAGAAGGGCCTTGTACTGGAGTCAGCGATGCTGCTAAGGTTCTACTGATTTTTTCCGTAGTTAAATTCAGCTCTAACTCTTCCAATCCATCTTCATTCTTTTTCTCCTTCCTTTTTCAGTTAACCATCACAACCATCTTTTGTCTTCTACATGACATGAGCCAGCCATCAGCTAATTTTGTTTCCATCATTTTAATTTATTCATATACTCTACTTTTTTTTTTCCTCATCCATGTTTTTTGTGCAGAGTTCACATGAGACTCTGGACATAGTGGAGGAGAAGAAGCAGGCAGAGGTTGAGATAGAAGAAACACTAGTCGTAGACGAAACCAACAAAGGGAAAATGCAAGTTGCCACTGATGCTGGGGAAACATGTAAGGTGGAGCATCTGTCAAAAAAGGACTCTTCATCATTGCCATCAGATAGTAGCAGCAGCAGCAGTAGTAGTGAGAGTGAGGATGAAGAGGTGGGAGAATACCAGCCACATCACAGGGCAATTGAGGAAGTCATCAGGGAAGAACAGGAAGAAGAAGATGACGTGAAAAGGAAAGAACATGAAGAAAAAACACAGTGTGCGGAAGCCATACCAGAAAGCAGTAAACTAAATGTACCAGTTGAGCACACACAAGTTACAGCTGAAGATTTGGTCCAGGAAAATGCAGTTACCATAGCTACAGAAGAGAAGAATTTGTCAGAGGAAATTAAGCAAGATTTAGGTGAAGAAAAAGAGGAAGAACAGCTCAAACTCAATGGCGATGTGTCTCATGTTGACATTGATGTTTCACCACAAATAATTTGTTGTTCTGAGGTAAATGGTAGAACAGTTTGACAACTAGATTAAGCAGAGATATTTCATGGGGTGAAAATATACACGCCTTTCTTCTTCTCCTATTCCTCCAGCTCTTCAGGCACCAACAAGATTCAGATCATTTGGAAGGGGAAACCATTGATGAGCAGTGAAATTCTGTCTCCTTCAGTTATGGTTTCTGACTTTTTGCTAGAGCTGAGTGAGAATCACCAGTAAGGCAAACCTTCCGAAGACTGACATCTCCTTTTTATCTCCCCCTTATTTTATATGCATATACATAATGTATATTTATTATTTACATGTTTCCAGTGTTCTAAGTCTTGTCTTGTCTATTTGTCAATTGTTTTTGACACGTCCATGACATGTAATTGTGATTGGAAAGCTATTGGCAATTTAAATTAGAACACACCCGTCACAAATTTTTGTTCCTTTTTCCCCCCTCATTACTCACTGCTTTTCTTGCCCC
>JAVJGI010000014.1:122570880-122591622 GCA_035590275.1 Ibycter americanus
CCGGCCCCGCGGGGGACGGGCTACGGGGCAGGGGGGCGACGGGGCAGGGGGTCCCCGAGCGGGTCCTGCCAGCGGGAACCGCGGGGCCCGGGCGTCAGCTCAGCCGAGCCGTGCCGGGGGACCAGCCTGCAGCTCAGCCGCAGCCGCTGCCCAGCTGGCAGGAAAAGCATGGCCGGGCTCGAGCAGTGCTGCCACCAGGGACAAGAGGCTGCAAAACCCCCGCGGCAGAGAGAGTGGGACAGAGGTGGCAGGGGGCTCCAAGCACAAACGCGCTCTGCCCAGCTCTGGGCAGGGGTGCCCGGCACACGGGAGAGGAGCGGCGGCCACGCAGGCTGCCCAGAGCCACGGCGGGCCTGTGCCCTTGCACCAGCTCCAGGGCACCGTGCCCATCTCTGGCTCATCATTGATGGCACTGGTCTTACTCTTACTCCCACTGACAGGGGAGCAGAAGGCAAGACAGGAGGGATTTCTGGAGCCATGGAGACCCCAGACCTTCTGTGGCCCTTCACGAGACAGTCAGGCGCCCAACCGCTATGCTACTTCCTTCCCACCCTTGGCTGAAGAGCTGGAATGCCACAGAGCCCCGGCAAGCACACAGCCAAACTGGGTCTTCCAGTTTGGGAGTTAGCACAGGAGTAAAAAGCCACCAATAGACTCAAAAAGAAAGGGGTAAAAAAACCCAAAAAAACCCCGACACAAAACCTCTCAAAAGCAAAAAACCCTTAACTCCCTCAAATATTAGAAAGATTAAGCCAGAAAAGAGTTGTGGCAGATACTCCACAGTGACTGTCAAACACTTCCACACATGTCAGTTGTGGTTGATCCCCACGAAGCAGTTCTGTGCAACGATGTGACTCCAGGGAACCATACTGGTGCTAAACAGCACGGGGTGAGCCCTGACTGCGCAAGGGAGGTCTCCAGCCTGAAGCCTTACCTTTCATCAGAAACATTCTTCCGTCATAAACTGACAGTTAGAATGTATTTTTATGTCCAAATTGTCAGTTAACTCACTACGATGCCTGGCATCAAACCAGTAAGCACAAGAATGCTGCTAGACATATGTCATTAGTGCAGGGCTGGAACATCCTGTATGCTCCCCAGTCCCTACCGCCCCCAGCACTGTGAAACGGCAGCAGCGTTAGCATTATGGGGTTGTTGGTGGTTTTCGTTTGTTTGGCATCGGGGTATTTTTTGTTTGGGGGTTGGTGGGGTTTTTTTGGGGTGGTGATGGTGTCTTTTGGTTTGTTGTTTTGTGTTTGCATTTTTTGGTTTGGTTGTCTTTTTTGAAGAAAAACTATAACACACGCTGTATTTAATAATTCAAGACTCCTTAATATTTCCAGAGGCTCTTTGAATCTGCCATGTTCCAATTTCACAAAGTTACATCTGTCCGCAGAAAGTCTCATTTAATACTAATTATAGAATCCATAAAAAGAGACTTTGGGCATACAAGGCTACCCACACTCTTTCCAGATTCCATTTTCCCATCTTTTTTGAGCACCATCTAAATGCAAACTACTGTAATGTGAACCTAAAAGATGTTCTAACACAGTCCACTATAATAGAGAGATAATTACCTCTAAGTACACATTTGGTTGTACAAAACTAAAAGGCACAGAAGAAAAAAGCCTACCTCCTTCTTGGGAAACCTTACTGGGAAATGAAGCCATTCATAAGCCGCTTTTCTGGTGATGCTGGGATCGAGAATCCTGATTTGACCAGACTTGTAAATCATGTTCAGAGCCGGTTTCTTCCAAAAGCCTTTAGCACTCTGTAACAGGCAAGTAAACACACATTTTTAATGGCAATAAACAGTTGGTTTTGGTTTTGTAGCAACTCTCAGCAGAGTAAAAATATAAGGGCAGGAGATCGAGGAAGATGTTCAGCCAAAACATGTGCCAAATTGTGCTCCTGCAACAGGATAACCCACTGCACTAGCAGAGGTTGGGGCTGGCTGGCTGGGAAACAGCTTTGCAGAAAGGCCCCCGAGGGACACTGCACAGCGGCAGCGTGCCCTGGAGGCAGCAAGCGCTCACTGTGCCCTTGGCCACGCTGGTAAGAGCACAGAGAACAGGTAGACAGAAATTATTCTCAATTGCTTTGTATTGTATCTTTCTGCGACCTCACAAATACTGTTTCAGGCTCCCCCCTGTGCAAGAGAGTATCAAACCGGGGCAAGCTCAGCAGAAGGCCACTGCAAAAGATAAGAAAGATAAGGGGTCAGAGCACACAGCCAGCAAGCAGGCTCTGAGGAGACCGGGTTTGTTCAGCCCATCTTCAGTTGTCTAACAGGGGTTTACAAAAAGAGACAGCACCAGCCTCTGAAGAGGTACACAGTGAAAAGATGAGAAGTTCTTTCCTGTGAGGGTGCTGCAGCACTAAACCAGAGGTTTTAGAAATATGCTTGGAAATACTCAAAACTTGCCTGGGTGATGCCCTGAGAACCTGGCATGGCTTTGAATTTGGCCCTGCTTCCTTTCAACAAGGTTTTGGACTAAAGATCTCCAAGACAGCGATCCATTGCAACATTATTCCATAATTCCAGCAAACATGCAGAATAAAATAATCTGGGAAATGGCTGGAGCATGCACATCAGAATATGGAACTGTGCTATGAAGAAGATAAAAAGTATTTCCAACAGGAAAACTGCTTTGGGGTGAGGAACTGATGAAATGTGTGTGAGAAAGAGGGCAGACGCGTTTACGGGAAAGGGACACCCGGCAGACTAACTAGGAGATCCAGTGCTCCCCACAGCTAGGAGGGCTAAGGTTAAAACCAAAACAGGTATTTCACATGAGAGGTGTGTGGCAAGCTGAGCCAAAGTGCGTGAATCATTAAACTTACTATTTTCTGACCACCTAGTATCTCCCAAAGCCATTTCAAGTCACGTGGTTTGAAGACGATGAGAACAACAGTTGTATTAGGGTCATAGTGGATTGGATCAGAGAAGATGGATTCCGGGTAAGAAAGGCGAAAAGTCGTCCTCCGCCCAACATCCTCTTCGTACCCTATAACAGGGCCATTATTCATTCTGCAGAGGACAGAGACACAGAGATGGCAGTGACCACCCCACCCACGTCCTTCCCGCACGGTGCCTAGCACACACATTGGTCTGCAGGACAGGAATGTTTAATGCCCCAGCACTTACTTATCACATTACATAGCAGATGAGCAATTATCAGGTGCACTCACCCTCTTAACTCAGAGGGATCAAGCACATATGGGACCTTGGCCAAGGTGGTTTAGAATACAATCACACAATTACTTTTAGTGTGTCACTTGAGCAGAAGGCCTTCTGAGTTGGCTCAAACACAGAAACTGGAGAAGACCAAGGAGATTACCTGGCTTGACAAATTACCCATCGCTCCATTCATGCTGATAGATCATCCAAGCCATACAGGAGGCAAATCAAGAATGTTTTAATACTCTCCACTGTCTGCAGCATACACAAACAGGGATCATGACTGTGTACCTGATGCTGACACACTGCTACGTTTGCTTTTTGTTTGTTTCTGTTTCTGGGGTTTTGGGTATTGGAGGGGGGGTGGTTCCCACCCCCCCACCCTTTTTTTTTTTTTTTTTTTTTTTTTAAAGTATTGCTTGCACAGCTGCCACTGCTTTGGTATGTAAGATTAATAAGCAGTGAGCAGGTGAGTCAGGTCTGCCTGTTCTGAGGTGTTAAGAGGGGCTGTGTTTAAGTCTCTGTCTTGCAGTTTTTGCTTGGTAGGTGTGCTGCATATTCTTCAGAGAATTCAGGCAGTCTCTGTATGCTCCATTCCTGCCAACGTGACTGACTGCTCAGCATAGGAGGCATGCTGCTTTTGATGCAGACAAGGGAATATTTCAAAGTTTTATCAGAAGTTGACATTAAGTACAGAATGCAAACACCACCTCTTTGTTCATTCACAGTAAACAAATGTATACGGTATTTCTGAAACAGTTTTGAATTTAGAGCTGTCTTTAAATTCTGTGACATCAGTCTACACGCAGATTTCCATTTAAAGAAGAGTAGACAGATCTACAAGGAGCCCAAATACCTCAAATAGCTTAAAAATAATCCATGGAGCTTCTTTGCATCATTACACTACAGTCAAAATAAGTGCAACATGGGGTTTTTTTGTAAAGCACAAAGCTGCCAGGCAAGTAAAGTTTCCCAAGAACAGGGATACTATCTGGATCACTTTCTATAGTTTTAAGTTTATGAGAAGAGCTACAACTGAAGAATTGCATGTATTTATTTCCACCTCATCAGCACATTTCCAAATGCATATCAAACCCCAGGCTTTGTATATAACTTTTTATGGTAGAGTTTTAAGATTGAAACACTATTACTAAAATGAGCATTAGAATTGATGGCAAAGTAACAAAAATGAGATTCTGTTCAATACCATGTTGCAGCAGACAAACAAATGGCAGCTCAAAGGTTTTAGTGAAAGAGGGTTCAGGCACAGTATCTGACAGGGTACCTAACAGGCAGAAGGGCTGTTTAATCACTTACCATCTCAGTTCCTGTAAAAAAGAAACTACTTTATCTTCTTCTTAATGTGCAGAAAACTCCAATCAGCCAAACAGTCCATTTTCAGTTTGCTTGGCATTTGAGCTTCGCCCCTCCCCTTGCCTCTTCCTCTCTGAGCACTTCCTCAGTTTCCCCTCGTCCAGATGCCTCTTCTTCAGACCCCAGCATCCTCTGCTAGGTCAAGGCGTCTCATAAACTTCCAATGTGAACTAACATGGTTGAGGAAGAGGCAGGCATCAACACCATCCTCCAGCAGACACATACCTTAAGATGGGACCTCCCAGCACAAGCTTTACCTTCAATCCACCCCGAGCAACGCAGGTGCCAGCACAGAGGCGGTGTGGCAGGTAAGGGGCAGGCCCGCCCGGGACCTGGCTCACAGCAAGGGCACGCCCAGGGCTGCAGCCTGCCACGCGCCGGGACCCACCCTGACGCAGCATCTCGCACGTGTGTACCTGTACATGAGGCGGACTGACGCCCAGTGATCATTCCTCCCCCGTACCAAGCCGTCTGTGTAACAACAACACACTGATCCATTTTTCCTACAATTTTTTAAATGAAGGCTGCGACAGAGTAAGTAAAACATTTTCATTTGTATAACAACTGAACTCCAAAGCTACTGGCTGACAGCAAAAGTTTAATTCTTTCCACGTACACAAAATGAGATAGCATTTACCTTATTATCACGTCATACGAGTCAATTTTCTCCCCTAACGTCTTATTTCGAAGTACTCCTCCATTACCGACCACAACACACCGTTGACAGGCAATACTGTGGAACAAACAGAACTTGTAATATGCACAACTTCCCCTACTTCGTACTGTTATTAATGATATATTTGCATTTAGCTGGCTTATTTACTAACTGTGGTGCTGTATCTTTTACACTCCTTGGCCCTTACACAGCAGTCTCAATCCTCTATCACACACTAGGCTGCTTTCAAAAAACAGGGAGCTGCATTACTTCAGGGACTGTCGAAGTCAGGGAACGGCTTCTCTCCTGTAAAACTGTTTTCATGCATGTCCTTTTTCTAGTGGTTTGCTGTTGAAGATCATCTAACCAACTGGTGATGTGGGTGCCATTAGATAAATTATCTTCCACAAAGCTTCAATCTTGTCCCAGTCTGGGGGTATGCAACAAGGACAGAGTACCTCTGGAAAAACTAACTCAAATTAAGGTGCTTCTGCAATATCGCACAACTCCACAACTCTGAAGATCTCAAACATAAGCTAAAGCAGCAAGATCTATGTTCACAATTTACCTCACAGGCCTCTGAATTATACATGTGAAAAACTTCAGCCCAACAACACATGATGGTTCTTCAAATGAATATAATGATGTTGATTTTTCTCCCACTTAGAAAGTGCTGTCTAAACACGTTTAAACACGTGAAGTGCATGCTGTTATGACATACAGAAGGACATGCTTGATTAAAAGTTGCATTCTCATATGATTAGATTCTTAATAGACAGCATTAAATATATAAAAGTGAGCTACAAATTAATCTTATACTACATCCAATCAAAATAGTAATTCCTTTTGAATTTAGAATATAGAGTTAAAAAGCACTCAAAGAAGATATTATGCAAATGCTAAACTTATGAAATTCTAATGGTAAGATTTTTCAAGTTATCCCAGGTTTTCTAAGTTTATCATTTGCTCTCTACTACTTTATTTGAAGGCTAGTAAAATGTGTGCTTTGCTTAAAAAGAAAAAGAAAAAAAAAAGACAGGCACAGACAGGCTTTTTACTCAAGAAATTTTGGGATAGTTTACATCCAATGTATAAGATTGCAAATTCCTCCTTACAGAAACAAGCACATCATTTTTTATTGTAAAAATGCTTCTTTATTTAGAGCAAAGCCTGTTCCAACTTTGTTGCCGCAGGAATGATGGCAAAATAAAAATGGTGGTATTTTCTTCACACACAAACAGGCTCACAGATTACCGACGATAAGCCACCTCCCACAGAGTTCTTCAAATAAGAAAAAGGCTCGATGTCATTTCTTACTGTAGGGGACCCCAGGACCGCATCCCAAAGAATACTACAATCTGTATTAAATGCCCAGTGTAGCAGTTTATGCAGACTAACCAACATCTTGCTCCTCAGATAGTCCAACCTGTTTTTTCAGCTGAGAGTTATTATTCAACATCAACGAAAACAGCCTGTTCTAGCCACGACTGACCAACACCTCGATGTACAAAGGAGTTCCCTGTATTTCCTACAGAACTGTCAACACAGCTATGCTGTACTGCGTGGGGGGTAGGGGCCTCAACGCAACGCTGAAAACCTGCTTACAGAAAAGGTGAAGTGAGAATAAATGCCAATGTAAAAAGCACTGCATTTCAAATGAAATGCTGGGATGGCACCTTCCCACCAGCTGCTCTAGGGGCACATCTACAGAGGGAGCCGCCTTCAAAAACATTTATATATGTATATCTATACCTGTATAAGAATAGTGCTGCTAAATGCAGCAACTCTGGGAGGGGTGACATAGAAAGAGCTGGCACACCTTTCTCCAGTGTTTCCTGAGCAGCTTAGTAGAAGCCAAGCATTCATAAAAAGATTTCCAGCTAATGCCACAGAACCACATGACTCAACAGCTCAGAGGTCAGAAAAGTGAAAACCTGTTACACCATCCTGCCCTCAGTATGCCCATTCCCTCTACGCCCACAAAACCCTTCCCCCTCTACTCCAGGACTGCTTCAGCCCATTCATTTTCAATAATTTTTCAACCTAATTTTAAGATATCCTGAGAAAGCAGAGTGATGAACATATGCACCTCTTGCAAAATCTGCAGTGGGAGGAAGGGAGCAGAAGTTACCCTTTTCCTGAATTACAGTTTGTTACTTGCAAACTGTATCAGAGAGCTCAAAGCAAGATCCTGCACTACAGAGAAGCAACAGCAAGGAGAAACAGGAAGGAAAAAGGCAAACGACAAAAAATGTGATCAGTAAATGATAAAGGTGGAATCGGGGGGGGGGGGGGGGGGAAGTGCAGAATTAGTACTTGGTTGTATCACGTTTTCCTGTTGTTTACATGCCTCTGAGTCACCGAAAGCTTCAGTCATCTCAAACCTCTGAATTCTGCATCACAGACACAGCTAGGTAACTGAGGTACAAACCTCTTCACCGCAATACAAATCTTAGGCTGCTACTCGCACTCCAACTCCTGGTGGTACCTCCTGGCCAGAGCATCCATCCCTGATGCTTGCTGGACACCCTGGTTTGGCAGTGACTGGCGCACCATACACAAACACTCACTACTTGGTGTGAATCTGCAAAAACAATGTCAACTCCATTACGAGTGATTTGTATTCTTGTGACCAAAATGTTATGTTGAGGAGGCACTGCATGTTCTGTCCCCTGAAGATGAACTTCAACTGATTCCTTACTACGTACCTTCCAATTTTGGCAGAGGCTATGATTTAAGAAGTTTCTTCACTATGTCAATCCCTAACTACTGAAATAATGCCTTCCACTCTGCTATAAAACTGAAGAGCTCTTTGGTTTCTCCTCTCTACACTGTGCAGTTGTGATGTTGCAGGACACACTCCAGGCAGCGACAGCAAAATAAAACATGACCTTAGAGATGGGCAGCTGAGGTTCATGCAGCTACAGAAGCTGCATAGCTGCTCTCCACATCAAATCTGAACTCCTTCTTCCGTCTTACAGACAGAAGCAGACCAGATCTCCTTCGTGGCCGAGTTGACTAACACTACTTGGATGGAAAACTGAGTGAAATTTGAAGTTTAAGCTTTCAAACTCCAGTGCCCTTAATGACATGCATACTCAAAAACAAAGTTAGCAGCTGCCTTCAAACAACCACTAAAACATCTAACATTGGTATGTGAGCTTTTGAAATGGATAAAGTCCACAAGCAGATCAAATACTCATGATGAACTGTACATGAATACAGTCATAAATATGGTCAAACAAACTGGATCAGCTTTTAATCCCTGTCAGTCTCAGGAAGCCGAAGCGGGCCGACTCCGACAGGAAGTCTGGCACAAGCGTGCAATTGCTGAACTGCCGCCTCCCTTCACCCGTGCTCCCTCCCCCCGTTCCAGTGTGTCCCGTTACAATCACAGGTCTACATACACAGTAGCACAGATTCCGCCGACAGGGATAAGCGGGCAGGAAAACTGTTTATGCTAGAGTAAAAACCAGAACATATCATCATAGGAAACAGACATAAGAAATGGAGATAAAGAATATGTAGCAAGGCTGGACTGTATTCAATGTTATTTAAACAAGCTGACCTGACCTGTACTTACTGTAGATTGCAAAAATCAACACACTGGTTTTCAGCAGACTGTTACTCCCAGATATTTCACCAACCCCACTTTTCAGAAGTTTCCTTTTTTGTAATGTTTTCATATTGAAACCCTAACACTCATGCTTTCTCCAAGTCAGTAAACTGGCAACAAGAGAAATAAATTCCGATGTCCTTAAACAACATAAGGTGTGCTAAAAGTGAAATATAACAGACTGAAATGTCTGGAGGTCCAGCTTACAACCACCAGCACAATACCAATGAAACTGAAAAATATTAAGACCTCAGCTGTAACAACTGCTATAGCAATGGTCTGAGTGACTAAGGGGTTGCATTTAGGTGTTGAAGATCTGCTTAAGGGTATCAATCGATCCTGATGCAAATCGCATCTCCAATATCTAAATGCAAAACCTTTAGTCACTCAAACCATTGCCCTATTCACATGGTGTACAAGAGCCTCTTAATCTCAAAGGCAAGCATTAGTTTACATATTTTGTTTATATACTGAAATGCTAAAAGAAACATTTTCCTAATCTGTAAAAGAAAAAAACTTGTTAAATGAAAACACAGCCTTTAAAGGTCAAAAGGCTTGCATCCTCCACATTCCACTGAAATACTGTTTCTCTGGAAGTGTCGAAAGAAGATCTCAACCTCAACTCCTTTAACACACCCCCGCATAGTCAGTTGAGGAATGCAAATTATTTCCTTTGAGGTTATTTGGTAAAAGGAGGATGCAGAGGTCACATTTTGTTGACTCAGGATTGTGTAAATGCATTGACGAGAATTTACTGCTGTTGAGCTTAAGAGTCTTGAGAGTGCCCAGCAAGTATCCGTGAGGATATCGATAGAGCAGGTGTTCAGAGGTTACTCTGTGGATACCCTTAGCATGGAGAACCCTTCCCCTATGGGCTGTTTCACTGAAGTTAGTGACACTGTTCACTTCCAAACAATTTTGGAGAACTAGACCTTTACACAGTGAGAACCCCATCTAATTGTGGAAAATGGCACTGTTCAGAAAAAAATCCTTCGTGGCTCACTATGTACAGTTTCACCTAAGTTGTACACAAATACAGCTTACATGAGCACCAAACCTATGGTGCTCATATAGACTAATATTTGTTAAATACTTTATATAGCAGGTTCCTCCACTCTGCCCCAAGAAAAGTTTATAGGGAAATTCAGATTGCCTTGTGCCAAGAAGGCCAAATTAGGCAGCAGCATTACAGAGCTGCCTAATAATTCTGTATTACTGCAGAATGTTGTTAGGATTATTTCCCAAAGTGTTTCACATTTAAAACCCACCGTCTCTCTGTTAAATGCGTATCTAAAAGCTCTTCCTTCCTACAGTGATTCATGCCCTAACAGCACTATACACAAAACCTGATGGATCCAGAAAGAATATTGTATGAAGTCATTGTACGTTTGATTTGTTTATACTACTGCCTATTAAACAGAAATAGTTCTCATTTTGCTTCAGTACTACTGAAGTATATTACTTCCGTGAAAATGAAGCGTACTTCCCAGAACCACTGAACATATCTGTATCTCAGAGAGCCTACATTCAAAGCATAAATACCAATTATCTTACCTTTGATCTATACAACTGACATCTCCATTTAAAAGTTACCACGCTGTACTGCAAGCGTCTCTACTTTACAGCCAAAATTATTACAGTGCTGAAGTTGTGATTTCAATGTTTGACACTCTCTTTCAAACTCCAGACAAAAGACTAGCCTTTGTCAGCCAATTCTGCATAAATTTCCCCAATTATCACACTCCTGATAGAAAAGAGTGGGTTTGCCTTTTTTGTCCCCCCTCTCTTCTTAAAAGGAAACGTGAACATCTTAGAAACAGATATTAAACACAGGGAAAGGAAGTACAGTAGGTGAAGGAAAGGAAAACTAGGTACTAAAACTGAGATAATTCTTCAGCTTGAACCCAAATTATTTTGTTCATATTCCACCCAAGTTTAAATAAAACATGATCCTGGCATTTGGCTTGAAGCCACAGTCTTCTGTTTGATCTCCTTGATTAAAAAGTGAAACCAAGGCATGCAAGTAATGCTGAGGTTGGCTTTAAACTTATTAAGAAGTCTGCATATTAACACAATACGTGGCAGGTTGTCAGCCTGTTTTCTGGACTGCAAGTCTAAGAAGTCATTTGCATTGTTTAGTAAACACAGGATTTCAGTATACTTGCCAACCCTAGTACACTACCTCCAAAAAAAAACCCCCCAAAAAATCAAAGAAAAGAACCAAAACAAAACAAAGCCCAACAACAACCACACACACGCGCACACAGAAAGACCCTCCAAAACCAAACAAAAAAATCTCAGCAGAAGTGGCTTCTAACCAGGAGATTTAAGCATGGCAACCTAATGCATGGGAAGAGAGTTATCTAAGGCATGCTCCATCCATGCCACACCCTGGTTACTCACAAAATGCCAGGAACAGCCTTTCCTGCCTGCCTGCGTCTCCCTCATTCACAGGAAAAGGAAGCTGAGCATACACACAAACAAGGGTGTGCAGCAGGCCCATGGATGCGGTGGCACACAGATATGCCTAAGATTTCTTTGCAGAAACAGTCATTGATTTGCATCTGCTTACTGCATACATTTCCTAGCTTACGCTAATGACTTCGAAAGAGTAATTTTTACATTCACATCACATTCAGCTTTTAAGGGGTGGCTTAACTTTCCTTAAGTATAGAAAGATACTACAGTCCCACCTCCCTGTATTCAGCTAGCAAATTCCTAACGCACTTATAAAAAGAAATCTATAAGTTTAAGCTCCCTCACAGAGAAATTATTCTTGAATTCTGGTGCTACATACATTTAAAACCAAACTTACTTAAATCTTGGATTCAGCTACATATTGCTTGGACACTGACAGATCTGCATCTTGGCTAACTTGACCAATTTCAGCATAATGCTACTGACGTTCCTTTTCAGATAGGTATTAAAAACGCAATGAACAGGAACAGTAGCAAATAAACCATCTCACCCGCCGTCTTCATCGGAAAGTCCACAGTTCTGTAGTCTTGAAAGGGCTAACCGAAAAAATTGCTCTAGAAAGAAAATATAAAGAAAGATTAATGAAAATGTTCAGTGCTTTCCAATATAAAAATACACCTGCCACCCTGACTACAGCATTTTCGGACACAGTCGTTTTTATGCACTGTGCATAAAAAACATCCAAGTAAGGACACTTGTAATTTAGGGCCCCAGGTCAATCACTGATGCCAAAGAAATTCAGGTTTATCAGAGCTCCACTCTGGGAAGCTTTTCCTGCACCAACACTCCGTTGGTAGAAAACAGCATGGAATTTGTATTTAAAAAAAAAAAATAAAAAATCTTAGTTATTAGTAAATAAGCATCAGAAGAGTTTCCAAGACCTGCATCCTAATTGACTTTGTTTTTTCTTCTACCCACCTTCAGCTCAAACAGAAGCAGCCTTGACCCAAGAGGAGGGGCTGCACAGCCAGAGACAGTAAGAGCATTACGCATCTTGGGCAAAGACACCAAACCTGCCTGTGCTCACTGGCAAAGCTGGGCAGAGGCACCTTCCCGGCCCTCCCTTGGTTGGCAGGTGCCTGCTGGACACTTAACATGCCTCTAACTGAGGGGGGCACTCAGTTCATTCCCAAATGTACTCTTCCCCACCTCAGCTCCAGAGGTGCAGGAAAATACACCATCCTTGTTATACGGATGGAGGCCAAGCAGAGAGTCTAAAGCCCAGATCTGCAGGGTACTAGGAAGGCGCACTGATCAGTGTTAGAAACTCTAAGACCTGAGACCTTACAAACCTTTCCAAAAGTGCAACTAAGACCCTTAGGGTCTCCAGCCCCGTTTACTCTGCCCTGACCAACACAGGCAGCAGGTATGAGCCAGCCAACCTCTGTACGGGTACAGCAGCCGTGCAATGGCAGGAATACCGCCTGCAGCCCCAGTGACGCCTTCCCTGGTGGGAGAAGCTAGCCCAGTAAAAGGAAAATTTTGCTGATGTAACTGCCCCAACCCGGGGACTTCTGCCTTAATAGGACCAGATCCCAACTGGCTTACGTGCGTTGAACGAACCCCATCACACTGACCCAGCTAATATGCCACCTAGCAAAGCACTAGCTAGGTACCTTTAGTGCTCCAGCCCACATACAAACAAAAAGAAGCTGAATAAGGTCCACTCTTCCTCACTCCCACCTTTTTGGAGCTTATCTGCTAAAAGGGGCATCCCCAACAGGTTGTTTTATTTGTTAAAACCAGGAAGGTGCCAGGTCAGAGAGACTAAACGAAACCATTAAGTCACCACCAGATACCCCCAAAAGGATTGGAATTGGTAAACACAAAAGACCGTGGCCCGAGATTCTGGTGGCTTTACAAACTGCTTAGGTATTTGCTTAAAACCAAGGCACATGGGGAACACAAACCTGCTCTCTTTATTCCATAAGGCAGTTCAAACTTATCGCTCCCGTGGAATTCGGCCACTCTGATAAAATCGTTGGCGCACAGGAATGGGTATATTTTGTCAACACTAAATTAAAGGAAAAAGTAAGACGTTTCAAAAATCCACGTGATTTATTTGAATAAGCCAATAATTCATGCAATTGCTTTAAAAAAAAAAAGCTTTCTTTAGCCTACTTCAAGTATTATCAATTTTTAAAAGAAGAAAATTCATGAACACAGGAAAAGAAAACAGGTGACAGAAAAGGGGAAGATTTTATTATGGAAAATATAGGTAGAGAGTGAGACTGAAGAATTTCTCTGCTAGTATAAGTTAGAGTCACCAAAATCACATGACTGAAAGCTTACACCATGAGACAGCATATTTAAGAGAATATACAACCCAGGAAAATAACATAACAGAGGCAAGGAAAATTAAGAGTTATTACATATGGCAATTTAATAAATAAGAATAGGATACGAAGTAAGATGTTTTAACTTGAAAATACCATCTCTTGAGAACATCGGCTTATTTGATATGTGATCCCATTCCAAAGAAGGAATTTTATGGCTGTGCTGACATTAGTAAGTAGTCTGGGGCAACATGGGTATATCCATACAGCAAAAAGGTATGGAGTTCTCACGCACACATTACACACATCTCAGGCTGTTTGTTTTGGTTTGGTTTTTGGGGGGGTTGTGTTGTTTTTTTTTTTTAACTCTGGACTAACTCTAGTAGGGTCCCACATATTGAACACCCCTCAGCCGCTGCAGCATGTCGGGTGTGCTCCTGCAGTGCATCTTCTGGCTTAGCCAGAAGTCAGGTGTCTGAAAGGAGCCCAGTGCACACGTGCCAGGGCCACCCTGCGATGAGAAGCATGGCACGTTGGGGTCACAAGCAGGTGTGCCTCAACAGCACATCCCTCCTGCAGTCTAGGACACGACAGCATCACACCTTATAAGTATCAAGATAGAAAGAATGGGTCACTTTTCAAAAGTAACTACAGGCAAGGGCTACCTCATAGCAGCGAAGGGACTGTTACTACAAATGAACGACCTGTAGACCCAGTCCCATCACATGCTACCATGCCCTTGGCTTCACCTTGGAGTTAGGAGGACACGCACTCACTGAACTGGTTAACTTTGTAGCAATCCTGCATACTAGCTCCTATATTAAAATGTTAACATAGAAGTATACAGTCACAGTGAGAAAACCTAGTGTTGATCATGAATACCCACAGCTAGCACCTGATTTGTTTCTCCACTAAGAATATTAACAGCTGTTAAAAAACCAAAACACCACAGCCCACACACCAAGAACTGGGCCATAGATTAACTAAGCAAGACCAGCTAACTCTGAGACACTGAACACCCATATTAAGTTTAGTAACTTGCCTTGCTGTTCAGAAGCAGCTGGTAAGCTTAGACATAGGAAATAATTTACCTACTGCAAAGAGATTTTTAATTCTAGCTCTTCCAGCTCTGGCTCCTTTCCAATAAATAATTCTGTCAGGTTAGAAATTCTTTCATCCTCTGCAGGCTATTACCAAAGTGCACAGACCAGATCTTCAGCTCACACGAATTATCCCTATAAAGGAGCTATGGAAAAATACGAGACTGCTCTAGCTCTGCACCTACCTTCTCTCACAGTGCAGCCAAGTCCCCTTGCTCTGCCCGAGAGCCACCCTGCTGTGCCCGACAGCCTGGGCACGCTCCGCGGGCAAGGGAACCAGGGCCTCGCTGGGCCAGGCGGCTAACCAGAACTCAGACTACAGGACTGCTTTGGGGAGGACAAACGGGAGACCCTTCCATGTTCTTTAAAAGAATAACAGCGCTGAATTAAAGCCATGTTTTCTTGTACACAAAAAGGAGAAAGACAGACAGACAGAAAGACAGACAGAAAGACAGACACAAACAAACAAACAATGGTGTCTTTGCTCAGAGCTTTAAGAGTCCTCCAGCCAGGACTCTGTCTAAACATCTTCCCAAGCTTTCTCAGGGCCATACTCAACATTCGCTCAGGTAAACACAAAGCCAACAACATTGCCTGTCTGCTCCTGGTCCTGTAGCATTTCCTACATCTCTCATTTAAGACTTGTGCTTCTAATAACGAAAACTTCCAGTATTTCCTCACAAACCCCTTGGATGCACTTTTGTGACCAGACACCTCCTTTGTTTTGGGTTGAAGCTCTTCCTTTCTTCACCTGATCGCTTCTTTACAAAGGAAGCTTCCTATGAGTACCTTAAAGCAGAGGACACCTACACACAATTCAACAACACTATCAGAAGAAGGAAAGCATGAACAACCACAAATTTCATTAAATTCTCTTAAAATTAAAATTCCATTGAAGGGAGAGAATCTTAGGTTGTTAAAGATTGGATGGATTTTTGCATATTTCAATACTCCACTTTCCAAATAAAATGAAGATATTTTCAAAACATCTCTGGTCCCTAGCTGCTACAGAAACACTGAGCTACCAAAAAATCTTAATCTTTTAAGTCCAGGTTCTTAACAGCAGAATGACCAAGATTCAGTCTTGGAAATGCAGGCTTCTTTTACAGGAAAAGCAGGGGGAATTAGGAATTATAGAAGGAATTAAGGCTTTTATTTCAATCATTAGAATAGTTTTACTGTTACTAGCTACAGTATCTGAACAGGAAACGTTTATTTATTCAGTACATACACCAGCATGTTGAGCTAGTTGTGTGGTACTGCTCAGCTGCTGGTCAGTGGCAAGCTAAATATTTGTTTTTGCTACAACCAGAAAGGCAGCAATGAACCCAAGCCCAAAAGCTGTACTTCCAGAGGCAAATCAAAATGTGAAATAGTCCAGAAATATAAATAGCCCATTTCTACCTCAATCAGTACAGCCTTTCCTCCCTCACCTCCCTCCCCCCCCCACCCCCAGGGAAGACTCACCCCACTAAAGATTCAAATGCTGGTTTCAGGACGCAAGTACCCAGTGCATTCCTTCTGTCCACAGCCGTAGGTGGCAGCCTGCAAAAGGAGAATTTCAAAGAAATAGCAAGAACAGGAACAGATGAGTAGCAGAAACAAGGCAGGGAAACCTGGACAAGCCAAATTAGTAAAACCTGATTACTGAGTTAACACCACAACAAATTTTCCTGGTAGCCTCTGTTTTATAAAGATGGATCTTTCTCATTGCGGTATGGTTACTTTTATTAGTAAAAGCTTCCATCTCACGGTGCTGCTCCAAGGGGTCTACAGCCTCCCTTGCTCAGCAGCTGTCAAAGCAGCCATAATCAGAGGTGAGAGCTCAGGCCCACCTGCAGAGAAGCCCGACACCTGGGCTGAATCACCCCTGCAGCCGTACCAGATAGCATCACCAGCGCTCCTCAGGTGGGAGTCTTGTCTGGAGAGGGGAACAGCACCACATAGGGCACTTCAAGGAAAATAAGACTGCTTGGGGACAAACTCTTCCTCTCATCATAAGGCGTACACTTTTAAGCGCATACCTGCCTTGGCGATTTAGCCCAATTAATAAATAATATGAAGCCCAGAAGGGAAGGTAAAGTTCAGTGTGAGCAATGCGTGCATCTGGGCGGCATTAAGAACAGGAGAACGAAACCACCACGTTAGAACCACAAGCCAAACAGACCATTAAGGTGAACTGCTTTTGGTAACCTCAAGTTGTCACGTGGATACTGACACTGAGAAAGCATCTTGTGAGATCCATCAGCTAGCCAGTTCATTGCTTTTCCAGCATCAGCCTCACAGAAGGTATTTTGCAGGATGGCTCCAGAGAAGAGAGGCCTGCTTTTAAGTTTTAGTATAGGCACTCATCAGGTCCCACAGACCTAACTGCAGGATCTTACCAGCACGACATCTGCTTATACGTACACTTGCACGTCACAAATGAACCACACCTCTGCTAATTTTATTCAGGTATAACTCAGAACTGCAAAAATTTGGAGGCTGTAAATAAATGTCCATCCAACAATTCATTGCTTGTTACAGACAGTCACTGTAAGTGGCCATAAATATTAACCAAACACTGGAAACATGACGTGGACAAATTCCTTTCTGCCAGACATGTTACAATTGTGTTCTTAACAGAAACAGCCAATGGACACAGCTGAACAATAACCAATTGCACAGGGAGCCTATGGACAAAGGCTATGGATTTTAGTCTCCATCCCTCCCACACGCCCAAAAACCAGCCAACCAAACAAAAGCCCCACCACAAAAACACTCAACTCCTGAACTTACTGGGTAACTCCACTAGTCTCATAGGAAGGAGGAGCCCTCACAGAGGAAGTCTGTCCATAAAAGCTAATCCTGCAAAAAGGGAAATGTCACAACACTGTGGTTTCCCTATAAACGGAAACCACAACAGAAA
This sequence comes from Ibycter americanus, assembly GCA_035590275.1. Lineage (NCBI taxonomy): Eukaryota > Metazoa > Chordata > Aves > Falconiformes > Falconidae > Ibycter > Ibycter americanus. The sequence continues at coordinate 122,588,469 of JAVJGI010000014.1, forward strand.
GCCATTTGTATCAATTGTACGTTATAAGACAAGTAGAGGCACATCAGCGACTACTTTTAAAAGCTATCACTATTATCATAACACAAACACACTGGTCAGTCCCGGTCACAGCTGTGCAAAGGCCAATGGAAACTCTACTTCTTTGAGAAGCCCTGAATCTGAGGTCCCCAGCCACCTGTCCCGTGCAGCCTGGAGACAGCAAAGGCACACTTCCCACAAGGTTGCCACTGGGACTCGACAAATTTCAGCTTTTGAAAAGGTGCCCACTACACCAGCAGTTATTCCCACGCGTGGAGCAGGTCTCTCCCGCATCATTTATCAGGCATCTAAAGGAATAAGCTAACACTAAACAGATGTGGGGTGGGAGGAGATATGGACACACGACACACACAAGTAAGATCCCTCTCCTCACCTGAACACCTGTTTTCATGAAACTCAGAGGGGCTTCCTTTCTCTGAGGTCCTGACCTCTCTATGCAACCAGGCTCAAAATAGACTACTAGGTTTAAAAGCGACACGAGAGAAGGGGCGACAGGACAGAACAACCACATTCATTCCCTCACAGTTCAAAAACATCAACCACAAACACACAGAGTAGTTGATTACTAGTAAACAGCTGTTCTCACATTTCTCACACAGCCATGAAGATGTTTGCACTATAAATGCACAAAGCATCACCATACCAATAGAGGTTATTTCTCCACAGGTTTCCGTGCAGTATACCATACATAACAGCAGCAGCCAAGATAAAAAACAGAAGAATTCGTTTCATGACTGGTAGACCTGAAATGTAAGAAAAACAAAACAAGAAATTTAAATCCCAGTTACGCTATTAACAGTAACTCCTATAAAGCATCCTGAAACATAAGAAAGGAAATCATCAGTATTACAACCATCTCCACTACCACAAGTTTGATAGGGGATCACTCTGGTTCGATTTCTCACACAAAGCCCCAGTGCCAGGAGCTGAACGCTGCTTTGCACCTACCGCATGTGCATACTCTGCACAGAAGCACTGAGAGGGGCTCACTCTAGGTTCTCTATTACAGACACAGGAGCAAGATGGGCTCTTCCAGAAGCATGTCAGAGTAGCAGCTCCTTTCTGTCCACTGGCAGCCCAAGGAAACCAGCCTCTTGGGTCAGAAAATGGCCTCTACAGGTACCTGTGCTTCTCTTCTTTCTTGCACCACCACTATCAGTTTCCACAATTACACAGTCAAACAAGCATTGGCACTTTGCCCGAGGCAGACTGGCTGATGCCATTGAAGCAGAACAGGGTATGAGCTGCCACAAATCACTACAAGCTTTTTTAGGTCACGAATATTCTTGAAGTCTGGTTTTGGACATTTAAACCTTCACTGAAGCTGTCTGCTTACGCCGTCATGTCCTACGCAGTCTCCAGCTCCTGACACAGGCTAAAGTGACAGAAAAATGCTATTTTCAAACATCACTAAATCAGGAAGACAAGTTAGGACCCAATCTGTGGAACTTGTTAATTATGGAGAAATAGCAGAAAAAGTGTTCATTTTTCAAATAGTTTTCACCTCATTGCACAGTCTAGTTAAAAGAAAACCAGAGAAATATCAGAAGCTCATGTATCCAGCAAGACACGCTGGGGAAAAAGCAAGTTCTGCATTGCTCACATCTAACACACTGAGCTGCCCTTTCAGCAGCTATGAATGAACTGTTGTTGCTTAATCTTGTGAAAGTCCAAAATAGCCATTCTGGCCACAAGTTACTGTGGAAATTTACTCAATATCCTTCTATTAGTTCCACTTCTACCCCCGTGGTAAGGAGGTTCAGTGCACACAATGCACAAACACCTACTTACACATCTATATTTTAAACTGAAGGTAACAACGAACTGTCCAGCAAAACCAAGCCATATCCAAACATATTGCTGCTTTTTCCAAAAGCAGAGCCTTTGGCTTTAGGGTTTGGTTTTTTTCTTTTTAATTTTCTTTTTTTAAATTCCATGTAGCTTTTCAGAATATTTAGAGTTACTGTTATTTCAAACTTGCGTTAAACAGCCTTGAAGCAATAAAACTCAAGGTTGCAATAAAACTCAAGGTAGATACAGTCCAAGTGATTTACAGCAATATGCTTTATGCTAGTAACGTCCTAACATCATACCTTATTTAAGGCCAAAACCTACTAGAGCACACTGCATTTTGCTAGCAGAAATTGAGAAGCAAACTACTGCCACTAACATAGCTTCATCCCTTAAGAAATACCTAACAGCAAACCATTTGTAACAATGACTTGAATGCAACAAGCCACGACCTCCTTATTTCCCAACCCTCCATATCCTTCACAGGAGTTTAATTGTCTGGTCAGAGATGGGGTTTTATAACAGCATCTACCACAAAGCCACCTAACGAACAAGCTACAACCTATCAACCTTAAGTGTATCCTCCAGGCTGTCCCGCTCTGTGCTGGATGAAATACTCATAGGCTGCCGCTGTTGCAATTCCAACCTTTCATCCCTGGTCGGGAAGTAACACTGCCTCCCTTACAGCTCCAGCTCCCTTGTCTCTTCCTTCAAGAGTCACTGCAAATTTTTGCCAACAGTTACTCTCAACTTCTAGAGCAAACCTCGAATTTTTACAATAATTTTGCAATAGTCTTTCCCTACAACTACAAGACCATTACAAGAATACCTACCTACTGGGCTTAGTCAAGTGTCATTAACAGAAATTGGCTCATCATCTTGTGTGTCACCACACAGCACGTACAGGACAGCCAGGGGATCCAGCCCAGCCAGTATGGGTTTATCAAAGAAGGTTATCCTTCTGCGACAAGGGGTCCCACTCAGTGGGCAAGGGAAAGGCTGTGGCTGTTGTCTACCTAGACCTCAGTAAAGCCTTTGACGCCATCTCCCACAGTATTCTCCTGCAGAACCTGGCTGCTCATGGCTGGGATGGGGGCACCCTTCGCTGGGTAAAGAACTAGACGGATGGCTGTGCCCAAGGAGAGGTGGTGAATGGAGTCACATCCTGCTGGCGCTGGGCACACGGGGTGTTCCCCAGGGCACGATGCTGGGGCCGGTTCTGGTTAACATCTTTATCAGTGATCGGAACAAGGGGATCGAGTGTACCCTCAGTGAATCTGCAGACACCACCAGGCTGGGGGGGAGCATTGACCTACCGGAGGGC
>JAVJGI010000014.1:122592366-122608007 GCA_035590275.1 Ibycter americanus
GTTTAAAAATGTGTAGACGTGGTGCTTAGGGACATGGTTTAGTGGTGGACTTGGCAGTCCTGGGTTAACAGTTGGAACTGGTGATCTTAAGGGTCAAAGCCTAAACAAATCCAGGATTTACTTGAAAAAGATGCTGCACTCTTTGGGTGGGCTTTTTTTTCCTTTCATTGTCAGTACTTTTATCCCTCTCCTGCTGTGCAAAGGTTTGCTAAAATATCCCACTGAAGTGGAAATCAGCTGTTTACTTTTTGCTCCCTGATTCAATCAATGCAAACTTCAGTTAAACAACCAAACATAATGAACCAGCTCTTCAGATAAAGTTGCTCAATTAACAACTGATGAAATTGCCGATTTGAGGACTTCAATGCAAAAGAGAATCTTGCTGAAGACTCAGGCCAAGCTACAAAACAGAGAAAAGACAAGGCAAAGGGTCTTTGGGTAAAAGTCCCATAAAGAGTTTTCCGAAAACAAAAATATTATTCATAGCAGTATTAGTCACAGAGTAAAAAAATTCTGTTTGTAAAGTATTTACAAAGATATTCATACAGCTTGCAAAACATTCATTAGAACAAGAGAATGTAAGTCTACATCATTCTTCAAACCGGACCATAAGAAACCTGTAACAACTTTCAGTATCTTACATAGGACATTCAGCCTGGCACACATATCAGAAGGTAGGAGCTGGGGTGGACCCAAACCCATCATTAAGGGTCTACCTAACTCAGCTCTCAGGAACATAAAGTGGTCTTTAATTATGTAAGCATCTTCTCATCATCCCATCCCCCAGTGCCAGGCTCCATTCAGTGCTTTGATGTTCTGCAGTCAAGAAAGATGGTCATTTTAGCAAAGATCTTAACCTGGTTTAGTAAACCAAACCATTGCCTTAAGGAACAAATTATTCTGGGTGTGTTTTTAATGGTGACAGCATGTTCCAGCTCTCCCTTCCTATTTTAAAATAGCTGAGTGTTATAGAAAGTTAATCAAAGGAAAACAAACTTACACAATGCACATATTGCACTAGAAAATTCCCATCGTCAGAGATGCAAGAAAATAGGCAATTGAGGAGACACAGTTCAGATGTAAAATGACAATCCCATTCCAGCTTATTTATCACAACACAAGACCCGGCATCATGATTTAAACCCAGCCACCTGACTGACAGAGATCACAGTGCCCTTAGGTCAGTCAGTGATAAGCAAAACAAGAAGGACAAAGCTGGAACTCAGCTATTCAATTCCCTCCTCTTTCCAAAAAGCCTACAGTGATCCACACAATGAAAGGGGCAAGGAACCCAGCACACCAGTGCCCAACCTTCAAGGTGTTGGCTGGTCAGTTTTCTGAAAGCAAGCAAGCAAGCAATGGGATGCTTAAGTGTTGTAAAAAGATTGGTGGGCTGGTTTTAATAGCAATCTAAGCTAAATTCTGCTGTTCAACTTCACAGCCCTGCTAAAGCTGAACTACAATTACAGAATTAGACAAGACTGACTCTGTTACGGTATTAAGAGATCTCAGAGATCAGCCTGCATCTCCTACAGACAGATGGGTCCACCTCAGCTCCCACCAACCCACCACACAGATGCATTTGGGTGTATGAAAAATTAGCTATATGAGTCCAGATGCCAATTTTTTGTTCCCTTGGTGGAAGTGGGGAACCCACATCCTTATCAGGCTGAGCTGCATCTTCCCTTACCATTAGCCTTTATTCTGCCACTTTGGTAAGTGTGGTATTCGATATGAGCCACTACCTCAGAGCCTCTGTTCATCTTTCAATTTACATATACAGTTGATGCAGCCATGCCACAGAATAAAATAATCACACTGGAAAATACAGCTGCTGGAATGGGTGATCACACCACCACACTACGGGCGACTTTCCTAATGCTTATAAGCCTTCCTTTTGCCTTCTTGTTTAAAATTAGGTTGTTAATAATATAGTGCAAGAGGCTTTTCCATCTGTCCTATGCACCTTTGACTATTAAACAATAAGTATTTAACTAAAAAGTGGCTACTACTAAATGAAATACTACTCATCGTAAAACAATCTTAGCTCCATACCTAGTCTTGTGACAGTTTGACTTCTTGCTGCTGCAGTTAGCTGACAGCATGAAAATTTCAGCTCACTCAGACCTCCAGTTCCTAGCTGTTGTAGTTGTGGGGGAGGAAGGAAAGTGAGCTTGAAAGCTTTGAGTGGACCTTGAAAATTAAAGGGACAGCAGAAAAAGCACATAAAAACCTACTAAGAAGTTTAAAAAGAAATATCAGGATTCTTAAGATGCAATCAGTATTTTGTGGGTTTTGGTTGTGATCACCAGTCCTGCAGCACTGCGTCCTTTGGTCAGGATGTAGTGCATGCCTGGTGGAAAAACCATGCACGAAAAGGGCAACCAAGGAGGAAGCTCCCTCATGCCATCATTTGTCTCAAGTTAAGCTGCCAAAACATGAGCACATTATAGCACATACAGATATTTCTTCTGCCAAATCTGTTTCGACACTATTCATCATTAACTCTTCCAGTTCTTACTCTTAAGTACACGCAATAGTTCATTAATTCTCCCCCTCTTCAGGAAGGAAACAGTGTGGACAATACAATAGCACCACAGCAGTCTGACTCAGCCACTTCAGTGCCTTTAAATCTAGCGCCTTGCCTCACACATTCAAGTTTTTTCATAATTTCCAACACTCCTTTTGATTTTAGTTTATTAAAAAATCAAAGTCCTCAGAAATATTAACTTTAAATGAGGACGGTGGCCTTGAATTAGAACTACATTTCTAACTTTCCGACAACACTGACTTGGCTTTGAAGTTTAACAGTATCTTAACTGGAATCACTAACATGCCCTGCCCCACAGCAAACCAAAGCAGTTATTGCTGTTCCCCAAGGCCGGCACACAAACCATGACACCAAAAAACCCACGGCTTTACCGTGTCAAAATATGACTGGGGACTTCCACCATCACACCACATGTATGATCTTTACCAGCTGTTGAAAGATTTTTCTGCACTGGAATATCAGACTTTTTCAGGCTCTTTCTGCTGTAATCTCTTTCAACAACGAGGGGATAAGCAGTACAGAAAGAGTTTGCTGACTGACAGCTGGAGCCTTCCTCCCCTCCAAGAGCACACCAAACTAGCTATTTGCTTCCACAGCACCCTGATAACTGACAAAAGACGATGTTCTTCCAGAGACAGCTTCTCTTTGTTAAGGAAGGTTTCCAGTGTTCCCCCTAACACCTCCCCCTTCTCCAACTACTACAGAAGACCTGAAAAACAACACCAAGATAATCTTCAAGTACTCAACAGCAAGCAATGAGGTCCAGTAGATTTAGTATCACAGCAGTAGCAGTGTTTAGTAGATTTAGTCAGCCCTTGTTCTTTATTAGCTACTACAGCCAGAAACGCAGCCTCTGTGGACATTAATCTGCTGGGGAGAGATGTAGTCCAGAGCTATGTCCAACCTGACCTTTGGTGTGGCTGCACACCAATTCACAACAGGCTGAAAGAGTTAAGAGATGGGGTTTAGAGCCTAAGTGCTCCCTCCCTTTCATCATCCTGCTAATGGTGAAACCTATTCTGTACAAGAGACAGCAACACATTTGTTTTGTGGACAATTCATGATTATTTTACTCCATTTTTCTCTTTCAAGTATAGACACCAGTATTTTGCTCTTCACCAGAACATGCCCGCCAGCTGGGTCAAGCAGGGAGGAAGAACAACTTCATCAGTATTCTTCACTGCGATCACAATTTCAGTCCAAAATCTTCAAGGAGACCTCTGCATCACTTTCCCTCTTGTGTGACTCTCCAGTCATACTTACAAGCTCAGAAACTCCTCCCAGACAGGCATATCCTTCAGCTAAAAGATACCGATTTAAAAAAATAAATAGATAGCAGAGTTCAGTGAAATCTATTGTGTAATTTTCACCCCCTGCAATCACAATTTACCTAGAGAGGACAGCTGGTGGAAGAGGAAGGTTAGCTCCCTTCCAGAAGGCTGCAGGCAGGCCCGGGAACAAGCACGGTTTATGCCTGTGTCTTGGGCATAACAGGCAGTGCAGCACCTACACCCCGCCAAGCCTTCGTCTCCAGCCCCATGCTCCCGCCTCACTCCCACTGCTACCTTTAAATGCAAGAAATCGGGTACGGCAGCTTGCTCCAGCCAGACCTAAGCCCTCCAAGATTTCAGGCAAGATCTGAAACACACAGGTTTGTAGCCTTCCAGGAAGGCACGCCATCAATAGAGAGAGTCTGGCAAACGGCCTGCAGGTCCTGACTTACTCTTAGTCTTATCACCACGCTCAGACTCTCCTTCTCACCTCGTTTTTATCTAGCGCACTATCATCTATTCAGCGCTGTAACTCCTTTTCCACTGCTCTTCCTTCCCTCTGCCCGAGTACCCAGCAGCTTTTACATGTCACCCACTGTGGGGGCAGGAACAGAAAAAGCGAAAAAGCAAAAGATACGTTGCATGCACTCAGACCGTTTCTTGGATAGCAAGAAGACGTGTACAAGCCTAGGTCAAGTTACTGCAAGCTTTTTAAAGCTTACTGAAACGGCCCCCCTTTTGGCTGCAAAGAAGTCTGTGATCCTGTTCTCAGAGGTACTGCAGTCAATGACCTGTGTTGTTTCACAGAGATACCACTTTTGGGCCTACAAATACAAAATTTAATGTCACTTATACTGACACCAAATACTAGCTCCACAGATGAAAAACAGGAGTACAAAGCATCAGCCAGTGCATCCTGCCAGAAAACCCTGATGAGCAAAACACAATGGAGCACAGGCATTAGGTATCACCGAAGCGGCCCTCAAACAGGAGCAGTATGTGGTGCAACTGTCTGATACTGAGTTAATTAGCCCTACTGAGAGGCAGAACACATTACCTCCAGCTTAGGCGTATCACAGGGTTGCTACACCACCCTCAAGATCAGAGTTAACATTGATTATATTTATATATGCTCAAATTACTACAGTGCAATGTGGATCCCTGGAGCCAGCTCAAGGCAACAGCATGCTCCATTGCATGGTGTAGACTCACAAAACTACGTGTGTAAGAGACAGGTGGTTTGATACTTCTCAGCTGGTGAATGTTGTTTTATTTCCCCTCCAAGATAGAAAAAAATAACCCCTAATGTTCAAAAATGGTTTGGGGCTTATTCCAACAATAGATACACTTTTTGTAGCACAGCTAAACACTACCAACTTGAGTTTAACAGTCAGCCCTGGGTAGATCCAAATCCAACATGGGCTTTGAGGGGAGGAGGAGAAATAATTACTGGATTCTCATCTAACCAGTGCTTTCTAAGTATCACCGATTTCCAGAAACCCTGTCTATAATTACAGTCAAGAATAAGACCAAGTCCACAGCCTCAGCTTCTTGCCCACTTTTGTGCCTTGAGATGAGGACTAGAAGGAGCTGGCCAATTTATGCAAAGGTGCACAGAAGTTCAGAACAGATGTTTCCATATGCTTTCCTTGCCCTGTCCCTCCAGAAGCCTACCCATACAAGTTGCTTTTGTTTGGGTTTTTTTTTTTTACTTTCTTCCTGCTGTGCACTTGAACCCAGATCAGCAGTTACTGCCATGCCCAGCAGCCACAGAGATGCAGTGCAGTACAAGAACAACTACTTTGGGTTTGGTCAGCAGCTAACCTGTGCATGCAAAGCCAAAAGCAGGTATGAGCCAAGCACAGATAGCTCTGCTTCCTGAGCTCCCAAAGCTTTAATCAAAGCAAACACCATAAATTCAGCTCTAACTATGCATTTTAAAAAAAAACTGCTAAAAAAAAAAAAATCACAAATACAGTAACACAGCCTTAGCTGAAACATTTCTTTCAGCCCTGTTGTACTCTCCCAGATCAGCCTTTCAAGCTTTAGCCAGCCTAAATTAGGCTGCTATTTATATATTATACATCATAGGTATCAGTGCAATACATGACAGAACAAAATACACAGAGAACAGGTGCTATAAATCCACACAGCTCCTCCTGCACACTGTAGTCATTCTCAGCCTATGTTCTCCCTCTCCCTTCAGCTCTTCTTCCAGAAAGACTGGAATATAAACAAGCCATGCAGTATGTTCTGGGGGTCAGAGTTCAAGCAATTTTCTCCTCATACCCTGACTTGCATAACTGAAAAGGCTTCTGTCAACTTGAGCTGCTCTTCCTGAAGGAATAGAGCATCATGATTCTGAGCAGTTTTGCTTGTTCACCTCCTTTTAGACAAAGATGACACACTACACAATGCTCAGCAAAACAGAAAATCGTTAATAGGAAGATATACATCCCACTACAACATCAGCTACTCATTCACACCCACTGTTCTTTGTCCATGAGTGCCTACAGAGTGAGAGACTTGAGGTCAAACAATCCTTCTTGGGTTTCCCAGAGAGAAAAAAAGGAAAAAAGGGGAGCGAGAAAAGGCTGTAAATAGCCAAATTAGCCTGGTTTCAGAACAACTGAGTTGCAAACCGTATCAGCTCACCAGTTTCCCCCCCACCCTAGAAACCACAATCAATGAAAATAAATAAAAGGTCCAACCAGAGAATTTTATCTGTATTATACATGCACATTCGGTACAGCATTAAGTTCACCTTAAAACAAGGCACACTTTGTCTTCTAATAATGTCTAGGATATCTAAAACATCCAGCTCTGGCTGATTTGGAGCTAGCGATTTAAACTTCAGCTCTCAAAAAATGGCTGGGAATTAAAAAACTAAATCTACCAGTTAGCTCGGGAAAAACAAGTAATTTCAACCCTAGGCTAAAATAAGTCACCAAAAAAAAAACCCCACTCAAGCAAAAGCAGGGCTCTCAAGGGCAGAGGGAATAATGTTTCGTTGTTTAAAAAAAAATATACATAACTGAGGGCTAATTTACTTGTTTCACTACCAGCACCTGGAGAATTAAATGCTCCCCACCTACACCAACAGTAAGTCCCAAGTAAACCCGACTAATTTCTCGCTTAGTCATAGCAACATAAATACTGATCTGTACTGGTGTCAGAATCTGTCCCTAAATAGACACAGGTTCTTTTTATATGACTAGTTTTCACAGTCGGATTTGCAAGCCCCAGTCATGATTAAGAGTCCAAATATGCATGGACTGCCATCATCTGATGCCACAGCTCTTTTTACTGGAATTTTTAGTCCACATATTTTAAAAAGCAACAAGTTACATTACGCAGGTTTGTGTGGATTAAGAGGCCCAGCAAATAGCTGTGAACATGCTCCTACTAGCATACAAAACCGAACAGTTTAATTTTAATTTAAATAACATGCAAAGCATGTCTGCAGTCAGAGCCCCAAACATATTACGTTCACTGATTTTTGCTGTATTGCTCCCTATCTTACCCTAACTACCATAAGAAAAAAACCCACACACCCAGAAAAACAAACCCAACAAACCCAGCTGTTCGACATTGACTTGCAGAATCTGCTGTTGGGGTAAATTCTATTTGCTGCAATGTATGTGTGCCAGAGAGCTCTGGGATTCTCAGGAATGCAGCAAAATGAGTCCACGAAAAGTGTAAAGCTAAATTAATTCAAGGAGGGAGGAAAATGGAGATAAGTGGTAGCACTTATCCCACACTACTACTCCGTCTTGGAAGTCTTCCAGGGCAGCTAACTTGCCAGCCCTGGAGAAAGCTGCAGCACACCAACAGTTTAAACAGCTTCTCTGATAATGTTAATGCCTTACGTTTCCAGCGCTCTCAAATCAGCATTGCAATGAATACGTTCACATTGCCTTTGGATCTTGAAAATCAATCAGAACACAGACTTTAACTGGTAACTACAGTAAGAAAGCTAAACCCAAACTGACAGTGCCAAACTTGAAAAGCTTGACTATTGTTAAGTATTAAGACTATTTTCAAAAGCCTTCTTTATACGTAGCATTGTTTTCTTAGCACCAAAGCTCAAAAAAATATTATTTACAACAACAAAAAACCCATAAGAAGAAAAGCTCTAATAAGCAACTTCATAACCATGAGAATGTTTTGTGGACGTGAAGTGTTTCTGAGCTAACAAAGAACTGTTGTACAGGTTACAGCAGAGCCTGTAGCTGATCCCCTAAAGGCTTTTAAGTGCTGCGTTTCATTTCTTAAATGTGAATACAGGGAAAGCTACCTACATAAAATATCCAAACAGTACTTATCCTGAGGATTGAGAGCCATGAGACACATACCATAGTTAAGAAATGTAGTCCTGAAGAACATTTAACACAGCAAGTCCTAACTGACATCTTTTCTGAACGGGAAAGGTTGCCAGTAAGTCTACATGTGTTTTAAAAACAAAAAGTTATTTGTAAAGTAATGAGCTTTCCAAGGGAAACAAAGATGTAAGTGTACCGGACTTCAGCATTCAGAGCATCATTAACTGTGTGTTTCCTTAGACAAAGCTGAAATCAGATTCACAACAATAAAAACCCAGGACAAAGCAGCGGACTAGAAGACCTAAAGCCAGAACCGGAATTTGTCACAGAGCAACTGTTAGTTGCTGTAAGGGAACTCGGCTCCTTGCAGAAAAGCGTGCCTAAGTCCATTTACTTATTTCTGTGTATACAGAGATACAAAGTGACACTACAACAGCCCATACTGCAGTGCTAACTTCTAGTGGGTATTCATCCTGTAGCAGAATTCACAGCCCTGAATTATGCACCTTGGTTTCCTTACCTATACATGATGAAAACTAATTATCTTTGACGGTAATCTTCAATTGCCATCTGTCTGGGAGGAAAGCTGCCTAAGTGAGTCAGTAGGGAATGCTGGGAGAGCTTACATGCTTTCCTCAGTACTACACAGAGACGCTCATCGAGAGCTTTCAGACCTCAGTCCTCACACAAGGTTGAATGTTTACAAACCATTTCCTTCCCCAAAAATGAAAGCTGATGTATCACTGTTTTGGGGCTTTTATTAGTTTGGTTTCTTTTGAAAAGGACAGTCACCGCGAAAATTGAGAGGAGTCAAAGGTGCATTTCACCCCACCCACACATCATTTCTCATGGTCTCACAGCCCTTCTGCTGGGGCTGCCCTGGAGCAGCTGCGATGCACAGCTGAGAGCCAGGAGTCACCAGGCAGCTGGGCAGCCTTGCTGCCGGGGCAGGCTGCAGACACCCAGCCCTGTCCCTGCTGCAGCGACGGCTTCGCACGGTACCTTCTGCTGCCAGCGTATCGTCAGCACCCTCCATCAGTTTGATCTGTTCTTTTCTAAACCAAGTCTGGTTTGCTGTAGGTGAAACACTGTCTATTTTTGCTGGTCGATCCTCAGTTTCTACAGTCCTTAAATGCTAAAGCAAGATGAACAGGGGTTTCTTTAGGACTGCAGCATCTTTACACAGATTAGCCATCCTTCCCTACCTGATCTTTGCAGAACGTCGGATTTGCCCAGGGCTAGGTGTTCAGGTGTCTCCTCCTAAAGTAAGATTAACAGGCAAGCCCTGAGACAACACAGAGCTCACCTCCCCGTGAGTCACAGCAGGGTGATTGGCTTTTGTGGCACAGATCTGCTCTTCCGCAGCCAAGCTAGCCCACGCTGCAGCAGCGATAAACATGCAGTCCCACACTTGCACTTCAGCATAAAACTGGCAGTCCTCCAGAGCAAGACACACTGTAAGCAGGACCTACTGTGTGCCTACTGACATCTTTTCCTTGCTACCCTGACCCCACCAAATCCAGCTCAGCCTCTGGCATCACCGTGTCCTATCAGACTGCTATTCATGCCGCAAATGATGCAGAACTCCATCAGAGCATGAAATGCAGTACAGTAAAAGGCTTTTTGTTCTATTGCATGTGTTTTTAGCATGAAATGAGATTTAGACAATCACATCCTGCATGCATGTGCGCATATCCGTTCTTTCCTTCCCTGTAGAACTTTTTTTAACCCCTTTGGCTAAGTTCAGTCAAATTTGACAGGAGATTAGGAACTTAACACATTTGAGACCTCCCTAAGTTTTGCGAAAATAAACAGACAGCTGGGTAACACAAAGAAACCCCATAAGCTCATCTTTAATCAACGATCAGAAAGTCCACATGCAGAAAGACATCAGAAACCTCGTCTCATTATATCTGCTTGTCACACAACTGTGTGGCAGAGATACTGCAAGAGCCTCTGACCATTAAAAAAAAAAAGTGCTAAAATTTTGAAGTCTTGCACAAACATTTGAGTGTCCAAATTTCCCAAAACAGTTGTCTGAAGTTAAACATTTCAGATATCCTTTTCAGTTACTTACTAGTGTTAGCTGACTTCAGTCACCCAGCTTCAAAAAAAGTCACCGACATGAGCCAGTATTTATTATAGGAAATATTCTCTGTACAATCTCAAGAGTGAGATGCGTATTCTAGTTCATTTCACTACTCTTTCCAAAAAGCTCTGAAAAATATTCTCAGATTAGAAATCTTTAAACTAATACAAAATCTAAGGTTTGAGGCTAAGCTACCTAAGAACCAGTGTCCCAAGTTGAAAACAAATTATGGGGTGCCATTAGCACAGAAGAAAGAAAGAATTGAAACAGCTATTCCATTCAAACTGCTCCAATGAAAATGAAGTAACAGTATTTCCTTAACATGTTACGCAAGAAAGGGCAGTCAGCCTTGAGGAATTGTACAAATGGTATCTAACCAGTACTTTAACCATCTGGCTACTCAAATCCCAGTTCACACACCTGGCCTGTGCTCCACCGCACAAGGTGAGCAAGACAGACACAAGCAGCACTCTGCTACGTCCAAACAACGTCCATCTAGCCCACTAGTCTGTCTCCAGCAGTGACAGAAGGAGATGCTGTTTAGGGACAGCACATTTTGTTGTTCACTCCCCTTGTCCACACACTTCCCTTGCAGCACCTACAACTGTTCAGTACAGGAGGTGGAAGATAACATCCCTGTCTACCCCTTCTAGCACCCTTTTATGGGCCTGCCAGTATCCATGCGTTGGCACCTGGGCAGAGAAAAGGACAGCAAACCAACCAATGGAGACCGAAGCGATACTGCTACATCAGAGCTGCCGAGCCACAGGGCGCTTACCAACACAGTCCTGAGGCCCGTGACTTCTTGGGAATGGGGAATTAAAACTGCCATGGGTGGTTATAAAATTGGAGGAGGGGGGCGAGGGGGTGGGGAGAAGGATAAGCTTATATAGCCTTCCAGATTCTCAGCTGAGGCAAGTAACAGTCACACTGTCTCGTCAAATATTGCAAAACATTTAGGCAGGCAGAACTAGGTGCAGTTTTCCCTTAACTGTTTCCAGCAAAACCCAGGCTTTTCCCAGCAAACCAAATGAGAAGGCAGTAACTTGTCTACACAAGGGTCACGATCAAGACTAGCTACCACATGCTAGCAAGCCTTGTACATGTTCACCAATACGGACAAATCCTAACTTGCTCTGGCACTTCATCAAGTGGATTTAATATTACAGCTCCATTTAATCTTGTGCAAACGTTATGTTCAAACAAACCCTATAGGGTATCTCACATCTATACCACTAACCCTCCTCCTGGTCTCGATCCTGTACATTGACTTCAGACTACCTGAAGCACTGTTAAGATTGAGGTGATAATGGTTTCCAGGGTGCTCATGCACAATACTGGTGCAGGATCTAGACAGGCAGGTTCAAGAACTTCAAAAGAAACAGGAAATACCTATTTTGACCTCCAAAAGATGAATAAGGTTGTGGTTTCATTCAGCAACAATAGCTCCTAAGCAGCAAGCACCTTCCTCTCTCCTCACTGCAGAGAAGAAAACCCCCAAGTTCCTTCCCCACACTGTCCCTTGCGTTATGCAAGGGTGCTTGTACGCTCCTTTCCTGAAACAGATCATTTCCGCCACACAGGTCATCGTGTAGCCAAAAACCTGTGTCTGCATAACACACCCACAAAAGCTAGCTGCCCAGGAGAGAGCTACATCAGCCAACAATTAGATTGGAAAAAAGAAAACAGATAATGGCAAAAACACAACTTCAATTCCTTTCTTACCCTAGGAAAGGGACTCCTCCGCCATCCCACATGCAACATCATTCATATTTTATACACACACATTTTGCATTGACTATTAAATGGCCATTCCATATGCATATTCTCTCTGCCTGCCCTGTTAAGACTGCAAGTAAGTCAGTGATGTGCCCCTCATACCATCATCATTTCACTGCTGGCCAAAGGACTCTGAAAAGCAGTAGTGAAAGAAAGCAACAGACAGCTACCGCTACGCTGCAAAGTAACAGTCTGCAGATCCAGTCTAACAAAGAGCTTTGCAGCAGACACTCCTTATTTTAGTGTTTCCAACCTGTACTCACAAGGGCTAGACACTCTTCTTTAAAAAAAGGGAGTTGAAGAGTCTGTAGAAGTCTAAGCCTGCTAGCCACCCACCTCACAAAAGAAGTTTCCTACAGGCTAGTGGCCCAAAAGAAAACAATATTCCTGCTAGGGTAATAGACACTTGCACTGTAAATCAACAGATGATAAGAAGAGCTTCAATGATTAAGCCTGAACTTCATTTCATTCCTGTCTCTCTTAAAACCAGTTCCTTCATTACCCTGTTCCTGCCCTCCTAACAGGAAGGAGGATCAGCTTTGTGGCTGCTCAAGTTTTCCAGCCTTCCCTTCCCAGCCAGAGCAAGTGGGGACTGTTCGAGCTTTTGCCTTGCTCCTCCTGGCTCCCCACGGATGCTGGAACGTAAAGAATAGCTCTAGCAGCTTCACTGCTGCTGCCAGGGCTGGGAGCAGAGGCAACGCAGAACAGCTACACACAAACTTTAGGTATTATCCTGGGGAACACCTAAAATTTGCTCACTCTGTTGCAGTACTGTGAAGTGTTTTCCTCTTTAGATATCAAGGCTTAATTAACTTTTGTCTTCAAGACCAAAGGAGGACTGACTGCGAACACTGACAAGTGACCCCACCGGAAGAAAATGAACTTTAAAAAGGATGTGATATTTTAAGATGATAGGTACAGAACATAAGAAGCACTACCGCAAACTATTTTACCACATTCTGCACCCGCATTTGTTCAAAGCATTTTCAACAGGTAGCGATACGGCATGCAAGGCACATGTTCCCTATTTTTGCTTCAAAGCACACACTAGCTAACGCTGCCCATCACTTTTCAACCTTTCTGCACAAATAGCAGCTACTGATATCGCGATTAATACACTGAACCGCAAAGTGAGAACGGATTAATTTCCACACACTGCTGAAAGGTGCCTTGCAAAAGAAACAGCCTGCATGTCACATTTTCCTCCCAACCTCAATACACATCAAGAAAAGCTGAGGTTTTAGGTCCTTCTCTAGCAGGAGGATGAAAGAAAGATTAAACACTTCAGGAAGTTCACACACCAAATGAAAATCTCCCTTGAAGACTATGAATAGGTACAGAAGTAGTCATACATAACACAGCAAAAGTAGAAGAAACTGGAATAATGGGGGAGGTTCAGGGGGATTTTATTCAGCTACAAAGCTCTTGGTCTTTTGAGTTGATAGCGGTAGAAAATAGAGACTGGAAAGGAAAAGCCCTGTACACTCACTCACTGCGTGAATTTATTTCCATATTATTATTAACTAGCTCCTCTATAAGGCTAGAGAAATTGATGAACAAATTATTGAAATGAATGACAAATGAGTTGCCACAAGCTTGATAAATTAAACTCCTCAAACACACAGCACACACTTCAACCGATTTAGCTAAAACAGTGCAAACATCTGGAAGAAAAGATGTCTGTAAAAAGAGGTATTTTGAGTAATCTTGATCCCGTTCCTAAAAATGCACTTAACTAGGGAGCCACAGTGGAGCATCTTGCGTCATACACACAGTAAAAACAACCGTTCGTGCTTATAAGTAATACAACCTTGAAGTACAAAAACAAAGCTCCTGTGCTACAGCTCAAGCTATACCGTGGAGGAAAAGAAATGAGAGCCTTTTCTCGCAAGCCCCTTTGAGTCAATGGTGTGGACTGCCTCACAGAGACTCAGTGGTCTTGCAAGTTGTATTGTCAGATGACCCATCTGACTGCACCCTCTTCCAGGCCAAAATACTTGAACCAGCCTCCAGCAGCATATCAAGCAACACACAAGATTACCTGAAAGCCACATATCAGCCAAAGCAGGTTTATGAGAACTTCCCCAAGCCCGTCTTAGGAGGACAGATCAAACCTTTACTGAAAGGCACTAATCATGGTGTGCCCAGAAACTAATGACAAAAACAAGCCTGGGACAAAATAAAAGCATTCACGGCACAAAGCAGCTATCATAAGAAAAACTGTTCCCCCTCCCTGCCACCTTCTATCAGAAATGATCATGCAAGGAAGAGAGCAATCATTCCAAATCCTCTAAAACCCTCTGCTTGTAGGCTTTTGAAGGTCTGAGGAAGTGGTGACAGAGAAGCCCCTCAAGCGCTTGACACTGTGAATGAGCCCCATCACCATGCCAGCTGCTGTATTTCCCTCCTCAGTGAGGCAACTGCCCTGCGTAATCGCTGAAGCCATTCTTTAGCAGCATGCACAATACGTTATCAAAATACCTTCTCACCAACCACCTTGTCTAGCCAAAAGACCACAACATCTACTTCCCCACTTGTTTATGACTTAGGGCCCGGGCACTTACGATCTTCCTGCCAGCTTTCAGGTTTTGCTGTCCTGCCTACACACTCTGCAGCTGCTCCCACGGCACTTCCCCAGCTGGCAATTGCTTCCACAGAGAAGCTTTCCTCCTAGTTTTGAACAGAGGGGTATTTGGACACTGGAAGTCTCATGACTTTCGGGAGAGGATGCATACATCCCACAAGCCGGAGGTGCCTCCTACAGCCAAGACGCCCTTCAGGGAAACCATGGGACTTCCCTACCTTTAATAGCGCTGCTTCAAGAAACAGCTGTAAGCTTAAAGAGTAACTTAATTGACTCTCCTTCAGCTCAGCAGATGCATAGGCGTGCTAAAGAATCAGGTACCATATCAAGCTGGGAAGAAAGATCTGTAGATTTATTTCATGTAGGTGGGAAGAAAACCAAGGATACGACTGGCGCAATCTGACATATGGAAGGAAAGTTACTTTTGTTTCAGAAATACTGCTTTTGTGACCTAATTAGACAGGAATATTTCGTATTCAGAAATAGATGAGTAGGCAGCCTCGCTCCACGAACATTTCCTTTTCCTTACATCCCTCCCTGAATTTTACTTTTCAAGTTGAGGAGCGACCAGTCTAGCACCATCGCGTTCTCCCAAGCAGAAGTTAAGACCCATTTTTTATACATAACATTTTCACACAGTTCAACTGCAATACAATTGCCAGATTAAAACAAGCGATCTCATCCCATCGCAAAGTTCACCCTCTATAAAGTTTTCCAGCCACGCTGTATGTAAGAATACCTCGGCACAAAGCGGGTGCGGAAGAGAGAGGCGCCGCACCGACGGAACCTGGACAGAGCGCATCAGCCGGGCAACCGGGGCGCGACAGCCACGCTCCTCCCGGGAGAGCGGGGCGGCGGCTCACCTCGCTGGAAGCTCTGCTCTGAGACAGGACAGCGCGGCCGGCCTCGCAGCTCGCAGCAGCCAGAACAGAAGCACCACCCCCGCTGGCAAAGAACAGCCCAAGGACTTTTGGAAGAGCAGAGAACATACAACTTCCAGGGCTTGTTTCTTCCACAAACCACCGGTCATGCGCCCGCACAGCCC
>JAVJGI010000014.1:122609805-122627739 GCA_035590275.1 Ibycter americanus
CAGCGCAGCCCCCGCGCCGCTCATGCGAAGCGTGCGTTGCGCGGCACGCACCCGACGGCGCGGCACCCCGCGCTGCGCCTGGAAACAGTAAGGAATCCTGCCGCTGATAAAAGGGGATGCACAAACCGACTTTGTCTGGAATTGTGTGCTGCGCCGGTGTTGTCGTTTGCCCAGAGGAGTATATCATGCAAGAGGAAAACTGAGGGGTTGTTCATTTAATTGTCCTCTCCTGTTTCAAACGTTACGACCCCGACCACTTCTAATCCAAAACTTTTCTATGTGATGCTTCAGGGAGCTTGCAGGATGTTTTTAGCATGGTATCAGAACAGGATGCTTCCTTTATCGGAAGAGCAGCTCCTGGCTCTTTTCGTGGCTGTCCCTAGGAATGACCAGGGGTGGAGTGTGTTCGCAGCAGCAGTTTTATGCAGCCTGTATATACATGTAATAAAAATAACATATTAAAAGCAGGGAAATTTTGTCTCTTCTTAAGGGACTATCCCACTCTGCAGCCTGCTGAGATGGCCTTCAGTGTGTTCCGGGCTGGGAACCAAAGTTCAGTCCTCTGTAATTTGTCTTCCCTTGAGCTGAAAATACCTTTGTGCTTTTGCTCCCTTCTCCCAAGAGGTTCCCCAGGCCTTCGTCCTTCGCATCCTGGCCTTTACAAAACCAAGCTGCTTCAAAGTATATAGCTAAATTATCTGCCTTCTAAACTGAGTTTGTTTAACTTTGCTGTATCTTTTTCCTGTTAGCTCTCATCTCTTCTGTACTTACCCTTCAATTCACTGAAGTATTATAGGCACAAAACCAATAAAAAATAAATAATTTTGCACAATGGCAAAAAACAGGTTGCACAATGAAGGAGTCGGAAGTTAGGAAATACCAGAAGATGGGTTATGTGACTTCACATCAGTCCCCTTGCTCAGTCTTAAATTACGTATTTCAATATTATTTTGTTCTGGCCTTGCTTTATTTTGCAAAGCCCTGCCTTTGTTTAGGATACAGGATGGACTTACTCTTGGGATGTGCCAGACTTTGGCAGAACAAGATGCTGGGACAATTCACCGCAGAGGAGCGTAGGAATCCTTGAGGAAGTGAATGCTGTTCCTGCCTCTGTTCCAGACAGGATGTGCGTGCTGCAGCTGCATGTGCATGAGTTCATGGGTGTGAGATAATTTCACACTAGCTAACCTGGGTATTGATAACAGTCTAGCATGGATCTTTGGGCAGGCTGAAAAACATAGCGGTGAAGAACGTGAACGTGCTGTTACAAGGGCCGAGCCACTCGCTCAGAGAAGCCAACTCGAGTTACCGACACACCTGTGAAGCTAGTTAGACATAAGCAATGTTCCTATGGTTATACTATGTGATGACTTAGAACCAGTCATTTGATTTTACAGCTGGCTGCAAGTTGGTTTGTTGGTTTTCTGGGAGTCTTCACAAGGCATCCAACTAGGAAGAGCTGAGCTTTCACATTTGCAGCCAAACTCCATAGGAGATGCAGTGCTGTGAACAGAGGACCCGTTGCTCACAGTTTTATTCTCTTGCATTAAAGGCAGTGTGCGTAAGAAATACAAAGAATTTTATCTAAGATACCTGAATACATCTCTACCTTTAATAAACTGCAAAATCTCAAGTTCTAAGTACATTGGTCAAGTAACATAATAATCTAATTTGTAATAATGTAATTTCATTTCAGCTTCTTCCAGCAACGGTGACTGTCCAAGACCAGCAACAGAATGAAAGCTGGTGTCTGTTGTCATCTAAATATGTTGAACTAAATTCAAGGATTCAAACGGCAATTTGAACAATTAATATAGTACCAAAAAAAATTTAGTTTCTAGGAGTTCTCAAAATGATCTGTACAAGCGAGAAGTTAATAACTCATCTGCAACAGATACACGTATTTGGCAAAAAGTATAAGGAATCACTTCTCTGGGATATAGTCTATTGCACACAAATGGTATCAGTGATGATTTGACAACAATGAGTAGGCTTTAGAATGCTTTGGAAAAGGATGACTAACAGGAAGTCAAATGAATGCTCCTGCAAGCACGAACAATGGATGTGACCAAAAAGTCAACAGGGGTTTTTGGGGGCTTTTTTTTGCTATTTCAGTTCAAAATCAACTCTCCTGAGACACAGATCTCTCCCCAAACCAAACATAAAAGCCACAGAAACCTTGAAATGCAAAGCAATAACTAAAATAAATCCAAATAAAATGTAGTCATATTTTAGTTCCAGGAAAATCTATGTACCTCCTGAGTGACTAAACTAAGAAAACGTTGCGGCCAGACCCTACCCCAGCTTGCAAAACCAGAGAAAAACAAAGAGAAAAATTACAGGAGATGGAAGGAAAAACTGCTGAACAGGGGAAAAGCAAAATTGCGGAGAACATGGAATAAACAGAATGGAAAGTTGCAGCATCATGAAAGCGATTTCCTCCCCAGCAACCCAGTAGGCAAGATGACTAATCGGGCTCTGTGTATGCAATGCACCTCTGGTCCTAGAATTAAAACGTGACAGAACTGCCCCCCTTTATTAATTACTTTAGGAGATGAGTGCATTTGTAGAAATACAAACTGTCACAACATCCTTTCTTCACTCATTTTCTAGCTTTACTACCTACCATCACAGTCTGATCCTAATCTTCTTTATGTCACGCCATGAGAACAGCCCTGAGTCCCATACATGCTCAGATCTCTGCTGCTGAGTTCCAAAACTTGTCTTGGCACAACTCTGTTTCACAGAGTTTCTCTCAGTCCCCTTGTCCCAGATGCTGGGGGCTCTGAGCTCGCCACTGCTGTAGTACGCACCAGTCCTCCCCTAGCTTGTTTAGTCACCGATTTGTGGTTGCATGGTATTTCTTCTAGAGACTCTTTGCCAGGAGACAACTTGCTAAAAAGCAGGAGCTTTAAAGAAATCTGGTTAGTTGCTGTAGGACACCTCATCAGAACTCGCAGCATTTGTCATGAGTTCACAGCATGCAACCCCCACCTAGTTCAAGGTCGCTTTTTCAAGACCTGGTCAACCAAAGAACTACGTGAGGCTGTGACTGCTCTCATGGTCCCTAGGAACTGCTTTTTCTGGGAAGTGCGGAGTGCTTTCTCCTGCCCCAGGCTGTGCAGTGCTCCTGTACTTCATCTGGGAGAGAGGACACAAGCAAGCAAAACATATGATGGCCAGAAACACCATGGAGGTAGCCCAGGTAAGGCTAAGACAGCCTCCCTGCCAGCCAATCCAGCATTATCTGAAGTGGTGAGCTCATTAGGAAGCACTATTTGCCAACCAAAGTGAAGCCCTCAGGGCATGTATCTATACATAATAGCATCTGCAAACCTGTAAAGAAATATATTATCCAATAGGCACTAAACATCTTTGTGCTTCACTAGGCATGGACAGAGGAAGGAATAGGTCAAGACACACCCACTTGAAGAGCATTGCGAGCAAAACAGCAGGAAGGAGAAGGGGAAGGGGTTTGTGAAATTGAGGAAAATGTGTCCTGAGCAGCTAGTGGTTTTCACCAGGTCAAGAGGAACATTTAACTGCAGATTCCTCCCCTCCACTTGTTGCCTTGTTTCTGTTAAAATACACTGTCATGTGGAACTCCAGGTAAGTTTCCCACTTGTCCCCCCATCCTTCCAGTGGATGCCGGTATACTGGCATGACTCCCTCTCTCCATGTGTCCAAGGGTAACCCAAACTGAAGTTTCATAGCACTGAAAGCACCCGTTCCCGCAGGGAAAGAGGACAAGAGCTGATGCTGCCTTCCCTGACAGGAGACAAACCTCTCAAGATCCGGTTCTTCCACCCATCTGACAGGGATGTGGGAGTCCCCTCCCTGTAGCTCACGGACACACAGTGACTGCAGTTCACAGAGGACGCTGGCTGTGGCATCTGGCATGAGGGAAGACTGGGAGAAGGAGAGGTGAGGTGGTGCGCAGGGGGAGTAACGAGCCAGGGGGGTGGCAGGGGCGGTGGAAGACCCTCATTTGCAGTCACAGCCCCGGTGCCAAATGCAGATGGGCTCTGAGCTCAGACAGAACGAGAAGTCCTTGAACCTGTGGCTCTGGGTCCCTACCCACTTGGCTTCGTGTGCTCAAATGACTGACATAAGCTGCTTTTGGAAGATTAAATGCCTGTCCTTTTATGATAGCTCTGTCTTTCCTACAATACCATGCCAAGACTCACCGCTCCTTGTCTCCTTTCCAAGGAGAGGCCAGCACGCAAAGTGCCTTTGCCATTTTAAGCACAGCTTAGTGCCCAGTTGCTTTCTCTGCACGTTTTATGAAAAAGACCTCCCAGTTTTTCCCACCGGCTCTCTGTTGCACAGCCTATCGTTCTGGCCTCCAGGCCCCCAAGTTTCTGTCTGGCATACTGCTGGCGTCACCTGTACAGCCAAGTCATTATTACAAATGCTCAGGCAGCTGCTGCAAGTAGCTCTCAGATCTATAGCCTTTCAGCTTCGAACTTCTGGCCCACTTCTCTGGCCAGTGTTAACTGGCCTGGATTCCTTTACTGGTTTGCAGCAGCCAAAGATCTGGACACAGGTGCGCAGGTTTTCCTCCAGGTACTCCTCAGGCTGGGTCTGTGCTTGAAAATACGATGTAGCAAGACAGGACACACCACGGGGCTATAAAAGTGATACAAATATCTACCATTAGATTGCCAAGAAGGAGGATGAGGAGGCTAGGTGAGCCACTGTGAGTCAGGAATGGTATGACAGAAGCCGCTAGAAGCCTTGCCATAAGTGAACAGCAGGCTTATTTCAAGGAGACAGACATGGGCTGAGAAGAAGAGTGCTTTGCATGTTTCTTACATTTAAGAGTTCAAGCTGCACTCCGTCTTGGGTGTAGGTTCAACATCTGGGAAAGTTTTAAATGTGTTTCTTCCCATGACTGACCTACCTGCTTACAACTTCTGCCAGGTAATGCCCATTGCCGCAGGCATGGCCACTTGCAACAGGTGGGAAGAATCCAGTATGTACCCGCATGAAATAGGGCTGGTGGCACGGGAGAGGGAATTCTTCCTTCACAGCGCTGCAGGCTGAGCAGAGCAGCCCCGCAGCAGGAAAGGCTGGCTTGGTCTCTGTGGCTTGGGAGAGGAATAGCTCATACAGTGGACTTTTCTTTTTCACGGCTCAACTCCTGTTCCAAATGGGAGCCAGACCTAACCCGCGTGAGCATGATCAATAGGCCAATATGCAAGATGTGCTATCCTAGTACAATACTACTTCTATTTCAGCATTTAGCCATTTCATCCAGACAAGTGGAAAACATCCAGTGATCTTTGCAATTTATTAAAAAATAAGCCACCTGTCACTTAACTCGCCATCATTTAATTCATCCTAAAATTCCCCACAGTGTGTGACCAGGAAGCTCCGCTTCCAGCAGCCCAGACCACCTGCTCACAGTCTTTGTTTTCTGGGGTTGGTTGGTTTTGATTTGGACACCTCACTGAAACCTGGCCTTTCTTGTCTGCAGCTAAAATATAATGGTGCAAGGAGAGGTCTGTCACTGAAATGTTATTACAGAAACACTACTGGGAACTATGCCATGGTCAGCTTTAACTCCCCAGATACTATTTGGGAAACAAATGATTCTAACAATAAACTCGGGCCCAGCTAGCCACGTGTGCGCTGGCTGCCAGATTTCTTCTCAATAGTCACGGAGACAAAAAAAGACAATCCCAAATTACTAAGTAATGAAAACAAGTCCTGGTTTCGGCTGGGACAGAGGTAATTTTCTTCTTAGTACCTGGTGCAGTGCTGTGTTTTGGATTTGGTGTGAGAACAATGTTGACAGCACAGGGATGTTTTCAGCTGTTGCTGGGCAATGTTTATACTCAGTCAGGGACTTTTCTGTTTCTCGGGCCCTGCCAGCCAGAGGGCTGGAGGGGCACGGGAAGCTGGGAGGGGACACCACCAGGACAGCTGACCCCAACTGGCTAAAGGGATATTCCATACCATATGACGTCATGCTGAGGATATATAAGCTGGGGGAAGAAGAAGGAGCGGGGAGATTTGGCATTATGGCGTTTGTCTTCCCAGGTAACAGTTACACGTGATGGAGCCCGGCTTTCCTGGCAATGGCTGAGCACCTGCCTGCCCATGGGAAGTGGTGAATGAATTCCTTGTTTTGCTTTGCTTGCGTGGGGGGCTTTTGCTTTACCTATTAAACTGTCTTTATATCAGCCCATGAATTTTCTCACTTTCACTCTTCCGATCCTCTCCCACATCCGACTGTGGAGGGAGGGAGTGAATGGCTGTGTGGGGCTCGGTTGCCAGCCAGGGTTAAACCATGACACTTCTCTCCTTCTTCCCTTAAAAGCATGGAAGGGCTAAGTCAGAATACCTACAAACACCAAAAAAATGAGGTTTTTTTTGTAACTGGCCAGTGTTCATAGTGAACTAGCAGAGAGGAGGCTGCCGACTTGCACCTTCTTTTAGAGAAGTACAACTAGAATGAAGTAACTTTCAGTTACATTACTCTTTCCCTGGCACAACTGATGCTTGTATCATCACTCGTGCTTTTGAGCTGGTCGTTGAACTTGGTATGACCATGTGGAAGTGGAAGTGTCTGTTTTCCCCACCACGCACAAGTGAAGCCCAGCTGTCATAGCAACACAAGCAGTGAACCAGATGTTGCCCTTCAGTTATTATTAGATAAATCTAGATTTCATGTCACTGAAACAACTTTTATTTAAATCCATACAGCTGAGAGCAGAACCTACCTCATTGCCTATTTTAACAGAGATTTTTCGCATTTTTTTTTTTCTCTTGAGGATTCTTTTCGTGCCCACCCACCCCCACCCCACCCCACCCCCCTCTTTTCTGTTTTAGTAATTGGGAAGCTCAGTTTTCCAAAAGGCCTTTTCACTTTCTTGTGAATCTAAGTGAACCAGAGATGATTCTTGCCCTGCAGGCATATAGGAAGAAGGAAAAGCTAATTACAGCATTAAATTACCTGGAACAAACAGCCTCACTTTGCCAGTGTAGCCAGCTATCTCATGAGCTAGAGCAATTTGGGTAACACAGTACCTGGGATGGTCAGAAATCTCTGTTCAAATCAACTCTAATGTACATACATAATAGTTCTTTCAAAATAATTCTACTTAAATTAATAGCTCAGTTAAGGATTTCCCAATACAGTGCTTGGTAGGAGCTGCTAGGAAGTAGCCTTGTATCCCCACAGCAAAGAAAGACAATCTTGATGGACTGTTACCTGTAAGTTTTGCTCAAACATAGAGTTAGAGCTGAATCGAGAAACCAGAGGATGCTTTATAAAATGAACAGCTACCTTTAGGTGACAGAAAGATTGATCTAAAATCAACAGTAGAGTCCACATCCTGCAGGTGGATATGTTCTTGTAACTCCTCTGATGTTACAGCATCACGAACATGTTGAAAAAACGTGAGAATTACCCCAGTGTTACCATGCCACTGTTGCTGACAAACAACCAACAACTGTAATTTAAAATAGGGAACAACAGAGGAACAACGACAGAGAAATTTGAGAGCAGAATCTGAAACATTGACACTGCAAATCAGAAGGTCCACTTTGTCGGAGAGAAGGATGCTGTGACCTTTCCAGAAGAGGCAAATAGCACGGGATGCTAACAGCTACAGTAGTTACATGCCCTTCATTTTTTAACACAAGCAGAGGTGGTCTTTGCAGAAGTCACATCAAGGACTAAAGAAGTATTTTCGGGAAGAAGAGGACTCATAAGACTTTGCCATTTCCAGATGAAGCTTCTTTGCCTTTACTCTTTCCAGTGTTTTCACTTTTCTACTCTAACCTGAGGCTGTTCTTCCAAAAGAGATTCATCCGTGGCTGTATCCTCTTGTGAAGAGGCAGTTTCAGCACGTGTGGCAGGTAACAGTCTGCTTTCTGAACAGGTTTTCTTCCACCTAAAATGCCTGCGAAGCAGGTGATTACTAAAACCTTCATACCAACTTAACTATCATTTGCCACTAGAGCTTACCTGATATTTTTGCAGTACACCCTGTAAATTTATCAAAGTGTCTTTCGGTGTTAAGAAGCCTCCGCAAAGTACATGCAACCGCATGCTGTAACGTGCCGCTCAGAGGAAACTTTTTGCTTTTTAAGAACAACAAAGGAGATTTGTTTCCCCTCTTCAAAACACTCGCCCAGTTGTTCCTTGAACCAAGACACCAAACTGCTACCACATGAACGATGACATATATCTTGATTTTTTAGGTCTTTCAGACCAGTAGGCAAACACAGAGGAAGAAGACTAGGCTACATGAAGGGAAAGAAAAAGGGTGGCTTAAAAACAAAAACATTGAAATTTTTTTATTTTTTAATTTTTTTTTTTTACATTGCACACAGGTTTAGTTAATTTTTTCTACAAATGTTATCTGGGTTTTGACAGTAATTTCTACCTACATCCAAAGTTCCTGAAAAAAGAGTTTGAGCCAACACTGCAGTTCAGTTCAGACACATCATGTTCCAGATCTGTCTTTGATTGCTGGGATCTACAGGTCCTGTGGACAACAGTCAGATGACTGAAAGCATTTCAGAGCTTAGGAAAAAGAAGATCAGGGCAAGCTGTAGCTATAAATCTGAGGAAGGGGATCAGTTTTGTTTTAAGCCAGTGGAGATCTGATGTCAATGTGAGACACCAAGAGGCAGAAAATCTGTGAGAAGATTTGTATCAGCTGCATCTGACTCCATGGTCAGTCTCTGCTGGCGACATTCCCTGGCATGTTCAGCCGTCATTACGCAAACTGCTTGCTTTTCCTCATCTGCAATTACAGTTGTTAGTGAACTTTAAAGAAATACATTTTAAATCAAAGACAAGAGGCACTTCTCCCTTGGGACCCTGCTTGAGCTCTCGCTGGTTTACTCATTGAGCTCCTCAGAAGTTCAGCAGACAGACTTTGGGAAGTGCTTGTGGTGTCTTGGCCCACAGGACCTACTAAGCAGATTCCCCCTCCCCAAACCAGGAATATCAGGAGCCCTGCAGATCCTGACAGCCCCCTCAGGAAGGGGTGTCCAAGATTTTCAGATTCCTTGCCCCAGAAGTCTAGAAACTGGAGAATCACAGATGCTTGTCTCCCTCACCTGCCATCCCACTACGTGGGCTGAAAGGGAACAAAGCTCCAGCTTCTGTGGCAAATCCAGGGGCTTTTGAAATGGGATGCCTGCACTTTCTTAATCTTCCTCAGTTCTAATTTGTTGAAATTAGCAAGCCAGCATTTTTCAGATTGCTGTTCTGTGCAGAGCTTAGCAATCGTCTTTCACTGCAGTTTGGAATGAAAACAGAATTGCTGATTTTCAAAGTCATCTGCAATGTGAATTTACCATTCTCTCTTCTTGCCTCTGGTTTGGGAAATGTCAGAATTGTGTCTTTGGAAAGGCAGATGGGCAAATACAAGTCTGAACAAGAGCTAATTAATAATTGTCTGCAGATATTACAGTGGCTAGTTTGAAGAAGAAAAGCCACTGACAGGTTAAAAAATACACATTTCCAAAAATGGCTCTAACCTTTGCCATGAGAATAAGAGATTTAAAGGAAAAAACAATATTAAAACTACAGTGAAAAAAATAACATGGAGATTCGCAAAAGTATATCTAGTATGACCACTGTTACAGCTGGTTTCATTTTAATACTTCAGCACTTTTTTAGGGATCAGTTTTACTGAAAATGCTGAAGATTTAATGTTTGGCTGTTGACCTGATTAAACTGAGCAAAACCAGCTTTCCCTAAACAACAGGAGAAAAAAAACCTCCAAACCCCTACTACCTTTGATTAGGAAATAATTTCTTAAACTCAAATACCATAAACTGGAATTCAACAGAAAGCCTGAATCAGATTATCTCCCAGCATCTTTAAGATGAAGTATATCCACAGTCGTCAGAGACAATAAAGAGATGGCCAACCTGCTTTAAATACTGGGCAAACAAACAGAATGCAGATCCGACCATCCTGATGTTTGTCTGTGGTCTAAAACAATTCTACTCCCATGCACATGTTTAAATTTGATACTATGAACTTCAAACGACCTTTTTTTCCCCCCTATCAAAGCAAAAAAAATTAGTATGAAAGCTGCTCCACTTTGGAGTAAGCAAGCGCCCATTTGATTAGTGTATGATAGGTATGCCCGCTGAAAAGGAACAGAAATGCAGCTGCCAATGTAACAGAGAGAAATAAACACTGACTGGTATCCAGTCCATGGACATTTCTTCCCTCCCTAGTTGACAAAGCAATTCTGATTGTTATTAGCTCTTACTTTCAGCTAAACAAACTACTTTTTTTGGCAAAATTGGTACAGGTTTCACCTATGCAGGATGGTCAAACATTTACTAATACTTGGACTGATGGATGTGCTTTATCAACTATGGGGAAAAAAGTGTCCATGATATACCTGTGTTAAAAAACTAAAACAACCACCAAAAAGCAACAAAACAAACAAACAAAAAATCTTATTCATACTTACATGTTTTCTACTGTTTGTTTATATGCCTGGAGGCTCAGCTGCACCTAATGATTTATCTTGCTATGCATTTTATCCTTGAACACAACATGGTCAATTGTCAATATCAAATCTGCCAATAATTTCTTTTGTAAAGAGCAAAAGACCCAAGCCTAATTATTACAAATAATAGCACATTTGTAGACTGATGAAACATGCTAGATAAGTTTATCTGTTTGTCCTTTCCTTCAGTTGCCTACAAGCAAATCTTGATACTGTAAATTTGCTCATTTGTAATTACTGCTGTAATTCTGTAGGAAAAACTACAGGTAGATTTGTAGCATTTTAGTTCAACATTAGTTTTATTTAGCTCATATGAATATAAACACTAAAAAACAAACATAACCCAACAAAACCCTAAAAAAACAAGGGAGGCTAGAGTTTTGTTCAAAAATGGACCTTGACTGTTTATTATAATGTAACAGTTGTAGGGATAGGTCACTTCAGATAACATGAGAAACACTTTGTGGTGTGCAAGCGGGCATGGTACCTGTTGGGATGGGGATGTGAAAAGTAGTAAGAGGGCGCTCCCCAGTGAAACTGAATCAGGAAAGGGCACGACGCAGATTTTCAAGAACTGCCAAACAATTGTAGAAATGTGTTCCTGGGGTAACCTAAGAAGTGTTTGTCACATGCAAAGTCCTGTTCGTTCCCTGAGAAGGAAATAACTGGAATACATGTTAATGTAAGTAGCTACAAAAAGTCAAGTTTTCATTGCTTCAGTTACTCAAGAGTTGCACTAATGATTCCTACAAACAAAAATGCCTTCTGGAAACAAGAGCAGTCTGGTCTGTGACGCTTGATCCAGCTGGCTTCTAATACCAATGGTGAGAGTCCATAAAGTTTTGAACGTCACCTCCAAAGCACTAGCAGCTTTTATTGTGTTTCTTAGCATGTGCCCCCACACACCCCTCCCCAGGAACGGAGGAACTGCCGTGAACTGGAAAAAACAGAGTTTGTTTCTCTAGTGCAGCCTTGGTGCGCTGGCTACCCAGCGCAGTTTCACAACCCAGGTATTTATGTTTGGCTTGGGTCTCCCAGTAACACCTGCAAATGGCGAACTAACTGAGGCAAAACGGACGTTAGAGCTGAAACTCAAGTGAACAGTCCTGGAGAAGAGTTAACATTCTCCCTCCACCCGTGGAGCAGAAGCTCTGAAGGTTTCTACGCAGTAAGCGGCCACCTTTAAGAAACAGTTACAGCTACTCAGAAAAGCCTTAAACTCTTCTCGATCTGTCTTACCTACCGGATCATACTTTAGCTTTCTGTAATAACACCACAAGACACAATCACGGGACACAGTCAACTATACACACTTAAGCAACCACACGCATAGACCCACTATTCCCTCTCCTCCCTTCCTTATGGCCATTTTGGATTTTAGATCAGATCTCTTGATTAAAATACAGCCAGTATGCCACAAATTCCTTAGCAGTTGCAGATAAAACCAATAGAGAAGTCTAAAGCTATTCTAGGCCAGCATCTCCACAAAGAAAGAGCTATACTCGCTATGGCATCAATTTGTTCCAGTTTGTGATGTCTGTATTTACTCATCCATGAGCTGCAACCCACCTCCTATCTTGGGCGACTATCTTCCGTGGGGATGCCCTTTCAGTGGTTCTGTTCTCTTTCATACCCTCTTGCCAAGCTCTCTTCTGTGTTCTGCTCTAAAGCATGCCCATTCCAATACTTTCATTTTTTCTCCTCAGGCATCTTATTCTTCAGTATCCTCTGCACCGCCCCAGCCTCAAAAAGACCAACACGTGTACAAAAGGCTTCTCTCCCTCCTCAGTCCTTCCTTTACCACCCATGTCTGTGATTGCTGTCCAGTTCTTCAGCCACTTGATAAGAGACTCCCCTGATCCTAGGATCTGCGCTTCCAGAAAAGCCCCCTGAAAAGCCAGCCCTGTATGGTGCTATACCCACTGCTCTCCATTCTTAACCTGGTGCCTCACTTTGTCTAAAGTCTTCTGCTCCAGTCTTGGAAAATCTCCGAAGAAAACCAGAAACTTTCAGCAAAACTCTTCTACTACTATCAGTCACATTTTTTTAATATCTATTTTACTTGAACTTTACTATTCCTGTGTATGTGGTACTGAATCCACAATACACTTACACTTTGTCTCTACTTAGGCTAAAAAGAGATATTACTTATGTGATGGATACACCTGTTGTAATGACAGTCAGTGACAGACCTACAGTATAACATTTTCAGCATCTGTGGCTCCAGCTCTGGCTATTTTCAAAAACAGTTTAACTGCACTGCTTTTAAAACTAGGTAAGAGTTTTAGAAATTTTTCTTTTTACATCAGTCCTTCATGCAGATCATCTCCCTGTTCCCACAACAATTGTCAGCACTTTATGCACTACAGCTGTGCTATATATAACTAAATACTGTACTGGAAGATGGTATTTATGACTCCATCAAGAGGTACCACTGCTGTGGCACCAGGGCAGCCAAAGCAACGTTCATACTAATGGTTAGCGCTCATTAAAGATTTCTTGCAAGGAATTTATCAAAGGACAAATTTTCCACTTGGCTTACAGACACGCATGAAACGCTTGTTGACTGAAGCTGAAAGAGCAGCTTTTAGCTCGAGCTAAAAGCTGCTCTTTCAGCTTCAGTCAACAAATTGTGGAGCGTAACCATTTTCTTCTAGTACCCTCACCAATGTGGTTGGAAATGAGTATGCACTTTTTCATAAATAGCTCCAACATCCTCCTTGACTTCCAAGAACCCTTGATAAGGACTCAACCTGTCATCATAGTCAGGAACAATGCTAGCAGGCACTTTTATGCCTGTAACAATCTCTGAGAGCCAAATAAGAAATATAAAAGAAGATACATAGGAGAAAACCTAAAGAATTCAAAAAATGCTTTTGTGGTATGGTGTAGAATCTATGAGCCTGATCTAAACCACTGAAAGCCTCTTGAAATTACAAGCGGACTAAGCGTTAGGCTTAATCCACTTGTAACAAAATAAGAAGACAAAAAGGTACAAAGAATAAAGCCTTTAATACATCTTTAAAGAATATTTCATCTGGGCTGAAAGATGGGAAAATAGATGGCAACAAAGCCCTTGACATTAGTCACACACAGCAATTTCATCCAATACTCCTGTGATGACCTTGATGAATGTGCCTTGTAATAAAATGAAAGCACCGATATTGCATTATGATTTTACCTCAGTGTAGCTGACAGCTGAGGGAGGGTGCCTACATTATCATTCCTGTTCAAATCAGTGTCCCAGTAGCTCCCACATTCAGCACTTGGGTTCACGCCACATAACAGCCTCAGAGCACAGGGACTGGATTTTTTGTGGACAAAACAAAGTTGGAAGATGTGCTTGATAAACTCAACTTGAGTGCTCTAGCTGCTAAAGGGCCATCAGTCCACGGGACCTGACTAGAGCCAGTCCAAATTAACCACCTTAAAAAAGCATATAGTGTAGACACTGGGTCTTCAGCACTGTTTGGCTCCACAAATCAATTCCTATGGCGCTGTGCTACTTACCGACGTAGGCATAGCCATAGTCACCTTGGGGTAAGATAGATCCGTACATGCACAAGTACGCGAGTACTGCCTCCACAACCTCCTCTCAGTGAAGAGGACACGGCCTCATCGTCAAAAAGTGTTTGGAGCTCTTTGGGGTCTTTTATTAATTAATTTAATTCATTCAATTCCCTTCTACCTGGAAGGTGATTTTCATTCAATTCCCTTCTACCTGGAAGGTGATTTTCACTGAAACAGTGAAAGTTTGTGATCAGCAAGGCTTGTACAGACTAGCACTCCTGTGAGTCAGCAAGCAGAAAACTTGGGTTGCTGTGCCCCTCTGTAAACACTTCTTGATGGAAGGAAAAAAAAGCATATTACAGTACCATGCTCTTGTTTCTCTTACCAGATAAAATCTCCTACCGATTTCATAAACATCTCCTTCCACTGCTTCATAGGCTTTGTTTTAAAATGATGGGGACAAATGCCCTTTTCCCAGTTAATGTGTAAATAGAGAGCAGCACAAAAAGAAGGCTTTTAGTATTCAAACACAATTACCACAAGCAAGTTTGAGAAATATGGTTAAGTATCACATAAGAAAATCCTTTAAAATCCTTTAGAGCTATAACTTTCTTAGTTGTTTTTTTATTATTATTTTTAAAATTATTATTATTATTTTGCTGTTCTATTTCTCATTGTTGCTTACAAAGCTTCATTAAGGTTAGCAGCCATGGGAATTTTCCACAGGGTCCCTTCCAACTACAGGTTTTATTTATTTATGGTGTCCTGTAATACTACTCGGAACATTTCTAGTCAATGAAACATAAGCACCAATAAGTCATTTTATCCACACAATATTCCCAAAGGTACTTTGCTATTATGAAGTATTTCATGATAACGTCAGACATTCTGCAGCAGACGTTGAATAAGTCAGGAATATTCCCGGCTCTTGAATCAGTGGCCCAAACACATCTCCTCTAACACTTGAAGTCTTATAAAAACTACCAAACACAGCATTGCTCCGGCAAAAAATGGAAAACTTACCTTTAGGCAACAAGCTGTTCCCACAGCCAGTGACTGAGAAGGAGATCTGTCTTTGCACAATTGTTCCAACGTTGAGGTTTTTTCTGGCATTCTTTCCATTTTCATCAATGTAACTTTCCTCACGGCCTGAATGGGAAAGGATGAATACTTTATGACAGACAGTCATTTCTTCATCTTCAGAATCTCAACAATGATCCTCATGCTCCATGGAAAAGGACGGCTGGCTAAAAAATTGGGTCTACCCTCTGCCTTGGTTGCACAGACTTAGCTAAAGTAGCTACCCATGTAGACTGACAATCTCAAATTGAATTAACAACAGATAAGAGACTGAATCAGCTTCAGCTGTTAATGACTCAGGAAAGAGCCCAGAAAAGGTACCTGCACCAATTAAGTAAACTGATTGAGTCAAACTGATGCAACTGTCTTGATCATCTTCCTCTTGGTTTTTTAATTCTGCACTATTTAAGAGGGACCCCAACACAGGATCTTTCCTGGAAAATGCAGCTAAAACAATGCTCTTCGTCTACTCAAAATGCTTTTCTAATTACAGTACATGTGATGATCATCTGGAAAAGATCATGATAAGGTAGAATAACAGAAATAGGGAGGCATAAAAACTGTTACATTTAAAGCCTAACACCGCTTGGGAAAGCCTGCTTTTGTGTGATTTCATTAATTGGGGTTATGCACTTGCTGCACTGTGTCAGCCAGACTGCTGGTGAAAATATTTAATTTCCTTCAGATCTAGGCACTTCCCAGTCCGCTTGGGTCAGTAAAAACTGAATAATGGCAGAGCTAGAAGGAGGACAACTAGGTGAGTTCAGCATGTCTGGATTAAAGTGGTTTCCTGCTTGAGACCTCACAGCATTATCATAAGCACATATACAACCAAAATAAATGTATGGTTCTACATAGCTTCTCTGTCATACCAAATTTTTCACATATTGCCATATATTATGCTATGATCATATACATGCAGCACATACCAACATACTAGGGTTAGAGTACACCAGTGAGGAAAACTGATCTGGTAGTAGAGTTGAAAGAACAGAGTGAATGGAGGTGAGCCAGAGGAAAAAGACAGTGATAGGAAGAGATACAGGAGAGGGAGAAAAAGATGATGAAGAGGAGGAAAATGTGCATGAACTGAAGATGTGAAGATCTAGAAGAGTAAGACTGAATTAAGAAAAGAATGCAGCAAGATGCTCCAGAATTTCTCTGATAATAAAGCTTGCTCACTGAATGGCTAGGAAAATAATAAGCAGATCACCCAAATGATTACTATGTCCAGAAGTGTCAGTCTGATTTGCACACCTAAACAACTCTCTTTTTTCACTTGTGAAAAATGTACCTGGGATACAGGCTGTTTTCTGCTGGCATTAGAAGTAATTGCTACCTGTTGCTTACTCTTCCCATTGCAGGGGACAGATTATGCCACAATAAGGCTCAGCAGTCAGTAAGGTCCCTGTGTCACTTGGATTGCTTATGTGATCCAGTGTCATGTATCAATGAATGGTCCACGATTAGGATATGTTTAGCGGTGTATACGTCCTCAGGCTTAGACCTGAATTCTGCTTACCAAAAGGGAGAGCTGAGCCCTACACAACTGAAAACTTGCAGCCATGAGCCCTACGTATGTGAATACTTGCCGGCACAGCCACAGACTGGTTATGAAACAGTCGCATAGGTTCAAAAATAAAACCGCCTCCTCTCTCTCCCCCCCTCACACGTGTTTTTTCCTGGCTTATGCAAACACGTAGGCACAAATAAACTGAAAAGTGGCCAGGAGATATTGCTTTCTAATCCCTGCTCTGCAGGGACTCTGATGTGACCTCAAGAAATTTATGTCACCCTGAGTTCAGGTCTCCCCATCCATAAAACTGTAGCCTTCTTTATCTTGTTAGCTGCTTTTCTAATTACTATTTCTTTCCTTTTACCTGTAAGGAATTGAAGCAATTTAGACTCTTCAACACACCCTTAAAAAAACCCCAACAACCCAAAAGCTGATATGCAAACCCAAAAATCAAGGGGGATCTTAACTCAGGTTAAGAAAGCCATCAAGCCAGTGTAACTTGGGCTGGCTGCAGTAGTTAAAGTTTATAGACAAGACCATAGTCGAACAAAAGAGGCTTACCCCAAGGTCTACCTGGAATTGCTCTGTCTTCACTGTTATTTTAGCTGGGTGCCAACCTAAGTTCATCGTCTGCCACTTTCTGGTGTATAAATGTATCTTCTATCTTTTGTGCAATGATAAGTGATAGATGATTCAGGCACACAAATTTCACTTCAGTAAGGAGAAGTAAGTTAAGTTATATTAGTCTAATTAATCTAATATCATCAGATTTGGTTTGACCTGCATGCCGGGGAGTAGAAATAAAATGTAGGTACCATCATGATACCCCTTCCCTCTCTAAGTAAGGCTCAGACACCTCCAAGTCCCAGCCTTGAACTCAGAACTTCAGTGCTTTTGAGTGTGCCACCACTGGCATGACAGGTTGTAGACCTGCTGTGAGGTCCACATCTGCTCACTGCCAGTTCCCTCTGCCAGGCCCAGTGGAGAAGAGAGGCTGACAGAGGTTTTGCATTTTGCTCTTTAGGATTGTGTAGCGTTTAGGCTACACTGGAGCCACCAAAGAGATTCTGGAATCAATTCACTCAGACTCTGTTTTTAACAACATCATGAATGTCACTGTTCACAGAGGATAAGCCATCAAGATTAGATTAAAAAGAGGATGGTTATGTACTGTAGTACTTTATGGTTCTCAGCAGCATTCACTTCTAATCTTCCATGTCATGAGAGTGCCTGAATCACAACTGGTATTTTGCAAGCCCTGCTTTGACACACATGTAGCCCTACCTGCGGCGCGGGGCGGGGGGGGGGGGGGGGGGGGGGGGGGGGGGGGGG
>JAVJGI010000014.1:122645269-122656603 GCA_035590275.1 Ibycter americanus
GGCGCGCTGCTGCCCCCGGCGCGCCGCTCTAAGCCTCGGACCGTCGGCGCCGGCTGTGTGTCGGTAAGGACGCCGCAGCTCTGCAGGGAAACCGCGCGGGCACTGTGCGCCAAGGAGGTGGAGGCAGAGAGCCAGAAACACCAGAAGGCTGAAGAGGATTCAACATTCAACCCCCGTTTGTATAGCACAGGGCAACTGGGAGGACTGGGGGTGGTGGAAAGCCTTAGTAGTGCCTCACGATTTAAGTGGTCTTCATTCAATGGGGGCTTTAACATATGGTCACATTTTAGGACAAATACCAAAAAAAGCATTTAATTCAGTGCACAGAAGTGTGCAAATGAGAAGTAAATTACCCAGTGATTAATAATTATGGTGACCCAACGTGAGAGCTTCTTGTAGTGGAACAGTAGCTTGAAACCTAAGGAAAAATAATGATGTTCCTTAAATGGCAATAGATTAAGTTATTTGAAAAACTGAAGTTTTTTTTCTGTGCACCTTTTTTTCCAGGGAAACTGCCTTTTTGCGCCATGGGTGTGAGCTCTGTTATCCATCCAAAGAACCCTCATGTTCCAACGATGCACTTCAACTACAGATACTTTGAAATTGAGGAAGCAGACGGTAAGAATTTTAATCAAATGATGTATGAAATATATGGCTCCGCAAGAAGGAAGCATGAACGCATAGCTAGAGTAAGAGGTTAAGAATCAGTCCAGGTTTGTTCCCAGCTGTGCCAAGAATCTGCTGTGTAGCACTGGATCTCAATCTCTGTGCCTTTTGTTTGCGCGTTTGCAAAATGAGTGTGCATCTGGGGCAGTAAAGGGGTTTGCAGTGTACTTTTTGCAGAGTACACCAGGGGTTTCAGATTTAACTTAAAATGTAGGAGGTTATGAATATATGGAAAACATAAAGAAGCAATTCTGGAATTTAGTAGAAGAAAGGTCTGTGAAGGACTGATAAGCATTCTGGGCAGGACATACCTTTGTCTCAGAAGCTGGGGGGATGTACTGTCAGAAACATTGCTCTCCTAAGTGCATTGTGCCTTTTTTCCTTGAGTTTCCACAGCTGTCAGAAGCGGGACTCCAGGCTAGGTAGTCAAATGCTGAGAGGCCGTCTGTACTTTGTGACAGCGTTATGTACTGTCAGAAGCTCAGTTTTCTCCCAGTTATTTTGCCAGAGCATTACAGATCATTTCTAGTCAATTACCTCCCTGGATTTAATAATTATGTTCCCTTTATTTGGCATGCACCGAAATGTTTCTGGATTCTTGAATAGTTGCCAGCCCATCTTGTGAAACTGATATCCTGTAGTCAGAGTCAGCCATCTAAAATACTGAAAAATGGTTTTCACTGCCCTGGAATTTGTTTCATGTTTTCCTGAAGTCACTGGTCATCGCACTACCTCAAACTCAAATTTTTCATGATTGAGGTTTAGGGATACCACTGAATAATGATTTTGTTTCATATTGTGAAAGTAGTTGTTAGTTCTTGGTGAACCACTAGCAACATACTGCTGTTTGGATGTTTAAAAGAAAAGTGTTGCTGCTTGCCTCTCTCCTACAGGGACTAAACAGTGGTGGTTTGGTGGTGGGACTGACCTCACTCCAACTTACTTGAATGAAGAGGATGCTGTTCATTTTCACAAGACTCTGAAAGAAGCCTGCGACAAGCATGATCTGAAGCTGTATCCCAAGTACAAGAAATGGTATGTTCTCACCACATGCTCTTGGGTTCCCTTTGTGGGAGCAGAAGGCGGCACTACATATTGCCAGTTAAGTGTACTCTAGGAAGAGTAGGTTCTGCTGCCTTTGGAAAGGTATCAGCAAACCCTAATGAAAATCAGCAGATGTGTACTAGGACAAAATGTAGTCTAAAACAATCTCTTATTTAGAGGCCTGAGTTTTTCAAATCAGAGGGTCGACCACTAAGATCATGTCTATAGCCGGAATAAAAACCAAGCTGACTCTACAAGATTTTGTGAGCCACAGACTTCACTAGGCAACTTAAAAATTCCTTTTAGCCTCTGCTGTTACAACTAGGACAAGACTTTTGCCCCATGGACTTGCACAAATTCTGCTTACAGTGAACTTGTGGTAAATGTGTGTGACTTCAGTGTGAGCTCTTGGGCCAGCGCTGCAGTTCTGAAAATCCCATTCCAGGCTTTCTGCCTTTAGTATGACCTTCATAATTTTGATGGAGCTGTACTTTTCTTCTAGTGACATGTTCACCAAGAGTTTAACAGCATGTTCTCTAAAAGATGCAAACTTTGAGTGTTCTTGAGCTGGGACATACAAGCAATGAGATGCTTCACTGTTCAGCGGGGGCTTGCTGCTCTGTGTCTGATAATCCTATCTGCTAAGAGCTGTGGTATCCAGGAAGGAGGCGTTACCCTTCTGTAAGCTACCAGGTCTTGTCTGAGGACAGGAGATAAAGTGGGTGTTGTAGCTCAGGTGGCAACCACTTAGTAGAGAAGCACATCTTATAACCTTAAGACTACAGTCTTGCTCTCTGAGGAATTTCTGCATGGTAGTTCTGAGAGTCTGCCTTAATGGTCAAGTTGTTTGCAGCTGGAGTAGGCTAGCAATGCTAGCTGCAGGGGGTCAGAGATAAGGATGCCTGTTCATAGTCTGAGGGTAGCTTAGGGGAGGACTAACTGTATTCCGTGGACAAAGGCAGTTTTCTCAATCCCAGTATGAGTGTTTCCTGTAAGCAGCAGCTCTGTAAAGGCGTGCGGTTCTCGCTGCTGAAGCAGTGTGAATCTCCTCTGTGCATCTAGTAATTAGCATTGCCCCTTTCCCCACCCTTCTCAAACATAAAAGCTCATTACGTTTACCGTGTTGTCCTCCTGATTTATCTTTAAGGCTTTTGTCTTTTGCATTTCTGACTCAGCCTTTTTTCCTAACTCTTCCCACTGCCATAAAATAAAAAAGCTGATCATCCCAGTCAACAAAAAAAATAGCTTAGGCTATCTGTTACATATCCAAGTCTCTCCTGCTATGGCCATGCCATTTCTGTTGCTTGAGAACAGCGACTGCAGATAGATACATGTATGGAAAACTAGTCCTAAAAGGCAGCAAGGTTTCCTTGCTGTTGATGATTTCTGCTTCCTACTTCCCTTCCATTTCTTGTAGATGTGAAGACTTGCAAGGCATGGCTGCCCAAGCAAGCAACTGTAAGCAAGATAGGTTGTCAGTACAATGAATCAGCTAATTTATAGTAATTGCACACCTGCATACTCCCAGTAAATACAAAAGAGATTAACAGCTTCCCTGTTGTAGGATAAGCTGCACTTACTCCTTCATAAACTTGAACGTGAGCCATGAAAAGCCACTGCTTGGAATGACTCCCATCTTCCAAGTTTAACTATTAAAAAAGACTTTTTCCAAGGAAGGCTGTCTCACTTTTGATTTTTTCCTTAAGTGACAGTGGCTTTCTTATCTGGTCTCGGGTTTTTAGATTCTTTTAGTTTGATGCAGAAAATCAATTCTTTTACTAGAATGGCCAAAAGCATAAAGAGATTCTCTTCCAAGTTTGAGTTCATTTGAAAGCTGTACAAATAATCTGGGATTTGCGTATAATTCTGGGAATGAAATCTAGAAAGAGTTCTTAGGGTGAATTTTTGAAATCAGGTGCCCCTTATTGGCATAGGTAGAGGATAGAGATTGGATCACTCCACATGGAAGCATCTGCCATGGTGTTTGAGTGGTATGTGTTCAGTGACTGTGCGGTGATATGTAGCTCTGCAGAGACTGTTTAATCAGAGCTTCTACTGTAAATGAATGCAGGAGTGCTTTCCAGGTGGTGCTATACTATCCTGGCTCTCAGCAATCAGTAAAATAGGGCACCTGGCACTGCAGGGACTGACTTCTTGTCAATATTTCACTAGTGCCGCCCTGTGCCACATAGCTGTTTGGAGTTCTGTTCATTTCTTTGAATATTATGGACCATACTGATAATCATCTGCCATTTCTTCTAGGTGTGATGACTACTTCTATATCAAGCACCGTGGCGAGCGAAGAGGGATTGGAGGCATATTCTTTGATGATGTGGACTCTCCTTCCAAGGAGGAAGTGTTTCAGTTTGTGAAGAGTTGTGCCAAAGCTGTTGTGCCTTGTTACATTCCCATTGTGAAAAGGCACTGCCATGACTCCTTCACACCAGAAGAAAAGCTATGGCAGCAGCTTCGGAGAGGACGGTGAGTACTAAGGAGCAAAAGAATACATGAGGTGGATTACGCTGACAAGAAAAAAATGAGCTAGTTCTTCATGGTTGTTGGTTTACATCCTGTTGTGGTGTGGGCTATATTTGCGTGAGTGCTCTAAAGCTCGCCAGAGAATTTCAACTTTTTTGTGCACAGAACTAATTTTGAAATCCAATGCTAGATTGCCAAGGAGGGTGCAAAGAAGGTACTACCACACCCTCTTCTGTGGCTCCCACTCTCCCATGTTGCAGCACAAGCAACCCATACAAAATGCCACAGTTTCTCTCCAACTCCTTCAAAATCCAAGAGAAGCTGCTGCTTTGTAACAGGCAAAGGGGTGCGTGTGTGCTAGGCATCCTGAATCCTGCCCTCTCCTGCAGCCCAGTGATATGGGATATAGGGCTGCCCCGTGACATGAGTGTTAAGGGTGAGGGAGTCATGCTTCCTATTCAGTAATGAAGCTAAACCCCAGAAAGTCATGAAATAACTGTACCCAAGAGTACTTGCAGCTTCTTACGTACATATTTATGCCATCTGATCTTGGCATTGAAATGAAGACGTGGTGAACTCTTCGTAAAGG
Source organism: Ibycter americanus (assembly GCA_035590275.1). NCBI lineage: Eukaryota > Metazoa > Chordata > Aves > Falconiformes > Falconidae > Ibycter > Ibycter americanus. The sequence goes on from JAVJGI010000014.1 coordinate 122,650,047, forward strand.
AATGAAGGTACAGAGGGGTTTTGTTATTTTGGCATGGTCTAAAGTCACTGAAACTTAAAAGATTTTGGAGGATGCTTATTAACATGAACAACTGTAAATTCTGCAAAAGCTTAAGCACATTGGTAGATACAGTTGTACTCCTTTCTCTATGTCCTGCGATTGTGTAAGCATTTGGAGAAATGAGAATACATGTGCTTTGTGCAGAATAAGGGCGTCTTTAGTTTCTGCCTCTTCTGCAGAGAAATCTGTGAGAGTGGCACAGAGAGGGTGTAAGCGTTCAAGTTTATATCACTGGCCTGCAGCAGTTACTCAAATCAGTATATATGCTTAATTTGTTGGGACTGTTCCTGGGAGCGCTGGGCTTTCAGGATCAAGTCTGTGGATATGTCCTGGTTTTGGCTGGGATAGAGTTAATTTTCTTCTTAGTCGCTGGTGCAGTATGGTGGGGTGCCAAGCCCCCCCAGTTTATATACAGAGCATGATGTCCCGTGGTGCAGAATACCTCTTCGGCTAGTTCAGGTCAGCTGTCCCGGCTGTTTCCCCCCACAGTTTCTTGTGCCCTTCCAGCCTTCTTGCTGGCAAGGCCTGAGAAACTAAAAAGTCCTTGACTTAGTATAAACATTGCCAAGCAACAACTAAAAACATGAGTGTGTTATCAGCATTGTTCTCACACCAAATCCAAACCACAGCACTGTACCAACTAGTAAGAAAATTAACTCTATCCCAGCTGAAACCAGGAGAGTAAAGCTCTCCATTTCTGCAAATAGGTAAGAGCTCCTCCCTTTCTGTACCTCTGTTAAGTACTAGTACCTCAGTACTGGTTGGTAAGATAACCCCTGCTGAACTGTCACTGCTCTGTTCCTATGCAGAAAACTGTCTATTCTGGCAGCCACAAGTTCTAGCCAGCACACTGAAGCTGTCTGGCTTCTGCTGCTTTCCAGATCTCCCCAAGAAACAGAAAATCTTGTTCTGACCCTGCTGCTTATGTGTCCTGCAGCACGAAGGACTGCACAGCAGAGTTTTTCCTGTGGTCATTTCCAGTTCCTTTAAGGCTCCTCTTAATGTCTGACACCACCACACAAAAGAGTACTAGCATAACCAAGCTAAACTGGGTGTCAAACTTGCCAGCAGGGTTGAGGCCTGGGAGAAGTAAGCTCGTATAGCACCATGCAGAATGCTCTCCTTTGAACAGTTTGTCTGCCCTAGCCTGTTAGCTACGGCCGTTACTTCCTGTGCCTTGTGGAGCAGCAAGGTCACACCGGCATTCCTATGCAAGGGGATGCTAGAGAACAGTTGGCCCCAAAACAGGGTTCATTCTGACACCCAACACAGCAGAAAGACAGGCTGGTTTTGTTTGATGTCTGCTAGTTGAAGAAGGCACAACTTCTGATAACCTTGTTTTTCTGTTGCATCTCTTCTCTCCCTATAGGTACGTAGAGTTCAACTTGGTTTATGACAGAGGTACAAAGTTTGGCCTTCTAACACCAGGATCAAGAATTGAAAGCATTCTTATGTCTCTGCCACTAACTGCAAGGTAAGGGCATAGTTATGTGGAGTTGCAAGTAGGCACTGTTCCTATTAGAATACTTTATAGGATTAAATCAAAGGTCTGTCCTGGTGCCCAGTCTCTCAACAGTGGTTAGTTCATGCCTGATACAAGAACTGGCCAAATACATGTAGATACTTCTCTGGTCTGCTATACTCATCCAGTTGCCAGTCATGTGTGACCTAGACATTTCCGGGGGCGGGAGGGGGGGGGAGAAGAAAAAAAAAAAAGTGGTATGTTGTTTGTGCTTAGTACCTCTTGATAGATTTCGCCACCTCGCTCCACGGGGTTTTGTTCAGTAGCTCTTTGAAACCGTGTGAGCTTCTGGCAGTCCTAACAAGCCTGTGGTAAGGAGTTCCACAGTTTAACTGTGTGTTGTGTGAAAAAGTGCCTCTTTGTTTTCTACTTGCACCCGATGACCTCATTCACCTTTTCAGTGAGTAACCAGATTTTCTTCCTGTCCATTTTCTCCATAACAGTACTTATTTTACTAGCTTCTGGTTTTTTCATTGTCTGTTTTCAAGACTGACAAGTGCCACCCTCTTTAGTCTTTGTATAGTAGCTGTTCCATACCTTTGATCACATTTTCCAGTTTCTCTAGGCTTAAGTTTTCCATGCCCTTTCTGAACTGGGGATAAGGAACAGACAATGTAAGCTACATATGTGTATCCGAGATGCAGATGTGCTACAGCAGCATAATGATATTTTGGTTCATTATTCCTTTCGTAATTCTAGTACGCTGTTTGCTGGTTTTGACTGCTGCTAAGCACTGAGCTGGCTTTTCCATAGAATTATTATGATGCCAAGATCTTTTCTAGGCAATGAAAGTTAACTTGACCTCTTAGTGTGTATGTAACTTTTTCTGAGTGCATCGCTTCAGATCAATCAAAAAAAAAAGTGAATTTTACCTGCTGTTCCACTGCTCAGTTGCTTGGCTCAATATTAACTCTTTTCAACTTCCTTTTTAGGTTTCAATCTATCTTGCTTAATCTTGCAATACCAGCAGACTCTGACATTTACTGTTTACTCCCATTTTTAGGTTGCTTTTGGATATGCTGAGTAGCACAGGCTCTATCATTAATTTCATAAACTTCATTAGTGACCTTCTTCCACTAGGAAAACTGACCTTTGCCTGGTACCCTTAACCATGAAGGCAGTCCTGTTCTCACCACACAGCTTCATCCCACTGCCAACACTAGTTGCGTTCCTGGCCTGGTGGTATAGCACAGCCCTACCTTTTGATTTCATTGCTGGGGTGGTTGGGTTTTCCTTGTTTTCATCAACATTAACAACTCGCTTCACAGCATGAATGGGTCCTTCCTGGGGAAAAAAAAATGGAAAAACATTGTACCCATCCCTTTGTGACTGTTGACACTTTTCTTCCTCTGTCATGCCTCTTTTAAGTGTCTTTTCAACAAATAGTGGTCTCTCATCATCCTTGTTTTTAAAACCAAGATTCAGCAAGGACTTGTAGGGCTTCCAGCCCAGCTTCTGGAAAAATGAGGTCTTTTGTCCTCATAGTCAAAATTGTCTGGGTTCCTTTTTTGCTTGTCTTCCTCATGATACTAGCATGTCATGAGACTGCTAAAAGATCTCTGTAAGTAAATGTGCATGCATTGTGGGGTGGGGGGCATTGCTCTTTCCTTTTTTTTTTTGGTTCTTCCAGCCTTTCCAGAAGTTGGGAAGAAGATCGAGTTAACATTTCTTCTGTCTATTCTGGTGTTATTATTTGTTCTTACTAGGAACTTAATGATTTCTAGCCATATCTGTCACCTGACCTGAGAGTATCAACTGTGTATGTAGCTTTGCATTGTCAGAAGCAGTGACTCAAGTCCAAACACAGCCTGGTGCCAGAGAGATGGCAGTCTTGAGTGATTTTCCCCTCTCGCTGCAGGTGGGAGTACATGCACAGCCCTTCAGAGAGCTCGAAAGAAGCAGAAATCCTGGAGGTTCTGCGCAATCCCAAAGACTGGGTGCATTGACATGGAATGTGAACAAGATGGATTGCTTACACTGAGCCATTATGAAAGAACAGGAACACCTGCAAACCAGCTTGTTCGAACTGCTGTTGCATGGTGTTTCAGTATAGCTATTTATACTCTTACCTGGTGCCTTGACTTGTAACTTGCAAATATGTGAACTCATTCTTTTAAGATTGATCAGCTAATGTTGTCACCCCTGTTAATGCTGCCTTGTGAAGGACTGGCGATACACTCGCAGGACTACTGTGCATGCTCTTAAGAACTTCCTCAACTGATGTGTTTGACTGCAAAACAGCAAACTACTGTGTTTCCCAGTGAATTGAAAGCATTATCTGTGCCTAAATAGGGTTGCTTACTCTTTGAACATGTTGGGATGTTTCAGAAATATTTTTTTAAAGAATAAAGGGAATATTGGGCATGATTTTAAACGTGTTTTCAGGAAGTTGTGAAAAAGGTGGTATTTAATTGCATGTGTTTTGATGCTATCCACACTGACTTCAGCAGGGGGGAATGTTTTAAGATGTGCTACAGTAGCATGACTTAAGTGACCAGTAATTGGGAGATTCTGGGTTGGGGTCCCGGTCTCACCTGATAAGAGCGCAGGGCTGCCTGTCTATTTTGAGGAGAAAATCTTTCAGCGTTGTGTATCTCAGGTGTGATCAAGACAGGTCAGGGATAGATCAGGAAGCTCTTGGGTGTTGTCCAAATAGCACTTCATGCTGCTCTCAGCACTGAGCAAGCTGATTGTATTCACCTAGTGGGGAAAAGGGAAGGGGGCGGTCCCATTTCTCCCCCACTCACTCCGAGGAAAAGGCAGCTGTACTACCTCCCCCCTCATCAGGGAATCGAACTCCAGTCTCCAACATGACTGGCAGGGATACTCACCACTATACTAACAAGAGGTAAGGTAGAAATGGGTCTGCCTTTGCACTATGACGTCATACAACATCACCTCTGACAGGTCTCTGGTCTGTGGGTGGTGGCTGTCTCGGCACCTGTGCAGATGCTCCACCAGGCTAGCTCAGACTTGCTGCTCTTGGATCACCAAAATCAAGGTTCCTCTTGGGGACTACTGTGTTCATTTCGTGTTATGCCCCTCTTCTAAAACAAAATTATAATAAAAACCCAAACCGTTCAGTAAAAGCCGGCAATCTCCTCCCGTCCGGGGGAGGGGAAAAAAGGCAAGTGGCCCGTACGGGGATCGAACCCGCGACCTTGGCGTTATTAGCACCACGCTCTAACCAACTGAGCTAACCGGCCAGGATGAATTGCGTTTTTCGCGTGCACACAGTTCACGCACTCCCAAGGACACACCACGCGTACAACTGCTGCCAGCAGCTGCACCTACAGCATTACCGCGCCCGCTGTTTTTAAAGACCACATCCGCGCGCCGTTTCAGGGACCTCTGGCAGAGCAGCACGGGCATTAACCACGGTGACAAGAATTGCTAAAAGGGAGACTTTCAGAACCGTCATTTTTCCCTGTGCCATCCTCTGTCGGTCCGTAGATGGCATTTACCAACGGTTCGGAAGGGCTGCACAGGGGCCTCGCTTCCGGGGCTCCGGCAGGCAGAGGAGCAGCAGCCCTCCCCGGCCAGGGGTAAAAGGTAACGCTGCCTCCCCGTCGGGGAATCGAACCCCGGTCTCCCGCGTGACAGGCGGGGATACTCACCACTATACTAACGAGGAGCTGGGTATTGCTCGTTCCCTAGCCCAGCCCCAAGAGCCACCCGCGGGACCCCTGCCTGCCCTCGGTGCCACGGCGCTGTGAGCAGCGCGGCCATACAGGGCCCCAGCACCCCCAAACCAGCCGCTCTGACCTGGCCAGGGAGCAGCGGGTGGGACACGCCGTCAGGCAGGGGAGTAGCCCGGGTGTTCAGCTGGTGTGCGTGCACACGCCGTTCTGTGAACCCCAAGGCTCCCCCTGAAACTGCACAACTCACACAGGGAAGACAGGCTCATTTCCTAAACCTATGATGGCCCCTGTTTTCTGCTGTGGTGAAGCTACCTATCCTCAGAGGAAAGTGTGAACCCTTCCCCAGCTGGAAAGCCACTTATAAAATCAAAGCATTAAGTAAAAAAAATGCAGGAAATACTGAAGAAATACCTCTGAGTCAGCAAAAAAGTTGTAGAGGAGGGGGACATCACCAAATTCCAAGCCCTTTGCTTCTGCAAAGCCTTTGCTTAGTACGAGTGCTAATCTGAGCTCAGGCATCTTCTCCTTTGCCACTAACACCACCTATCATAAAATACATTAATAAAAAGAACCTATCAGGAAGAAAAAAAAAAAGGTAACAACTGCATAGAGAAAGCATATAAATATATCGTGATAATGCAAGAGCTTTCTCAAAACCAGGGAACATTTAACACAGACATTCCTGCACTCTCCACAAAAAAAGATAGCAAAGCTGCCACTAGAAGACTCACAAACACATGGTATGAGGAGACGGTCATATATCTGGTTTAAGAAAGTCTGGAGTTAGAAAGAAATAGGACAGGAGATATCTGACTGAGAAAAGAGCAGAAAGACCCAGATGTGCATGAAGAAGAAATAAACAGAAACCTACACGATAAAGGCTTCCAAGTAGAAAAACCAGAAATTATCAGTGAGACGCAGGGGCTTAAAAAAAAAAAATTGTAGGCAGTCCACTGAAAATAATTACCTACTTAGCTACAGACCTGCAAGAATCTGCAAAAAGCCATGTATCTAGAAAAGCAAACCTGACAAGTGCCAAATTCAATAGGCAGTGTTTTCCTTTTGTGGCCCCTCAGCAGCATTGCTAGGTCACTGACACTGTGGGACTCCAAGAATGTAGGTCTTCATCCATCAAAGAGATAACAGTCCTCAGGAAGCCAATCAAAAGATTCTTGGAATAGTACTGAAGCAATGCAACCACTCCAGACGCCAGATGAAGAGTACCTGTCATAAGCAGAAAAGCTTACGAGAAGGGCTTCTTCAAGTACATCAGCAGGAAAACGATGAATAGGGAAAATGGGGGCCCACTGCTGAATGAGGTGGGTGCCCTCGTG
>JAVJGI010000014.1:122663429-122686926 GCA_035590275.1 Ibycter americanus
TCCCCCCCACATCTTAACAATTTCCGCCAGTCGTACATACGGAAAACGCGACAATCCCCAGCCGCTCACCAACAGCCCCGGCTCAGCGCGGGGGCGCCGCCCTGCGGGCGCCGGCCGCCCCGACGTCAGGGAAGGGGGACCCCGCGAGCCGGGCGCCCCGGCAGCGCGCCCACTTCGGGCAGGGAGAGGCGGGGCTGGCCGCTGCCTGCCGAGCCCTGTGGTTTAGTTCGCTAAAGCGCCTGTTCAGTAACCAGGAGCTCGAAGGTTCGGATCCCAGCGGTGCCCGGCCAGTCGTTGGTCTCCCTACTCACCCCTTTCGGGGGAACGCGGGACCGCGGCGTCGGCTGCAGGTCCGTGGCCGGGCTCTCTGCCGCCTCCGGCCAGCTCTTCCCAGTCGCCCGGGGAGCTTGGGCCAGTTCCTGTACCGGGACAAGCAGGGCCCCTCCTTTTCGCTACTTCTCATGTTACTCCCGCTGAGGGGTCCCCGTCGGGCCCCCTGCCGGGACCGCTTTCTAGCGCGGCCGGGGATCTCGGTCCATTTGTTTACAGACAGGAAAGCGGGCTGTGCCTGCCACCGGGGCACCACCCGTGACGGGCACGCTCTGGGCAGCACCTCCCCGTTACCCCATCAGTCCCATCACTTTTTCACACCGGACACCCTCCACCCCCGAGAAACACCGCCAGGCTATCAAAACAAAATTACAACAACAGCAATTTTTTCTCCTGCTTTTCATCCTCTGTAAGTGAGCCAGCATCAGTGATGGGTGCCTCCAGAAGGACAGTTTGTCTCTTTCGAGTTTCGCTGTCTTCCGTGTTTTAGATGTTTCGGCGCTGTAGGAAGCGGCACCGCTGCTTCTAGCAAAAGCGCCGTGCGGGAAGAATCCCGAAATCGCGCCCCAACCGCGTATAGGCGAGATGGCCCGTACGGGGATCGAACCCGCGACCTTGGCGTTATTAGCACCACGCTCTAACCAGCTGAGCTAACCGGCCGCCCGATGTAGTCTTTCCCCAGCGCCCCTGATCGCGGCCCCCACGCGGGGCGGTAGCGGCCCCGACATCAGCCCCTGCCCCGCACAGAGACACCACGTGCGTCCCTGCTGCACCTTACCCCGCCGCTGGCCCACGGCCCGCGCTGCACAACTGGCGCCCCCTCCGCTTCTCGGCGGTCGACAGGGCCCTGCGGCTGCCTGGGCTCAAAACGGCGTCCCATGGAGCGGCCGACAGAAAAGTAGGTGTCAGGAGTGGGATTCGAACCCACGCCTCCAGAGGAGACTGCGACCTGAACGCAGCGCCTTAGACCGCTCGGCCATCCTGACCGCTGCCCACATTTCTCAGCCAGCCCCATTGGGCTCTGCCGCAGAGCAGCCCCGCCCCCCCGAAAGCGCTTTTCCTTCCGGCCCATGAAGGCGAGAAGCGGCAGCAGCGGGGCGTTCACAGCAGAGGGGCTGCGGCACATCCTCCTGCTTTTGCTTCGGCGTATGAACTGCCCCACAGCAACGCCACCCCCAAACGCCCCTGGGCAAGGCCAGGCCCGGTCCTGTCCCACCCAGGGGAACGTCCCTCGCGGCTGCAGGAGACCACCCAGTCCCACAGGGGGCGCAGCAGCCGCGCCGGCGCCGAGGCTGTAGCAGCGGGGTTTGCGCCGCTTTACTGCTATTGAGCCTGCAGAGGATTTCAAAACAGAGGCAGAGGCACGGCTTTTTGACAAAGGTGTGGAAAAAGAAGCACTGGTCTTAAATAGCAAAGTTGATCTGGTAGAAACAAGGCCCTCATAGTTTGTGTTGCAGCAAGATGCAAACACCTTATTACATATAGGCTAACATTAATTTACTGGTTTGAGATACCTACATTTTTTGATATTTACATTTGAGATACATATAGTTCTATCGGTAGCGGTGCAAACCCAAATGAAACCTCTTCCCACCCTGGGCCCCAAAAAGATTCCTTTAAAAATTTGACATCGAATAATTTACCATTTCCAAAGATGGTATCTAGAGGTTCATGCCAGACCTTCAGCTTCAGCACTTCTCTGAACTAAGCTGAATGTCACTTCATGGCCCATCAGTTATTTGAGTTTCCTAAGAAAGGCTGAAGCTCTTTCCTGGAGAAAACTTCATACAAATAGGAAAAAACCAATTAACCCCCCACTAATATCCAGTACACCTAACAGTTACACTACATTGATACTCCAGTTACATTTAGCTAAAGGAAGACAGAACAAAGGGACAATGTGTACAAGAGATCGATTTAAATACACCTTAAATAGCAAAGCCTGATAGGCAAAAGTAGCTCCAAGGAAAGGGAGAGGAGCTCAGACCAGAGTGCACATGAACTCCAGAGAAGAAACTATAACCCAATTTGTTCATGTAAACATCCAAAATAACTTTGGAAAGTTAGTCCACAGCTTCCTGTTTTGTGGAAGAGTAAACAAGGTTTGATAAGTTTTCCAGAAAACCAGCATAGTTCACTGTTCATTGCCTTGCTACATTCCCCAAGCTGAGATTATGGTTAAGTTGCCCAAGTTGCACAGCCTTCCTTGGTTCTGAGAGCTGCTCAAGACACTTCCAACCACAGCTGAGTTTACAGACATATGCACACAAAAATACAAATTACTATTTTTGTGCCCCCCTAACCCCTGTATCTGTGCAATAAATTGGAATAATCCCAGAGTTTCACTTGCACACCATGCCAAAGCAGGTAAGGGAAATGACTAGCACAGCTGCATCATACTCCACCAGGACACTGTTGTACTAATGTGAACCACTGACCTGCAAATAGATCCCTCCTTTCACTTAAAAGGCTACCAAACACTACTATCTTATTCCATGGGGGATGACCATTCAGGAAGAAACATCTAGTTTCTTACCAGCACTCTAGCTTGCCATGCTCTACCACTTAGCATTAGAAAAACCTCTTCAAAGGCCCTCGTTTGGTATAGAACTTATGGGAACTGGGCCAAATCCCAGAGAAGTAATGCAATCAGCATGAAACCAGAATATGCAATGGATATGTCCAGGGACACAGCAGAGGGAGACTGAAGCAGGGAAGATGCACTACCAATTAAAAAAAAAATTGCCTAGAAACTTCACTCATCTGCACATACCATTTCTGATAGGAGAGAGAATACAAACCATTAATCAAGGACTTGCAACTCCTCTACTATTAAAAAATGGGAGCATCTTCTAAGGAAGAAGAGTCTACATATTAAAAGGTTTGCACCAAGGAAGGCTTACACGATTTAATACTCTGGAGAAAAAAAAAAACACACCAAAACCCAAACACAACACCACAACAATCAGGAACTCAGGTTCTGTTTCACAGAAACATAATAGAAATCTACTTCCCTGCTTGAATAAATATTTTGAGCTGAGTAGAGAAGCGTTTCTTCCCTTAGACAGAAGTCCTCATAAGGAACAAAAGAAAAAAAAAAATCAAAAAATCAAGTATTCCTAAGTCCTTCCTTAATTTTATTACTTATATTTTCTAAAGTTTACAGTCTTCTTACAGCATTGTGCTAATTTTTTTTTTTGCTTGCTTCATGCCCACTCAACCTCACTACTCAACCTCTGAACTTTCACTTGTGCATCTCCTGTCCTGAAGAAGAAAGTTTCTAACTAAAAAGCATACACAGGAAACCAAGAAACAAGCAAATGTTTGTTTTTAGTATTTACTCAAAAGTGTTTTGGAACAATAACCTCCTTTATTAACCTTTGGATACACAATTAAATTTCAGTATTAAAACAAATTCCTGAGGTTGATAACTTCTCTTCCTGGAAGAATCACAAAAATGTAGTTATTTATTCAAAATAAATGAACCACTTTAAAATAGCAGTCCTTTGTCAGAGTCTGCACAGTTACTTGTAGGTATAAAACAACTTTCCATTGTGTATTGTAAAGGATAATTAGATGCCAAAGAGAATTCTGAGGTCAGCCAGAGTGAGCTTAGTGAAGGCCTCCCCTTTGCCTGACAGCACCTGCTGAGCAAGGACTTTCTTCCTCCCCTGGAGTTGCATGATCTTTTCTTCTACTGTTCCTTCACAGACAAACCTAGAAAACCAAACCAACAAACAAAAAAAACCCTAAAAACCCACCACCACAAAACCAACCACAAAGCCACGTCATCACAACTGCTAGGAAAAAGCATCAGCATTATATAAGCACTTCCCCACTAAACTTCCAAAGACTTGTCTCACTTAAAAATTAACAGCCTGTTATGTGACTGACAAAATGTACCTGTGCACGGAACACAGCTGTTTTCATATCCAGATATTATAACATTTCAAATAAAAGCCTGATGTGCTTCAGGCCTCAACTGCGGTCATCTGAAGCAACAGTAATCCTGTTACAAAACCCTGCAATGATTGTTTGCTAACTGATGGCACCCATTATACTAAAAACATCATACACAAAATAGTATTTTTGATTCCAGTTTCTTTGAGAATTTGCTGTGTGTTTACAATAACTAAGCTAACCTTTCAGTACATACAGATGCTTTTCTAAAAGTGAACTGTGCCACTTATTAGTGCTCCCTATGTTGATGTTAGAAAGGTTCAGGCTTAAGGGGCACAGTGAAAAATCTCCACTCAGAGAAGAGAAATGGTTTGGTGCCCAAGTTGTTCTCAGGAATGAGTAGAGCATTCCCACTAAACCACAGCTGAAAAACAATAAATCACTGCTAGCTATCATGACAGCAACATGCAGGCAAGTGCCACAGAGACCACACAAAAATGTATCTCTATGCCCAAATCCCAATGCCACCATCAGACCTTGTGCCTAGCTTTAGGTAAACAGACAAGCCTCAAACCAAGGCCTTGTCTCACCAACTAAAGCCAGACAGTACATAAGCAGAAAGAGCCTCATTTACTGCTAAGGAAAAACCCTGACCTGTGTATCACAACATCCTTCCGCTGCCCTACTCTGTAAATGCGGTCACATGCCTGGTCCTCAAGAGCTGGATTCCTGCAAAGTGAAAAAAAAAAAACCAGCAAACACCCACACACAAACACTTAAGGGTTTATGTTCAGGAATAATCAAAACATTGAAGCCTCTGCACTTATCCTGTTCTCCTTCTCTGTAGAACTAAATCTGCTCCCAGGTTACATTAGGTTTACTAGCTTGATTGCCAATATTCATCCTGACTGTATTTTCCTTTGCCTTTGGTAGAAGTATGCTACAACTCCACACAAAGTCAGCTGTATGTATTAGACCACTGTTCCCCATAGCCCTGTATTTCTGCTCAGAGAAAGTAGAGTTCCTGGTAAGGAAAGAAGAGAGCAAAGCATGAAGGCAAAATCCATTGAAAGAGGCCTTCACTCAAGAATATTTACATAAGAAATGGTTCTGCTAGACACAGTCACAGGGAATACTTGTTGGTGTAACTTCTGTATTATAGAAACATTTCTTCTTAATGCTGCTATGCAGCAGCTGGTTTTGTACTGAAGCTCATTAGTTTACTTTGTAAGTTCCCATGAGAAACATTTAGTTAAAAAAGCCCTGTGATTCTGACTTTGATGAGAGACAACGTGAAGTATTAGGAGCTCATACGCACCATTTTCATAGCCCTTTAAAACCCCAAGGTACACTGGCTACGCCTGATTATTGACTATGCTCAACACAATTGATCTGTGTTTCAAGACAAATTTGCTGTATGCATTACTGTAAGATATTAAGACAGGGACTGCCAGGTGCCCAGTATCCTTTTATGATACAGGCTGCATACTTGCTTCTTCTTTGGATTGCTGTTACCCTCCTCTTTTTTTTTTTTACCCCTACAGAACTGTATTTCATGGCCATGAGCACTGGATTGGCAAAGCAGAGTGTCTTGAAGTAAGGCTATAGTAAAAACACTTTTTCACAACAAACCACTAGCCCTTACTCTCAGCTAAACACTTCCCTCCTAACCCAGTTGTATCAGACATCACAATACACGTGTGACAAAGCAAGCAGCGTGACCTACATATATCCTCAGAGATAGAATTTATTTCTCTTTACCAGTGCATGTCAAGGAGAAAGAGATTGTTTCCTCCAGTCAAGTTCAAGCCGATCCCTCCAGCCAGCAATGAAACCAACATCACCTTCAAAGGCCAAAGGAGAGTTAATGAGCCTGTTTCCAGAAAAGTAATGCTTCATATACTCCACATATTAATTTGAACCAAAGGATCTCTTTATCATATTTCTATTACATGTGTATATTTGTTATGTATTTGGGAGCTTGCCAGATGTTACTTGATGAGGCACAGAAAACTGGACATGGAAGTTATGGCCCAGAGAGGCAAGCCTACCATTCCACATGTATTACCCTGATACATTTTTACAGACTAGAGAAAGGACTGGGAAGTTCAGACTATCTCTGTGTCCCACTCAAACCATCAGCCTCTTTGATGAAAGCCTGTTGCCAACAATGGGATCAATCAGCACCAACTCTAAGTTAACAATAACTATTACTTAAACACAGGCAAATGGACTGATATGGCCTGGTACTCCTTCCACTTTGTTTCCACATCACCTAGTAGTCAGAAAAGGATGAGTAGCTGGGGAGGAAGGGGGATATAGCAGATGATCAATTTAGATACTTCTTGTACAGCAGGAAAAGAACTCAATTAAGGACAGCGACACTTGCTACATATATATATTTATTACTCAGTGTCATGGTAGGATACCTTATAACCCTGATCTTGTTCTTGTTTAAGGGGTCAGCTATTCATAGAGCTGGCAGAAATCTTCCTTTAAGTTCGAAGCTAGAAGGAGAAATATCTATTTTGTAGACAGCAGCTTGTTCAAGAAATCCAGCAAAGAAAACAAGCTGATGTAACACATTCTGCCCTTCCAGTCACAGATCCATCCTCAGATGAGGCAGCCTGTCCCTGGCTCAATCACAGGAACATCAGTGTCTAGATGAAGGTGTAATCACTATGAACAACTAATTTGTATTTGGATGTCTTTAGTCACCTGGCAAGCTTCCTTCCCTTGGCCAAAATTTCAGACTAGAAGCTATTTTCTAGAGCAGTCAACACATGGCAGTTCAGTGTTTAAACACACCCCCCTCCCCCCAAACCCCAACAACTCAAAAGTGATAGTCATCACATGAGGCCACCTTATTTTGGAGATGTGCAAAACCATGACTTCTCCTGCCCCAGTCTCAGTCTTCCTATCTTTATACCAGGGTGAGATATGCTCTTGTTTATTTTAGCCTCACTCAGATTCAACTGTGATCATCTCTCCTCAGAAAGACTAGTCTTGTAAAAAGCATCTAACACATTGGAAAACAGCAATAAAGTCTTACAGGCTCCTTGGCAAACAGGTGATACACAGAAAGAAACACCTTCCAATGCAGATGCACGAGCTGGAAACAAGCAACCTGCTCTGAGTAGAGCTAACTGGCCCCACATCTTCCATGCTACTGTCTCTGGCAAAAACATCTTTGAACACACTGAAGATTTGGACAGCCTTTGAACTAGTTTTGGAGTCAGATGATCTCAGTACAGAAAGTTAACATCAAAAGGAGCTTTTTAGCAGCTGCTCCTACCCATTATAGTATGTATATTTTTTACAGCTACCTCTTTCCCTGCTGATCTTGGCACCTAGAGGTCCAAATGAAAGTAGTGCCAATAAATGGAATCACGAAGTCAGCTATCACAGCTGCTCATAGCAGCACTAGTAACTGTTTTCCTGCCCTGACTGCATACCTGAGGCCCTTTGGGATTGTTATTGAACTCTTCTATCACATCCATTCTCTGTTTCGGATTGACAGAGCCATCCACTGTTGCATACTTCAGCCCTAGTCGCTGGAGGTGCACAGCCACAACTTTCAACAGACTTGTCCACTGAGAGACAACAACACTGGGGAGATAGAAAAGGGAGTTTAGAACAAGTTTGTGTTTACTGTAATAGTTTGGTTGTTGCAGTGTCTCACCCAAGAGGAGACAATGATTCAGGCACTCTTCCCCACTGCAAACTGGAGCAAAGTCCCTTCCCAATTCAGAAACAGATTCACCTGTAGGTGTAGCAGTAGAACCTGCTATGGAAGGCTAATATCCAATAAACTTCAGACAAATTAAGTCTGTAACTTTCACCTCTGGTTTTGTTTTTTACATCACCACCTACCAATCACAATTCTGAGGTTTTTCTGCAAAATGAATCAATAGCAACACCAACCTTTGATTTCCCCCAGGCCTCTAACTCCCCACACTTTTTGGATTAAACAGTTAGGGAGGCAATAATTTGTTTGCTAGCTTCTTGGTAGGGAACAAAATCAATGTTGGTGTTCCCGTTCTTCTAGTGGGAATGCTCTTTGCAAGAGTCTTTGAAAAAAGACTTGCTACATTTGGTGCAACTCCAGAGTCACCCAAGAACAGGACTTCCCTTCCAACCCACCCCCAAGACAACACAGATGTAACTACCTTGCAGCCATACACCTGTAAAATATTGTAGAATGCACTTACAAATACAAGCAGAATACCCTGTAACTGCCATCTGGTGCAGAGTGAAGAGAGAGAACTTGCACAATGAGAGCTGCAGGACTTCAGTGTTGCTGAAGTCCTCTGATCAACACGTTCCTTTTCACAAACAGGTTCAGTTTTAATCACTGCTTTATTCCCCCACTTACTTTGGGTGGTGGGGTGGGTTGCAGAGCAGAGGGCAGATACTTCTCAGCACAACCAAATTATTTCCAATTCTGGTTTTGGAGAAGAGACGCCTCCTGGGCCTCAAGGCCTGACACTTGTCACACATTCCCTTACATTTACACTTGCCTACATCTTAAATGACACTCTTGTCTTAGATTTTTTTCTTTTCCTCAAAATCTGCTTTCAATTACTGCAGTACTGCCACCATTTTGGAGTGTGGTATTCAATTATTTTAAACTATTTCTGCTGCTGTCAAGAGTCATGCTTTTCTCAATCACTATGACTAAAGTAAAGGACATGCTTACTAACCTTTTCTGAGGCTCTGAGTGACTCTGAGTAGTTTTCAGTTCAGCCAAGAGGTGGGCTATCTGCAGGGGGAAAAAAAAAGGTTAGTCTGCTTGCTGTCATAACTCAGCTCATGCTTGAATAGTCTTCATTAAAATAGGAAGTGATCAAACTAGCTCTTCAACTGGAATTTCATCTGTGCTCAGACTTTCAAGATATTTTAGTAGTCATTAGTATAAGAACACTCCCACCATGGAAAACAGAGTTAAGAAATCAAATCATACAAGCATATTTTACAGATTCCAACCTTCCTGTGAGAAGCCAAGTTATTGCCACCTCTCATCTTGCTGCCAGCCATTTCTTCTAGCTCTTCACAAGCACCATACTCTCACATGCACACTTTTCTCAGCTTATGTGAATCCAGTGCTCAAGGTTTTCACTGACAGTTTCTCAGCACAGTCGGTTTCTCACAGATTTATCATAAGTACCTATCAACACCTGATAAGCTGGAGCCTTCAAGAAGGCCAATCTACTCCCCTGAACTCATCTAAACTGCCAACTTAACCTGATCTGCAATTACCAGGTGTGACAGTTCATTAACAATTTAAAAGGCAAAGTGCTGAAATTCAAGCTTCTCAAGGAAGGTAAGGAAGACACAGTCAGAATACCTTGGTGCTCTCCCTGGTGATTTCAAAGATATCCGTTTTAAAAGCTGTGCCATTGAGGTAGACTGTTGACTTGGAATCAGGAGTCTGGAGCTCAGACAGGGTCAGAGCATTAAGTTGTTCCTCAATGGGGAGAGAAAGGCCTTCACTGTTCAAGTTAACTTGGTCCAGGGCCTATGGGAAAGAAAGCAATGAAATAAGGGATCACAGTCAAGCCTGAGATCAAGTTCAGTACTGATCCGCAGTCTGCACAATGTCTGCTGAGGACAGTGGGTTTGAAGGAAGCTATGCTATGTAAGATAGGACGATTAAAAGAAACACTACTGCGTCAGACCAACAGGCCCTTTGGCCCCTTAGTCTGCCCCAGGAAGGGGCAGCGTAGGGAGGGTATGTGAGCTCAGCCATTTTCTGTAGTCCAGTCTCCTCAGATCACCCCTGCCACAGCATTTAACGATTGCTGGATTAAAGATGTTAGAGGACACATCCCTGACTGTTCCCTTAGTATCTGGACAGCTGCTTTACATAACAGAGCAAAAAAACCTTGTGCAAGATTAGTCTACCTCATGCAAGGCAACTTCAGTCAAGGCACTTGGAGAGCTCTTCAACACACAGGCCTTTGAAACAGGCTACACTTGTGGACCTGTGCACTTTTCAAGACTACGTTAAGATCAAGACAACTTTGCCATTAAAGTTTTGTTGTTTTTTTTTAATCTGAATAAAAATATTTCCAGAGACACAGCTGCCCACACAGGTCATGCTGGGGAACTCTTCAGTAGAAAGTATGCCCATCTAAAACCTCTTGGACTGCAAAACAGTCCTAGAAATGGCTCAGTTCATACACCCCTAGTTAAGAGACACAAGGATGTTACAAAGTCTGTTAACTTACACAAAAACTTTTAAAAAATCCCCATAAAACCCCACACACCACTACAATACAATGCAATTACCACTTTCAGTAAGGAGAGATGGCAGCAGCACTGACGGAGCCTCAACAGCATGGACAAGACATGGACAGTACTTGGGACCTGGGAGGCACTTTGGGAACCTGCTAGAAATTCCTTTTGACTGACCCCAAACTCTTGTGCAACTGCCAAGGAAGACAAAACATGAAGAGCTCTTGGAGGCATTTCCACACACTGCCCAGCCACCTCCAACAAGAGTTTCATCAATAAGAGACAAGAACCAGCAGGCAAGCAAATACCTAATTTAACATAGGAACCCATCAAACCCCACTTGAAATAAAAAACCCAAGAAAACCCAACACCGCAAATCAGAGTACCACATACCTCATATTAATACTGCCACCTCTTCTCAGAGTAATTAGACCTTTATTTCAGAAGGGAATTTTAGACCCAGGAAGGTTAAGAGATTTGCCCAGAGCCAAAACAGTGAGAACAGACTTTTGGAATACTATGGTAGGATTTCTTCCTAAGATCAGGGAGGCATTTTCCGAAGAATTTCTGAGTCCTGACCCCATGTGGCCAGATCTATTCTCCCTCCTTAACTGTGCACTTAAGAGTCACTTCTACAAACGTTTTCAGGGCAGGGTGTACTCAAACCTCTCTCAAATGGGTTACCAGCAGCATACTCTCTGCCTTCATTTTTCTGTTCTTGTCTCTTTAGGTAGGATTGTAGTGTTGACCTGGGAAAAACAAGACAAAGACTGTGGGATTTACAGCAGGAAAAATGGCAAAAGGGACCTGAGCTTAACAAGCAAGCTGATGACGCATTAAGGTAAGGAAGGTTTCATTAATCATTTAGTCACAAAATTATCACCAACTCCCCCCGGTTTTGTTTAACTTGAATATGATCAAAACCAAGATCCATTTTGGAAAACACAAGAGGAACCAAGTCTGCTTATTGGAATACCTTGAGTGTAATAGGAGCCAGGGCCCAATGGACAACATTCTTCATAACAAAAGGACATCTTTAAATGCATATTTAAAAGAAAGGAAGACTCTTTACATCAAGAGTGTTGAAAGACACCCTAGGAGAACACAAAGTGACACTGCCTTGCATTACAGCCATCTGGAGAGGATATAATTTTCTCCTTTGCAGATGCTGACACATCATCATTTAAGAACTACTGCAGCAATTCCAAGTCTCTGGAGTCTTGAAATCAGCAAGATTAACTATAATGCTAGAACGCAAAGCTCATACAAGGCATGAACTTATGGGAGGAAATACATGAACTAGTTTCAGCTATTACCAGAACAAGCAATGTATTTTCAAACATGCTTGACAGTCAGGAAGGGAAAAAAGACAAACAGGAATTTGTCCAAAAGCTCTTCTCATTTAAAGTGGACTTCTCTTCCTGATTTTTTCATAGCAGTAAGAAACAAACCCACAAAATACCCTATCTCTACCCACATTCATACCTGGATCTTGCAAAGAGCACATTATACACAGACTGCTCCTCTGCTGAAAGTTTTAACTGATGGAGCTGTGTGCTACGCTGGGGCAGAGATACCTGAAGTAAAAAAAAAAATACAGGATCAGATGTATATAGTGCAAAAAATCCTACACAGCAAACACCAGCATTCCAAGATTTAAGACAGTATCCTAAGTCTCAGCAGACAGCTGTTTATTCAATAAAGTTATCTGTATTAATGCAACTATGACACAACATAGATACTCACAGAACTCCAAGTACCCTGGTTAACACTCAAGATAAATCTTTATTCCAAATCATCTGATAACAAAAGGCATGAGCAACCACATAACTACCATGGAGGGATTCATTTATTGCATTGTAAAAGTAGCTTCTCAGTTCCATATTAAAAAAAAAAAATCAGACAGTATACCAAAGTTACACCTTTTAAAGGCTTACAGACACACCAATGACTGACCTAATACTCAGTTTAACAGATTATTCATAAGGAGTAATGCCGAAAGCATGCACCAGATCCACCTGACATGCAGCTGCTCTGATTCTCAGAGATCTAGGCTAGCTCAGAGACCCAGGCTAACTTTGCACTGAGTGGGCATCTACTTGCAATTACTTGATGTATTCTTGTCTGCAAGTGATTTATAACTAGAAGGTTTAATTATTCTGTTTATTTCTGCTTTCTGGATAAAGAGTTAAAGCATCCCATAGACATTCACTCCTCTTTCTCAAGAGATTGCAGTAGACAGGAAAGCCCACCCATTAACAAGTTTACACATATAAATAACTAACTGGCAACTGCAAGGAAAACAACAGAATGATTGTCTCATTGTGGAGGTTGAAGTTCTTACCAAGGGCTTGCCAGCTGAATCCAGTTGGTCCTTAGTTCTCCGTAATAATAGGCTCCTGGTTAAGAGGCTTAGCCTCTCTCCTCCCTTCTTTGTGTTATTATCTACCTGGTACTTCCACACTCTGTATTCATCAAAAGGAGAGCAACGTAGAAACCTAAGATAGGAAGGAAGGAGACTTCATACCAAGAGAAGTAGAGTTCTTCAGTTATATTGAGTGACCAGAACTAAACTTCTTGCTATCCAAATGCCATAACTGCTAGCAGCAGTAAAACACTTCCAATGTAATGACACTGATAACTTGTTTGCTCAGAAGTCTTCGCATCACTAACTCCGTAAAAGTATCTTTCTGATTCTGTACCCATCAATCCCTCTTAGTTCATCATGTCTTAAGCATTACCAGCAAAATGAAGGATATCAAAATGCAGAGGCACTTGCCAAAAAGCGTATTAATTTGTTATTTCAAAGTCCCATACCTCTTACTTGAAAATTAATTTCAGTTATCAAAAATTAATTTCAAATGCAAGTTCTCTCTGGTTCTCCAACACCCTTCATAATCTTTCCCCCTCAGCCACGAAGAGCAGAGTTTAACTTGTTATTAGTTGTTTAGAGAAGCCAAAGTTTTCACCCTTTCCTTCAATGCCCTTGTAGCACAACACTCTTTAATAGGTCCTCCCAGGCTGCCTTGGTAGGAACAAGGATTATCACACAAAACTTCTGTTCATTAAAATTGATCTTCTGATCTCCTATGTCTCCAAGATTACTATTGACAAGATCAACCTTCTATGGAAGCTAGATACAACACACAACAGTAGACACATGGTCAGTCTTGCATAATGCCTCAGCCACAGCCTTTGTAATCCAGTGCCTGAAGTGTTAATATAACTAGTCTTACTCCCCACATATCTTAGAAACAGCTTCGGCACTTCATCAGCAAAGAATTACTGGAATTGGAGCCCTGTCCATGTATTCACATGCAGCCAGCTCACCTCAGGAGAGAGTACATGTCCAGTAAGTTGTTCTGTATTGGTGTCCCAGTAACAGCCCATCTGGCACTGGCTCTCAGTCTGCACACAGCTACAGAGGTTTGAACCTTTGGGTTTTTAATATTGTGAGCTTCATCCAATATAACTCGAGCCCAAGCTATCCTGAGCAGAGGGGAACAGGGAGATGACCCACCCTGAAAGAAGAAGCAGACTATAACCCAGAGCAATAACCTTGCTAGACTCTAAAAAGCCAGAAGAGAACATATTTCTCTGGCAAGAAGCCTTTTCCTGACATTAGCAGGCAGTAATCTGAGCTCTGTCATGTAAGAGATGGTCTAAGGAAAAAAAAAAAAGCATCTCTTCAAAACTTCCATGAAGGCTTATAAGCTGAAGTATGTAACTTATTTGCCTGTTCTTCACAATATCTAATATTTTGCTGTTTTTCTTGCTTTTAACATTCTATCGTCTCTTTGTTCCCAAAAGGCATTTCACATCAGTAATATTTTGCTAGGCTGGCACAAAGGACCACATAATTATTCTGATCTCCCTACAGTTTTACAGATGCCACCCTTGAAGTTTCAGGAAATACAAAGGCCTGTTTGCTTGGAGAGGTACACCTAGATCTGTACACAGAGGTAGGAGACAACAATACCCACCAGCAAGAGACTTCCTTTATACTGCATAGCCAAGTTAGCATTCAGCAATCACTTTTATTTTCATAGCACAGCAAATACACTGCTGTTTCTTCAAGAGTGCAGCATGTAACCTCCCTCAGTCTCAGTTCAGACTGATGACTGACCCAGCACCTGAGCACAACAGGTTTCTGGTAATTTAGAGTGGTATTAGTGTTTCAAGTGGCAAAGAATACCTTACAGGAGATTCTAGTGTTCCTTCACAGTCTCACCTCAAAAGGAAAAGCATGAGATTCATCATTGTGCTCTTAAAATTACTTTTTAAGACATTTCAACTGTATTCAATGTAGTGCATTCTGTATTATGAATACTTCTCTCCATTGTCTTTCTGCACTTCACAGCACTTTCTCTCATCACGGTATTTTTATTGTGCACACTCAACAGGGGACTTAAGGGGGGCGGGGCAGGAAATCAACCACTATAGCATACATAAGGTACTACTTGAAACAATAACAGCTTGCAACACCTCAGAACAAAACATTAAGGCAATCCTCTGTCAACAACATGGCTTCTCACCCCCACATCATGGTCCTCAGCAGGGACTTCCCACTCTTCTTTGCTTGTGGGAACCTCCTTGGAGAGAAGGCTGTAGGTTGTGACAACAACATCATATTCAGAGAGCCTGCATAAAGGGAAAGTAGTCATCAGGAGCAAGAAGAAATGAGGAATTCATTTTGCAAGACCAACAAAATGCACACTGAACGTTTAAGAACAAGACAGTTCTACAAGAGCTGAAATGCAGAGTTTTACAGCAAACTGAGCTTCACAGCAGTCAAACAGGAGGACACATTGTCCTCATTTTATAGATACTGGAAGTAGACACAGCAAGCTCAAGACAGTAAAAGCCAGTGGTACAGAATGTACACCACACGACATGAACCCTACTTAGAATCCGGCACCTAGAAATACTGCTCAGCATGGCCTGAAGTGGTGTAGAAATTTTGATCTAAACATGGCTGTATTTTTTTTTTTTTTAGCAGCTGTACAAAGCACAAGCATGGAAGAAACTACCACTGACAAACTCTGCAAGCAAGAGACATTGTAGAGAATATACACTTTTTTTTGTTATCAGGAACAGCAACAGCCTGCACCAGAACCACTCAGCATGGGTACAGGCCGTAAAGGTTTTGCTATATGCACCTCAACAGCAGACAGCAGTCTGACCTTCTGGATCCTCCACATTTCCATACTTCGGGTTCTCCAACTGTTCTACAGCCACTGAATTTCAACTCTGATATACACAACCTCTCGTTAAGTAGTATTTTACTTTTCTTGGTCATATTTATGATTTAGCACTTACACCTCTGCATGTTTGTATCTGTTTGGCCCATGGTACAAATAAACCCTCAGCTTGCCACAGCCCACATGTTTGTCAATCTCTTTCTTCCAGTGATGGATCAAGGATGCAGGACAAATTATTAAAGTGCTGCAGGAAGGGATAACAGTGGAATCTGCAAGGAAATATTGGACACAGGTTTCAATGTCTTCAGATTTGACTATGAAAACAGTAGTTTTGGAAACTCGTAACAATTAAGAAGACCAGTTCACTTCTCCTGTGAGCATAGTTTGTGAAGCAGACATCTCTACCTTGCATTCTTGAGGACTGTTACTTCTGGGTGGAAAACGCCTACTTAAACACTGATGCATCACCTCCTGTCCACTCAGAGGTATGCTACATATCTGTGCACTTCCTTTGGATAAGCTGAAAGGTTAGAATTCAGGAACTAACCCTGATCTCTCCTGAGAATAGAGTACCAAATACATTCATTCTTGTTCTAGAAGACTGAAATGTTCCTATTTTGAACAACACAGGAAAAAAACCAGTAAACTTGGTAAGACAGAAAAAAGTAGCTCAACCAGTTCCAAGAGGATGGAGACAGTAACAGGTTGTGGACACAGAAACAATACTCCTTAAAAACTTGAACATCTCTATGGACAAGATAAAAGTAATTGTATGGGGAGAAAAAAAAATAAAATCAGTCACAGGGAGGTGAGTAGTAACTAATTTAAGTCCTTTTGCTAGGAAAACTATGCATTTGTTGAAAATAACTATGAAACTTTCCAAAACAGCACATGTTGGCTTTAACTAGTTCAGGAAACTTATCAAACAAAAATAAAAATCCCCAAACAGTATAAAGTAATGAGTAGGGAGACTCTAAACATCCAATGAAAGAGCAAATGACACTGATCAAGAGAAAGGCCTTGCACGGGAGTGCAGTAAACATAATGCCCAGTGAAATTTTCCTACAGAAGGAAAGTGAGCACACAGAGTCTGTTGTTTATGAGCCATTAACCTATAACACTTTAGGTATTTCAAATGCCACTGCATCACAATGTATGTACTGTATGATGGAAACAGTCCTGTACCGTTTTTGGATAGCCATATTTCTAACTTCTCCTTTTTCTTCTCTGTCTTCAGCTGCTTCTGGGCCAGAATGAGAGCAATCATTGTTAGAGTCTTCCCCAAGCCCATGTCATCCGCTGGAAAGACACACAGAAGCTGTGATGGTCTGCAGAAATGAGCCCCCCTAGCTGAGA
This sequence comes from Ibycter americanus, assembly GCA_035590275.1. Classification (NCBI taxonomy): domain Eukaryota; kingdom Metazoa; phylum Chordata; class Aves; order Falconiformes; family Falconidae; genus Ibycter; species Ibycter americanus. Next base: position 122,680,454 of record JAVJGI010000014.1, read on the forward strand.
TCTACACAGAGGTACATGCTGCAACAGAAATTGCCCTGGAGAACCCGGGAAATAAAAATACACACCTGACAGTTTCAGAATATGATTTAATAATGGCTAAATAGCTGTAATCAGTCAAGGTACACAGAGAAACAAGGCCTTTTGACATGCCTACAAAATAACTAGTTATTGGCCTCCAATAACAGTTGTGCTAAACTGTTGCTACCATGAATCTGCCCCCAAAATCCACTTTCCGGTTCTGTTGCTTACCCAGAATTCCTCCACACGGCCTCTGACTCTCTCTCCAGAGTAGCCATGTGAGTGCCTGGTTTTGGTGCAGCAGCAGTGGAACCTGAGAGGACGAGACAAAGGATTTGAAGGAAACTCCTTGCGAAGTTCAGACACTTCTGCTTCCTCTATCAAATTATCCAGTTGAACTGTTCTACAATCCTACTAAAAGGAGTTTGCCTACCTGTTCTTTTCCCACATGGATGGGGATACCCAAGATAAGCAACTACTGCAGACAGGAGGTCAGCAGTACCATAGATCAGTCCTGCTAATGCTTTATGCACAAACCAACCTAGCACCTCACCATGCTCTAAGAGCATGTAAAGGCAGCTCATTCAGGTGGAAAAGCCATCCAAGTGTACCTTGTTCACAATAGGCATCACTGTCAAGGAAAGGGATTGAGACACTTCCCCCTTTCTCACCAAGCCTAAGACCCCTACAGACTCTTAAAAGACAGGAAGAGGGACTGCACACTGTCATCATAAAACATGAAGCAACCTTCCCCAGCACTGAAAAGGTCCCAAGAGGATCTGACAAGTGATACAACATATATACAACAACATACCATCTTGTAGAGGCATATGCCTTCCAATACCTTGCACATATCCTCAACTATGGGTTCTGCACCACCCAATAGAGGTGCTCTTTGGCAGATCAGAACAGACTACTCTCGAGTCTGCTGGGTTGCATGAGCTCGATCATCTGCAACATTTCTTTGAAAGACTATTTCTTACAGCTCACTGGGAGACAGAACAATGAGAAGGTTCTCAGTCTGTTCCTCACCAGACAACTGCCTATTCTGCCAGTCACGCACAAACCAATGGTTGTGGGTTAGTTGCTTTGAGGCACTACTACTTCATTTAAGCACTAAATATTCTGTTCTTATTAAAAGACACCACAGCAGGAGGGTAGAACATCAGTATTAGCAATCCAAAGCAACTTTCATGAATTGAAAGTTATTAGAGCATCTCCTTCCAGCAGGATGAAATGTAAAGTACTTCAAAATGTGAAAAGGTAGGATGCTCCAGGGTATCACCCAGATGTTACACTTCATTCATCAGCATGACATCCTCCATATTTGCCAACTCACCTTCAATCCAGAGGGATCTTCAGTGGTTGTCTGCTTTGTCGGACAGGATTCTAGAGATTTGTGAAGATGATTAATTGCCTCACTTGTGGCACTGCGTACAGCCCCGATTCGGTCTTCTGTCTTTCTTCCTCCATATAGATTCTGCACACCAGATTTCACTGGAAAGATACAGTATTATGCATGAGATGTGTTTACAAAGCTAACTTTCCTAAGCAGACCTTTTGATCTCAGTGGCTCCAGATGCCTGGGGGGCAGTACACAGCTCACAGTAAGAAAAAAGGTTCAGTACTCTCATCCTTATCCACAATTTGCAGGATTATCTCAGAAGCAGTCCTCACCAGTGCTCTCTTTAATGAAAAAAGTCCTTCTGTACTTACTTCCAGAACTGTGGCCATAATATTCACTGGAACCCAAAGTAGCAACAGCAGGGTAACTGTGTGAGCCTGAAGAGGTCCTTGCTGTAGGATCCCGGAGCAGTAGTGGTGTTACCAATTTTGTACCACCTGCCCTGCCAAATGGGTTAGGCAAAGACTCCTCACGGCAGCTACTGCTTGTGCCATCCTCCCCTTAAGAAGAAAAGAATTGCAGGCTGAACAGGTTGCACAATGGACCTTAGAACCTTGCATTATAGCCCAGAGAAGGGCCTTCATTTTGCTCAATAGTCTGCTTGGAAAACATTATTAAGTGGTCACACTGATTTAACAGCAGGGTAGCAGGTTACTGTATCACCTCAGCCACTGCAACTACTAACATGCATGCTCTTAGCCTGCTCCTATGTGACAGGCAATGCAGTTCAGCTCAAGCCTCAATAAGTAGTTTGTATTAACACAGTGAACTTTGCAACCATGATCAGGTTAGCGCTAACACAAGGTCAGTTCTGTACACTGCTCCCAGAGCATTTATTCCTTTTAAAGACATCTTTCTTGTCAATGTTTTGATTTCAAAAACTATCAAAACATCCAAGAATAAGTGGGCCAAAAAACTAGTGAGCTTTTCTCTCCTTCCTGGAAAGGTCCACCTTGCTTAAAACCAGATATAAGACGTTGGGACTGCTTGTTGTGTGGTGGTCTGTGAGTTATTGCTTCCTTGCTAGAGATCTTCCATTTCCAGAGTTGTCAAACTGCATCTTTTCATCAACACAATTGGTATTATGATCACAAAGTAACTCTCCAGTTGAGGTGACTGTACAGGTAACTCAACAAAATGCCTCTCTTCCACAGGTGATTAATACTAGTTAATAGAATCAGGAAATCACTTTACAGGCATAGCACTCTGGAAGCTGCTTATCTTTTATCTGGTAACATGAAACATTCAGACACGGCAGCCAAAACATGCATAAGCAGTATTGTTCCACACTGCAAAGAGTAAGTTAACACTTCACCAGCAAGTTCTTAGAGAGACACCTGCCTCAATCATGTAGCTAAAGCTGGAAACAGAACTAGTCTTGGGTCCTCACCATGGGAGGAAACTCTCTTGAGAAGCCACCACACTTCAGAGAAAACATTCTGAGTTATTCAATTCATCCTCTCCCAGACACACATTTTGCAACTAACACTTCTCATCTTCAATGAATCTCAACAGACAAACTTTATATAGACCTGTGACATATAGTTACATGCTATACCTCCTCAATATTAACAACTATAGTAACAGAAACTGGTTTGCAAAGTTGTGGGGCAAAAACATTTGGCCCTACCTTCTTCAGCAGTATCTGCTGTTGAAACGTTAAGAGCACCAAGTGCAGCTTCCAAATCCTGCACTTGCTTTAATAACCGTTCCCCTTTATCTGGCAGCAGCTGCACGTTCACTGTAGCCAATGTACTCTGAAAGAACAAAATAGAGTCCAAACCCAGAGTGTGCTTACCAAGCTCTCTGCCAACAGAGAACAATCAGGTCAGAAGTTTTAAAACACTAGTCTTATGCCATAGTAATTTGTATTTTGATACTGCTCTACAACCTCCAAAAGCATTTAAGTGCTATTCAGTGTGATTAAATAGTCTTTTAGCAAAAAATAAACCAAACATTAGCATACTTTAGAAGAGATGGAAGGATGCAGAGCCTTCACCTTTTTATGAAACGTGATGAACAGGTACTTGGAAAATCTTGACATCTCTCAGAGTACACAACTTTCAACCTATTTGCACATTTCTTTCTATACTATCAAGAATGACAGTTCTGTTTATTTCGAGGTTCTGTTCTGAGCTCTAGGCAAAGAGGCTTTTATAATAAAACCTATGGAACATAGTTATTGGCAGTTATAAAAAAAAGGAAAGAGGCAAGTAGTTTATTTCATCTTAAGTGTGAGCTTTCATGGCTAGATCACTCTTACTCCACAAGGCCAAGACATACCATCAGAAACAGCCATGTTATTTAAAAAAGTTAAGCTGGCTGTGCACTGTTCCATCTTATGCAAATTACTTTTTGTGTAAAAGATAGACACAACCTTAGGCAGGTAGAAACTGAGCAGCCCCAGATGCAGAAGGTTGTATTACCTTAGGGGTGATTGTCTCATACGTGGCTTAAAACAACTAGCCTGTACCTAGGGCAAATTCCCTCCCTTGCCCCATCTTCCTAAACCATCAAAATATTTTTGAGTTTCTGCTGTGAGGGAATACCACTCTGATGCCTATCATGAGTAAGGGAAGTCCCCCTGAACACAGAACAAAAAAACAACACAACAAATACCATGCAATAAATTACCTTCTTCTGCTTCAGCTGGACTACTAGATGGTTGTGAAAAGCTTTAGGGTCCTGGGGTCCTTCCACCTGATGTGATGCTGCAACTCCTGCTAAAGATGTCTGCCGCATACTCTTTCCTGAAGGAATGTCTCTTGACTGCAAACCCTCAACTGATTTATTATATTTACTTTTACTAAATGAGGAATAAACAAATCCTAATTCATCACTGTCACCGCCAGAGACTTCATCAACAGGCTGTCCCAGCCCTGGTCTGATTTGCATCTTGGGCAGCACTGCCTCTGCTCCTCCCTTCAGGGCAGCATGTTGGAATGCCAACTGTGGTACTGCTGGGGAAATCTCATCTTCTTTAGACATTGGTTTCATTTCTCCATTCTTCTTATCAATGTATTCTTTCTCTCTGGTTTCTTTATCCCCACAGCTTAAGCTTTTCTCTCCGCACTGCTCCTGCTCTGGAGGCTTGGTACTTGTACTTTGCTTTCTAAGGCTTAGTGGAAAGAACTTTGATCTCCCACCTGACTCTTTATCTGCACACTCAGAAGACTTCTTAGATTCCCTGCCACTGCCACCATGTATCTCTTCCTCCCAAAGGGTGTTTTTCCCTTGCCCAGTCTCAGAAAGGCCAAGTTTAGATTCAAAGACTGTGCTTTCAAGTTCCAGATCACTCCTATTTCCCATGGGCTGCTTATCTTCAGTTTTCAGCCCTTCAAGAGGTTCTTTCTCTATGGAGGAATCATAAATTGATTTCTTTTCTTTATATGACACCAGCATGCTCTCTTTCTCCACTTTTACTCCTTTTGCTTTACTTTCCTCTCTGTTGCCTTGCTTAACTTGTTTGCAGCATGATGGTTCATAATTCTTGTTTATCACTTTGAACGGATTTCTTTGGCCACTAACGAGAGGTGTTGTGTTGGGCTGGGATTCTAAGGTTTTTGACGCTTTGGTAGCTTTTGGATCCTGCAATATATACAAGTGAGTAAATGCTAACGTACAAATTATTAAAGCCTGCTAACTATACACACAACCTCACAGTTTCTAAAGCAAGACTTCATTCTCTACAAACATCATCTTTCCTGTCATTTTAACAGGATCATCATAAACATTTTACAATGAAAACAAACCAGAACTGCTAGGTTTCTGCTTTGCCATTCCTGTGGGGTTTTTTGGGATCAAGTCCCAACAACATCATCCTCAAGAAAAGAGGACAGCCAGAGACCAAATCCAAGTTCCTTTTAAGACTGGGGAACAGTGATTACATCACACAATTCAGGAGCAAGAGAAGTCTCACCTGGAGGACAGCTAGGTAGCCTCAGAGGTGATTACAGATTACAGTATACAGAATGAGAAGTCATGCTGGAATAAGCTGATAAGGTAATACAAATTAAACACTCATACCTGCCATGGGATGCTTCCACACCATTTCTTCCCATTTGACTTACTTTTAAGGCATCGGTAAAACAACCTACCAATGAATAAAACAAGATCTGAACTGCAGGAGCAAGTAACAGAACTCCAAGTGTTCTTCAAAAAGTACTTTACACCAAAAACATCACAGACAAGTTCTCTTGATCAGTACTTTATATCCAGACTTCTGCCTAACAAAAGGCCATGAGCACTGGCAACAAAGCTTTTTACAAAAGCATTGTTCTCTGGATAAAGATTCCTAGGTTTTTGGGTTGTTCATTTTTTAAATTTCAGCAATAAAAACCAAACTGCTTGGTCAAAATTATTGTATACTCAGAAGTATCCTATGATTTCAGTGTGTAAGGAAACAGCTATTCTTTTAGTTACATCACATAAGCCACCTCACCTTTGAAGCACCTCAGGAACAGAAAAACTTTGGATGCGATATGTTTTAAAACTTGCAACCAACCAGGACTGCTGCAAGAACTTCATGAGAGTTAGTACTGGTGAATTTGACACAACTATCATGAGTTCTGGATGAGCCCTGCCACTAAGCCACATTCAATTCTGTTAAACACAAACATTATCACTTCCACTTCGGTTTATCTATTGACTATAATTGCTCATAAAAATAGCAAACATTCTGAAAGATGCCAAGTGAAGCCCTCAAGGCTGGATAAGCCTTTTCAATTCTAGAAGGAATCAGCAAGTCAGCCACCATCAAACAATTCCCAGTGTTCAAACCTACACAGCAAACCTTTGTTTCCACTTTGAGAAACGTACCGGTACTCATCTCCGCCCTGCTGCTGCGCCAGGACTTGCAACTCCACCACGCACCCCTCATGGATCAAGCAGCGAGAGGCAGGAACGCTGACAAGGGAAAAGGGGGAGAGTGAAGACCGGACAGGCGGCCCGAGGAACAGCGACCGCTAAAAACAATTACCTGGGACAAAACGCTTGCAGAGCCTGCTCAGACTCGAGCGACTGAGAAAACGAGACTACGACTACAGGCATA
>JAVJGI010000014.1:122690623-122716218 GCA_035590275.1 Ibycter americanus
CCCGGGCCCCGCTCGCCCGCCCCGCGGGTGTGGGGAGAAACGAGCTGCTCCCGGCTGTACCCGCCGGGGCGGCAGGGGTCCGCAGCAGCCGGGGGTGTCCCTCGCAGCCTGGGGTCGGCCACGGGCTGCGACACAGTCCTGCCCGGGCTTGCTTGCCAGCCCCCGGGGCCAGAGACCTGCAAAGCTTCGGGGACCTTCGCAGTGACATCTCCAGAGCAGCGCAGCTGAAGGCGGGGTGGCCATCAGCTCGCGGTCTGTCCTCCAGTTGTGCTGAAAAATACCCTGCTTTATTGGAATGGACGCCTGAATCGGTCTTTCTGTGACTTGTAGGAGATGCTGGTAGGAAATGTGTTCTCTTCGCAAATGTCCTCTAAGAGGAAAAACTGCATGTAATCTTTTCTTCTCATATGACGGAATGTTTTAGGAATTTACCTTTTGACTCTCCTGCTTCCCTAGGCTGGCATTCAGGGAGAAAGATGTCATTGAAACCATTTACCTACCCATTGCCTGAAACAAGGTTTCTTCGTGCTGGCAGGCTTGTGTATAAATTTAAAATCCGATATGGCAATTTCAGCAGGTAAGCATGTTAAAGCTGAGAAGTCAACCTGCAGGTTGATGACTGCATGTAGCAGTGACTTACAGTGAGACCCTAAATTCAGATCTGAGGGGCTCCTCATTTCCTGCTTGCTTTCACTCACCTTGAAAATGGTCACATAAAAGTTGCTACTGCACTTGCACACGATGAGCATTGGTCTGAGAGAGTAATTTGAGCTGTAAAAAACACTATTTCACTGCCATGTGTGGATTTCATGCTTTTTCAGTAGAAAAAGAGGGTGTTTTTACTGACAGTATTTTGAAATACTATGTTTAACTGAGAAACTCTAGAGCCTTTGTAGTGGTTTAACCCCAGCTGACAACTAAGCCCCACATGGCTGCTTGCTTACTGCCCTGCAGTGGGATGAGGGAGAGAATTGGAAGGGTAAAATTAAGAAAACTTGTGCATTGAAATAAAGACAGTTTAGTAACTAAAGCAAAAGCTGTGCATGCAAGCAAAGCAGAATAAGAATCGTAGAATCATTTAGGTTGGAAACGACTTTTAAGATCATCGAGTCCAGCCATTAACCTCCCACTGCCAAGTCCACCAGTAAACTGTGTCCCTAAGTGGCACGTCTACAAGTCTTTTAAATACCTTCAGGGATGGCGATTCAACCACTTTCCTGGGCAGCCTGTTCCAGTGCTTGACAACTCTTTTGGTGAAGAAACTGCTTCCCATCAGCAGGCAGGTGTTTAATCTCCGGGGAAGCGGGGCTCCATTATGCCTAACGGTTACTTGGGAAGAAAAACAACATAATGCCACACATCCCCCCTTCTTTCTTCTTCCCCCAGTTTTACTACTGAGCGTGACGTCCTATGGTCTGGAATATCCCTTGGGTCAGCTGGGGTCAGCTGTCCCAGCCTTGTCACCTCACAGCTTCTTGTGCACCCCCAGTCTACTTGCTGGTGGGGCAGTGTGAGGAGCAGAAATGGCTATGACTCTGTGTAAGCACTGCTCAGCAGTAACTACAACATCCCTGTGTTATCAACACTGTTTTCAGCACAAATCCAAAATGTAGACCCAGTCATGCTGCTGTGGAGAAAATTAACTCTCTCCCAGCCAGAAGCAGCACTGCCATGGAGCTCTGTGCTCAACATATGTACTTGTTTCTTGGGCTGTCTGCTCTAGCAATGTGCCTTTTGCTGGCCTTGCAATCTGGCACTTAAGTGTGGATGTAGAGAGGAAAGAGTCTTTGGAAACTCTCATTGGCTTCTGACAGTAGGTGTTTCTTGTGCTGTTGGGATTTTTTCTCGCAAGGTTCCCTTCCTACTGCCACTCCTCTTTCAAATGTGTTTGTGACAGACCTGTCCTGTTCTCAAACAACAACATGCCTGTCCTGCAGAGCAGGACTTTTAGGATAACAGCTGCTTTCCATTTCTAGAAGGCACTGTAGTGGCAAGCCTGAGAAGTGAGAGCGAAGGGAGAGTATTTCAGTCTGTGGTACTGCTGGCATGCAAGGAAGAGAAAGGAAGACAGCCCCTGGGTGTGCAGGGGACAATGAGTGGGAGGGTTGTGGGAGGTAGCAGTTGTGTGGTAAGCCTCAAATAGGAAGTTCTAGTTAGTAGCCAGCAAAGTAACCAAAGCACAGGGTGCTGAGTAGTCTGGTCGCATGAGCAAGATGTAAAACAAGAGGATGATCATTCAGAGGTAAAAAAAATACTTTCCCAGAGGGTATTGACCTGGAGGAATCTGCTTGTGTCTGCTGGTCAGACATATAGGCAAGTGCTTTTGTGAGTGGGCAAAACCTTGATGAGCTCACTCAAGGAGCTCTGGAGCTTTTAGTTTGAGAGGGAACTCAGAATTCTGGAGGCTGCGATCTATAATAATCACAGAAGTTTGAGCTGCTCTGGCAAAAGGAGCTGGAGCTGCTCAGGTTTAAGGGTAGTTTTCCAAAGCAGGTTGTGTCCTGCAGAAGGAGTGTTCTGTAGAGCTCAAAACTTGGTCTGAAAGTTTAGGAGTTGTTGCTGTCTCAGCCTCTGATACATAATTAATAATGATGATATTCATAAATATTAATTAAAAAAACCCCACAGCAGTGGCTCAGCATAATCTGGCTGCCTGTGTACATCCAAGGCTGTGATCACCAGTAGACAGCAGTTCAAGGTTGGTGCTTGGTGGCTGAGGCCTTTGGAAAGTCTTACAAACCATTGAGGTTAAACCTCTTTTCAGATTGTGGCTACCATGCAGAAACTAGGACTGTTATCCTTTTGAGTCAGCAAGTAGCCCTGCATCAGAGAAACAGAACAGCATTGTGTCATCCTGAAAACCCTGTTTTCATGCCAGTGAGGTTGCAGCAAGGCTAAAATGCCATAGGCAGTGGATGATGCATTGAGCATCTGCCTGTGGAGTGGTTTTATGAGAGTGAGTGAATTCCCTTTGTCAGTCAGATGTGCACAGGCATTGCCGGAGCCTGGGTTTACTCTGGAAGTGACTGTTGGTAGCTGCAGAAGAATGGAAGAGAAAGCGCTGTGAATATCATGCCAATTAGGCTGTCTCCAGACCGGAAGCTACATTAAATCTTGTGCAATGCCTGTCTCCTTTCTCCTCGTAGAAGTAGGCCGGCTCTTTGAAATTCTGTTGCACGGCTTTATTTTGGGATGAATTGAAACACAGTTGTTTCTTTGGCTTTGCTTACTGGCATTTTGCTGGAGTAGTGTCATATCCAGGAGGATTAACCTTCCTCCTTGTTTTGTTCTCTGTGTTGATTTTGGAGAGGAAGGTGTGTTGTCTGTCTTGTGTCATGTAGTAGTGTTCAGTAGATCCTTGAAACGTTGCTCTTTTCTGTGAGTAAGCTCTTTTCATCAGTTACCCCTTTGAAAGGCACTGCCAGTAGCACGCATGCTTCTTAACAGCCTGCAGGTGTTTGATCTACTAGTAAAGAGAGTGCTAGGTTTTTTGGGGTTTGGCAGTCTGTCATCGCCCCTGCAAGTCTTCATGGTTTGTGTGCATTGCAACATCGGTCCTTGCAATTCATTGTTACACTTGAGGGAACAGGACTTTTGCAACACCTTTTGTGTTTCATAATAACTTCTGGAATTCAAGCCAGTCTTCGCATCGACATGGTCAAACATAGCAAAAGCAACTTGTTTTACAGTGAAACTTATGAAACTCTTCCCTGTTGTGTCATGGGTATGGTGAGTAGGGGGTACTTGTTCAAAACACCTGGATTCACTCCCAGTTCCTAAGAGAGAGTACAGGACTAAGTCCTAAGTGCATACATAGCCTTATGCCCAAAGCAATGCTGTCAGTCAGCCTGTGGATTTAGGAAGTGAAACTCCTGTCCACAATAAGATGGTGACAGATCTGAGGACAGGTTCCCAAAAGAACATTGAAAGAGTTGCAGGAGCTGATCCCAGCTGATCATAGAGCTGATTATATACATATGCATGCAGGCTTTTGCTAGAGTGACATCATCTTCACTGAAGGTCTCCTGAATCCCTAAGGAAAACCAGGTAACAATGAAGGCTCTTCCCTTCTTTACAAATGAGTCTGTTTCTGCATCTCTACACTGCAGGCTTAAAAGAAAATAATCATCCCTTCCTCCCTGTTGTCCTGTAAGCAGGTTCATTACCAGGTGCGCAGCACCAATTCACACACCGAGTCAAGACATTCCTTATTTCTTTTTTCTAGTTCGTGCAAAGTAGGGAGCTACATGGTAAACCTCAAATGCCTAGCTCCCTGATTGTCAAAACTTGACACTGTAGCATACAAAGACATCAGCCTTCATTGGTTACAAGTTACCTAACTCCTTCATTACTTAGTACTTTGTTTCCTGTTTTGTCAAATAATTATCTTGTTTCTCATGTTAATTAGTTTGCATGCTCAGCCTCAGCTTCTTTTGGGTCTGGGGGATTCCTTGAGTCGGTGGCCAGTGAGTTGGTGGTCATGATCTCCCTCTGCTGGAATTACCTTTCCCCTAGTTTTGCTGAGCCCATTGCACATGATGAGCTTCCTATCAGCCCATCCATCTGTGAGGTTCCTTTTCTGAACAAAAGGATTTGCCCAGTGCTTAACTAAGACCTTAACAGGACATACAAAGTGTAACCTGAATTAACCCTTAACAACTCATTCGCTCCAACTGTCTCAAAGTCAAACTGCCAACAACACATTAAATTCCATGAACCACTCAATATCATCCTCAGCGCCCCTCAACCCAACCACTGAATCCCCCACAGTCAGATAGCAGGTCAGACATCCTTGTCATGAGACCCTGGATGGTGCCTTGCTTTCTTCCATTCTTTCCACCCTCTTCTCCGCATCCACATGGCAGCATCCCTTCCAGAGTCATACTTTTCTTTCCCTGCTGATTCATGAAGACTTCATGACCACAGCATAAGTCTTGGGTGGGTGACATCTGTCCTTCTGCTGTGGTGTGCTGTGTAATTCCTTTCATTGGCTTGTTCCGTATCAAGCCAGGAAAGAGCCTTTGTGAAGACGAAGGAGAGTTCTTGTCTCTGAGTTCTGGCTGGGGACCCTGAATGTGGAGGGTATGAGAACAGCTGCCTACAAAACCATATAGCAGAATACTTGCATGCCATAATTCCTTACACTCCACTTTGATTACTTATTTCCAAGTGACATGTGTGTGATTTGTTTACTGTTTAATGGGTTTGGATTTTCTTGAAGACCTTCTGTCTCCATCTGCATTTGGTGGCTGATACCTAGCAGCAAACAACTTTAGAGAAGTTGTCTTACAGAAGATGTAGTTAATAGCTGGGAATACAGTTTGATGCAGGATCACAGGGCCTAGCTCCAATGCTGTGAAGGCGCATTCCTCTGCAGATTTGCACCATGGAGGGGATGAAGAGACATGTCCTGCTGGTTCCTTCTTTTAGCCCCTTGAGCAGAATGGCATTATGATAGGCTGGAAGACGGAGGTGCTGGTTTGAGGGCACCTTGTCAAAAAAAGCAGTCCTAAAGGTTACTGAGGATTGACTGATAAGATTTGATTTCTCATCTGTTGTATCCTCAGACAAACAAAGTGGGCAGAAAATCCATAAGAAACAGTTCTTGTGGAATAATGGATGTTTTTTATGAGCAGTAAATTAGGAATTCATCTGCCTGCTAACTATTTTCTCTGTACAATGGAAATGATGTTTTGTTGTTGTTTAAACTCTTACAATGAATGTAGCTCCATTGCTTTTTGGTTGGGGTGGGACTAACTCTTTCTGTTTGTTTCACAGTGCTCCTGATCTGGACAACGCTGAAAGTGCTGTCAAGGAGTTAGAGGTAGGAGATGAACCTTAGCTGAATGTTAGACTGAGCAATTCTTCTGTTTGTTATGTGACTGAGGGCATTTTGTCAAATGCAGCATTTCAAGTGAGGGTAATGGGGACCTTCTCTGGAGGGTATGAAGGTGAAAAAAAGTAACGTAAATGAAAACTGTCATCAACATGCAGTATTAGCATAGATGAGTAATGCTTTTATTTGAAATATTTCAAAGAAGCTACTGACTGTTAAAATTGGACAAATGAAAGCTACTACTTGTTGAGCTAGTTGCACTCCACTCCTTTCTGATTCCTGTTCAGATTTCATTCCACGGTAGCACTTTTGCATGGTTTCACGCTCAGTCCCAGACCCAACCACTGCTTTTAATTTCTCAGGCTTGACTAGCTGTCGAACCCTCCTGTGTTTTAAGGAGCTGTGGCAGTACTGGTGAGCTAGCTTGACAGCAGCTAATCTTATGCTCGATTGCACATGCTTTCCTCCTAACTGTGGAGCTAGTGGAACCAGTGGACGTTCTTTTAATGATGCCATTACTTTGTGACCAAGCTTGGTTGCAACCGATTAATTCTGTTGTTGTCATCTTCTTCCTGAGACAGAAGAAAGCCCCTGCCATTCCCTAGGAAATCAGACAAATACACCGCCTGCTTAAAAATGCTCCTGCTACTTAATTAAAAAAAAAATCAGAGTACAATAATAGCATTATAAATATTATTGAAGAAAATGTGCTGATTTTAATTGATACAGAAAATTATCATTTAGGGTTTTTTTCTTTTTCACTTTTGAAAATATTGAAAGATATTACTGGAAAAAGTTTCCTGTTTGTAAAGCAGGTGTTTGTTGGGGCTGAATTACAGTTCCTTTGTAACTGAATTGGGCCAATATTCAGGAAAAGGGGAATATGTTTATTTTTGAGACAGGTCAATAGTACATGTGTTTTGCTGGCAAAAAGGAGACTTCTTAAATGTAAAACTTGTTAAAAGCACACCTCCACTCTCCATAATAATGCTTCTGTGTTAATTCAAGATTAAGATACTCATTCACTGCAATTTCTGTGAGTCTGTTAGTGCAGTGTGCTCTAAGGTCATGGAAGGTAGCAGGGCAAAGACAGGGAGGAGGGAAAGCAAAATATCTAGAACCTGCTTTTCCATGATTCATACAAACTGTAATGTTAATTTTTTCCCAAGCCTTGAAACTGTACTTCACAGTCGTATTGTAGCAATATTGTTAACATTCTTTCTTCCTTTCTTTTTTTGGCCTCTCCAGGAAGCGATTCGAGTAATCCTTGGAAATCTTGATGATTTACATCCATTTTCTACAGACCACTTCACTGTCTTTCCATGTATCCTTTCTTTCCTACTTGTAAAAGATAAGATTCAATGATTTGTTTCTGTTGGGCATTGCTTAATTTGACCTTCATGTCTAGCTCAAGTACTTTGAGCTTTGCAGTTTTAAGTTAGGTGCAGATCCTCCTCAGTTGTTGCCTTCACCACAGATCTGATTTGAAAAGAATGTTTTGCAGTGTTTTCAGGTGAACCGCTGTGTTCAAAATGTGATTTAGCCAGAGAAAATGAACGTGTATAGATAAAGTCACGTAATGTGATTGCAAGCAAAGCTAGTGCGTTGTTTCAAAAGATCAGTAAAACGTGAAATGCTCCTTACAGGCTCGGTAAGATTGTCCCACTGGTAGAGAATACTGTAGAGACAAGTTTTCTTGTAAGGTACATTGGGATTAAATCACATCCATGAGCCTCTGAGGATGGATTGTACCTGCAAAGCCATCTTTAGTCTGTACAGGAAGGAGCTGGAGCTTGAACTTGAGACAACAGGATAGTGTTCCCATGAAATCTTATGTTGCCTAGAGGGATGTTGAGTATAAAAGTTTCTTGGGTGGGAGCAAATGTGAGTATATGCTTATGCACCCACATAGATGGCTGAGAGAAACAAAAAGTATTTCACAGAGTGAGTTTTACAAGAAGTAGTTGAGCTGAGATAGTTGGAAGACTAGACAGGCTTTTGAAGACACAAAGCCTGCAGGATTGTCATCCAGTTATCCTGGTCACCTCTTCAATGTAGTCTTTGACATCTAGAAGTAAAAATGAGGCAAATGTCCTCCACCCAGTATTCACTTGATTTTGCTCATCCCCCTTACTCCTTTGGGATCAGTCACTAGATTTTTTCCTTCTTCCCTAAAGTTTGCAGAGGCATTTAGCTGTCATCAGTCTGGCCTCCTATCAAAAGACAGTGATGTAAAAGCTTTGCACAGCATTGGCATATAGAAGCTTAATATTCAAATATTTGCATGCACAGGTTTTGTTGAGTGTAGTTAGTTTCCTGGGGATTTGACTTCTGGTATATAAGTGCTGAGGCATTTGAGATTGGATTATTCTGGCCAGCAGCTTTACTACAGGCTCCTTTTCCTGCTACATGTTTTTTCATCAGAGTGCATCAAGGGCCCAGCTAGCCTTCATCTCTTTCTTCTTGCTTGCACAACTGGACAGAATTTAGCCATGTCTGCTGCATATTCTGCAGCTTATTATTTTAAATTTACAATAATTAAATGAAAGAAATGGTAACTGTAAATTAATGTTTCTGTTGTAGTTGCTGTACTGTAAGGGGTTAAGAAGATACTCTTCTGAGGCTCTTGTTGAAAAGTTAGTTGAGTGAGAAGCCTTTTCAGTCCTAAGGTGTGACAGCTGGTGAGTCTGGGTGCCTAGGAGTAATGAGCACCCATGTGTTTCTGCCTCCAAGGCATTCCCTTCCACTCTTGGAAGGCTGCATTATTGCCATACTTTGTAATAGCAGCCAAGAACGAGGTCATCATCTTTCTCTGTCAGAAACTGGTACTTGTGATAGCAACTTATTCTTGTTACTGCCGGGAAGACAAAGTAGCCAAGAGCATCCTCAGACAGGAAGCACCTAAACAAACAAAGCCTTGTTGTTAAAGGAGAAATTCACACAGACGTGGGTATCACTAGGTTTGCTTTAATCACAACTCAGAGCTGGGCCACCACCCCAGTGAGTGGCAGAGAATCACGGGATACAGCACAACTTATATACACTTCTCAAATCATTAGTCAATGTCTGAAGTTTTTAGAAGTTTCCTCTGGTCTTGTCAGTTCTGCGAATCCATCACCTGACCCTGTCCCAGTTGATTCATCTATTTGGTTCCAGTCTCTGCCTCGGTTCCAAGCTCCTCCTCGGATCCTGATCTTCTCCCTGCCTCCTTTAACTCACACAATCCTTCAAGCGCACTTAGTCTTTGACCAAGCAATTCCTATTCACATATACTAATTTTTCTAAAAACACCGGCGTTTCTGAGGGCACCTGTGTACACAAATTGATCACCTGTCATTTCTCTATTCTCCCACTGATTAACTCGACTAAATTTTCAACCAGCCTTGGATTAGGGTTATACAGGGGATGAGGCTTGGTTCTGCCATTTAGCAGCTTCAGCACTTTAAATTTCCTAATTCAAAATACATTTTCTTTTAACATTGTTGTTGGTTTGCTTCACTAAAGCTCACCCAGTTTTGCCTGCGTGCTTGAGGAGTGTTCAGTTCATGAACTTGTATTTCTAGGACTTGGAAGTCCATCCACATGCTCAGCCAGCACTGGGCCCTGATGAGAACTGCAAGCTCAGAGGCCCGGCGTGATGAGTTGTCCTGCAGTCTGTGTCGGGCTCCTCACTGTAGCATAACTCTTAGTTAATCACCAGCTGTGGGAGTCCTTGAAGCCAAACTCAAATGAGCAATTTCATCCCTTAAAGGAACTGATTGTGTCAGTGTTTCTTCTAGAAAAATCTTGAGCTCCATCTCCAGTCCTCAGGATGCTAGTTTCTGCTAGCAAATGGACTAAAGGTATTCATTTTACCTGTTTGTTCCTGAGATCAGAGGCATGTAAGGAGTCATCCTTTGTTGCGTGCATGAGCTTGTAGGTGTCAGAACTGCACTCACAGGAAAGAACGTCTGTAACTGTGATGGCTGTCATGTCAATTATCCTATTCCTCCCACTTTTAACTGTGAAGTAAATGTAATGATGCTACTCCTATGAATCCTAGTCCATCTCAATTTTGAAAATAATTTTAAAAAGAATTACTTTTATTTAGGAAAGCTGATGAGGTTTTATTCATAGGGTTGGAAGAGACTGGTGTGTTTTTTCTTGTGGGAGAATGTCAGGACTGAAGCCAAATACAGATAAGGAAATGCAATGCTATTAATACAAGCAACTGATAGGAGAGTATCACCTGGATGAGTGTTTCTTGTAATGTGTTAATGGTGTTTTTTCACAAAGTTCATACCGACAGATTGTATTTGCTCCCTTGTACATACGTTCAGTATGGTATGACTTCCAAAGCTTTAAAAGAAGACATTGTCAGGGCTCCTGCCCCTTTGAAATGTTAGTGCTGTGTTCTTAAGTCTTATCATCATTCTCAGATTTGAGTAAATGGGAGAGAGTATCAAAGATGAGGTTCAAACATGAGAAGGTCCATCTTGTGCCTTATCCCTACATTTGCACTGTGTATCTAGAACTGAACTCATTTCAGCAAAACGTATCTTGTGGTAAGTCACTATGGTTATGTCTGGATAATTTCTGGAAACATCTATGATCTGTGTCTCGTTTTTCGCTTCATCTACTGTGTTTTTGAATTAGAGGGACCAAAACTGCATGCAGGTATGGCTGTACCATGGATTTGAAATAGAGCAGAACAGTGTGTTCTCTTTTGTCCTGTATTGCTTTTCTAAACTTTCCTGAATTTCTCGTTCCCTTTTCAACCACTGCTGACTCATCAGCTAGTATTTTTACAAAGTAATGCGCAGTGGCTGCCAATCTTCATTCTTTAATGTCAGTCTGCTGGGCTGGAGCTGAAGCAAGCACATGTATATGGAACACAGGTTTTTCTTACTTGTGCTTGACTACATTTGTTGATGTTGAACTTCACACTCTTTGTTTCAATTTTCCTAAAGAAAGAATGCATTGTTTTTCTAAATAATGATAGTAATAACAGTAATAATATCTTTTGTATAATTAGCAAAGTTGCCACCTCACTAGTATCTCATTTTCCAGGTTTTCTGTGAGCAGCCTCAGGCTGCAGCTGAGACCTCTGTGGGACTCCACATTTAACCTCCCAGTTGTGAAAACTGAGTGTTTATTCTTACTATTTCCTGTTCTGATTATTGCTCCCTGCGAACAGCTGCTGTTTTTTGTTATGACTGCTGGTCTTCTTTATAAAATGGACAAGCGGTCATTTCTTAGTCTCACCCATTTGCTTGCATTTAGTATCCCCTAGAAAATCTGCTGTGTTTGGATGTAAAAACTTCCAAATGTGGAGAATTCGCTCACTTCCCTGACCACCTTGCTCCAGTATTTAATTGCCCTCTGCAGATAGTTGTATGATGTTTCTGTTCTAAAATTATGCAAAGCATAATGTGCTGTTACTTTCACGCACTGATGTTTTCAAGTTTCTCTTGGCAGGGGTTTTTCCTCAGGAAAACTTGTATGGATGCCATGCATCAGAGGTTAGCTGGCCAATATTTTGTGGAGGCTATGCTCCAGCTCTCCTTGCATCTTCCATTTGGTGTCCAAAACACAGGGTGATGCTAACAGTTCTGCAGTTCCTTCTTCTCTTCTGAAGACTCCTTCGACTTTTTCAAGAAAAGCAATTGTCCCTATCCCATCAACATGTGGTATTCATAGCCAGGAATCCTAGTTCTGAAGGAGCTCTATTTGCAGGTTTTCAATTTCAACTTATCGTACACAAGTCCAGTGTTGTTTCTCAGTAGTTTAGCTTGTTCTCAGAAAGTGAGGTGCAATGCAAAAATATACTTTTAAGGTGGTTAAAGAAAGTCCAGTCATCAAATATTCACTAAGTTTTATAACACTTCTGTTGCAGGTAAAGAAGTAAACAAGGGCAGTGATGAAATTGTAAGTTGTGTGTGTGTTTTTGTTTGTTTGTTTGTTAAAGCTATATTCTAAATAGTCTGGAGAAGCAGAATATATATATAGGCAATGCTATAGTTCTCCTATTTCTGAGTGTCAGTCAGGCAGTGTAAGGTGGCACTCAGTTCTCACCCAGGACCATCCAAGTTGGGAGAAATCATCCTGTCAATTCCATCGGACTTTGAAGTCCTGCCTCGGGACCTGAGAGCCCTGCTGACTTCAGTTAAATGTGTTTTCTACAAGTCTGAGCTGAGCTGGACAATGGTTTCTTCACTGTGAGAGTCTGTATGAGGTCAATATTGCTGAATAATGAAGTGATTTCCTGGGTGGTGTATGTGTCATAAACAACAAAGTTAAGCTTCTTTGGAAAGTTTTTGTTTAATGAGAGCTTAGGGTATGTTTGTTTTCAATACGGGTAGGTGTCTGAAGATGGAGTGAATTAGTGAAGAAGTCCTCTCCAAATTCCCCAAAAGAAAATCCCACTGTCTCTACTAGCATTACATTCCTGCTAATTACATTTGTAGGCCCTCCTCTGAAGATGGAGCAAATAAGATGTCCTGGAAAGCAGTATTTCTTGTTTAAAATT
Source organism: Ibycter americanus (assembly GCA_035590275.1). Classification (NCBI taxonomy): domain Eukaryota; kingdom Metazoa; phylum Chordata; class Aves; order Falconiformes; family Falconidae; genus Ibycter; species Ibycter americanus. The sequence continues at coordinate 122,702,968 of JAVJGI010000014.1, forward strand.
GTTGAGCATAATTCTCTGGATGACCTCTCATTGCTTATCCTGTGTGTGAATAAGGCCACTAATCTTTTATTCCTGAATAATTTTTTTTGTTTCCGTTGTATAAACATGAACAATTTTGCGAAATATGAATATTAATTGGCTTTTGTTCTCAAATAGAAAAGTCAAAATCAATTATTACCAATACCAGGTTTGCAATGTTTTGAAGGTCAAGAGAAGAAACAAAGTGTCAGAAAGTATTGCAGTGGAAGAAATGGTGAAGAGGAGAAGAGTGGAAGTTAGAGCAGAGGTCTCATGCCCACAGTCAAGTGTGGGCAGGTGAGTTGACTACGAAATAGTCTTCCAGAGCACATACCAATATTTTTAATGTCTCTTGTACCTTCCTCATATTTTGTTCCTCTGTAATGCTTGTTCCCATTTGTCTTCTTCCTTCTGTTCCGTAGGCGACAGAACCTATATTTGGAGAAAAGTTGTCTTATGCTTTCAGGTTCCTGTGCCATTAACTAGAGTCTTCCTGTTTAACTCTTTTGTGTTAATGTTATCTGTAGAATCACAGCAGGATGCGAACTCAGTAACTAGACAGAGCAGTGCACTGGCTTGCACATCTGAGCCAGGGATGACAAGGGAAGAACTGGGAAGTTTTCTAGCTGCCTCCTAGCCTGTTCCTCTGCATCGGGTGATGAATGCCACCTCTTTGCTTGCTTCTGACAGCAAACATTTGAGCGTACTGTTTACAAAGTGGTTTAAAGTCTCACAGAATTGCACGTGTTGTGTGGGCACGTAAGTATTACCACACATCTTTTCCCATCTTTCACATCTTTTTTATCTGGTAGCTGAACTTCTCTTGGTGATTCCAAAGTAGATCTCTCTCTCTGGATTTCACAGACTCATGGAGGTTGGATGGTACCTTTGATATCATCGAGTCCAACCTCTCCTGCTTAAGCAGGGTCAGCCAGAGCAGGTTGCCCAGGAGATGTCCCCTCAGGTTTTGAATGGACTCCAGGAGTGGAGATGCCACAATTTCTGTGAGCAACCGGTTGCAGTGCTTGACTACAGTTGCAGTCAAAAAGTTTTCTCTTGTGTTCAGATTTAATTTCGTGTTTTGCAATTTGTGCCCTTTGCCTTTTGTCCTGCCAGAAGGTGCTGCTGAGAGCCCGGCTCCCTCTTCTTTGTTCCCTCCCATCGGGTGTACATTGGTAAGGTCCCCCCTGAGCCTCCTCTGTGCTGAACAGGCCCAGCTCTCCTAGCCTCTCTGCATACAAAGTGTGCTCCAGTCCCTTAGTCATCTTTGTCGCCCCAGTGAGTCCCAGTCTTGTCCTGGGAGCCCAGTCTGGACATAGCACACTGACTGGCCTCAGCAGCCCTGAGCAGAGAGGATCAACCCCTTTGAGCTGCTGGCAAAACTCTTCCTAATTCTGCTTGGGATGTTGTTGGCTGCCTTCAGTATGACGGTGCAATGCTGACTTATGGTGGCTAACTTCAAGCTTAGTTCCTGACTACATTTTAGAGGCAGGCCCATTATTAGTTACGGTCTAGCGGGCTTCTTTCTTTCATAGAGCGTAGCTTTTAAAAAAAAGAAAATGCATGCCTGTACTTAATACTCACAAGTGCTTGGCAGAAAGTCCCAGGTCCAGCACTGTGATCAGAAGTGTTTATGCTCACCTTTCCCCTTCCGTGGCAATCTGACTGTGTCAGATCATCTCCTTTGTTCCCTTATATTCTACCCAATTCCTAAATGCATTTCATGCAGAGATTATAACAGGAGAAGTGTGAAGCCAGTTCTTTTCCTGCTCATACAAATGTACTTTCATTGGCTTTCCCCGCCTTTCTCAGTTTCTAGTCACAATAGAACTGCTGGAAATGAGTGAGAATGAGACCAGGATCCAGAATGCTTTCTAATCTCTACCAGCCAACATGTGAATTGTAGGTTCATACAATATGAGGCCAAAAAGGGCTACTTCTTGATCCAATCTGCTAGTTTTCTCTTAGTCCTGTATCTTGCCCTAGCAGTTAAGACTGAAACAGCTAACAATTCTGAAGTGTATTCTTGATTTCAAAATCAAATTGGTGAGGCCTCAACTTCAAGCCTTCTGTTATTTTTTTCTGAAGAGCTCATTCAGTCTGAGCATTCCATGCCCTGCCCCAGGAGGGAGTTTGCCTACTGTAATCAGACCACCTCTTGATCTTTTTTGCTTCTTGGACAAGCTCTTTTGCTCCTAAGTCCTCACAGAGAATTTGGATTTGGTTTTTCTTGGGGTGCTATTGAGTGTCAAGCTGTCAGAATCTGCAGGTGTCACCAGTGATACCGATCAGCTCAAAGAGCACTATTTTGTGTGTGAAGCTAGGATTATTTTTTCCCACATGCTTCACTTTGTACCTCTCTGGACAGTTTCCTCTGCCATTTTACTGCTCCATGACTGAGTCTTTTAAGATCTTCCTATGGTTCTTTGCTACCCGTCCTTCTCTTCGTGTCAGTAGCCTGGTAGGATTTGCAACCTTTCTGAACTTGCTGGTCATCCCCCTTTCCATGTTATGTAATGCCTTTTTTCTCTTTAACTGCTTGGTGGTTTTACTAGAAAAGCAGAAAGGTAGTACTGGAATGAGCGCAAAGCGGATTAAGGGTATCTGTCTTGTTGGCTAGAGGCACTAAGGTCCTCATTTCTAGTGAAATACTTGAAGTAGCCATTTACGAGATTGCTTCCTTTTTGTTAACTCAGTTCTTTCTTATTTCACTTATTTTTAGAGCTGGAGCCGAGTGTGTTCACTGTACGAGTAAAGCAAAGCATGGATTTGAAATGGTAAGCTACAGAATATTCAGAAAGAGACAACAGCATCTGTTTAGTCCTAGATTCTTAAAGTGGCAAGCCTAAAAATGCCTTCAGGTAATTTTTTTCCCTTTTCACCTGCATGGAGATATTTGTGATTCCTGTTTATCAAATTTAGCCAAGGGATGAGCTTTACAGGGAGACGAGAGAAACGTTTCTGACTGTCAAGCTACGAGCTCTAGGGGTGAGCTTAGCCTCTCAGGTATGAGCCCGGAGGATGCCCTGCCTTGTCTTCAAGACTCCAGTCCTCTTTTTACCTCAGACGCCCCTTCATGCAGAACTCCATGAGAGACCAACAGTGCGTGCTGACACCTTGACGCTGGCTTTGGTGTGAGTACTTGCCACTCCCCACCAGTGTCCTTTCTCTGTGCAGATGGCTTTGCCAGCATCTCTCTCTTCTTGGAGCAGTGTCATGCCTTTTCTCACCATGGCATCAGAAGGCAGATTTACGACAGCATTATTCCAGAGGGATTGGCAGTTGCTTTTTCAACCCACTGTTCTCCAAACGCCTTGTCAAGGGGGTAGGATTCTTTCTCTTAGCCCACAGGCTAAAAGGCTGCTCTGACAGAGCTGCTGCTGTTAGGTACACCTTTTGGGTAACAGGGTCTTCCCTAACGCTCCTGTTCTCCTCCTTGCTGTTGCCCATCCTCCCAAATGTCATAGTGCATTTCATCCATTTTCTGACCACTGATACCCATTCTAAATTTGGTTCAAATCCCTGCCATACCATTGCCTTCCTGCCCCTCTTCCTCCTCCGCCTCTTGGGAGAGAGTCTTTTCTGAGAAGGCAAACTCATTCTTCTTGGGATTGTCCACAAAGAAGGTTGCCTGGTAGTATAAAACGAACAGCTTCTTCTGCCACTGTTCCATGGGAGATGGACAGTTGCATCAAATACCTGGATTTCTGCATGTTTCTGCATGATGTCATGCTGCCCCCATTTCAGGAAGCTTTTGGACCTCTCCATAACTGGTTGAGCTTTTACGTAAAAGTCACCTGTGGGCTTGCTTGAAATCTCAGATTGCCAGGGCATATTGCCTGCTTGCTCCTGTAGGACTGGTTTCAAAGGGCGAATCCCAGCATAATTGCTCTGCAGGGATTCTCTGCATAGACAGTAACCTGCAGTTTCAGGTGCTGCTAGTTGCGTGGTTACCTTCAGCCTGCATAGATAAACTCCTTTATTGAAACAGCCCTCACCTTTTCATAAGCCCGAAACTTCCTTTCAGAAGAGGGTTTTTTGACAGGTTTGTTGGATTTTCAAGATAGGAAGGAGACTGCCTGGGAAGTTTTCAGGAGCATGCAGTACAGAAGAACTTCTCTAAAACATGCAGGCTTATTTGTCTCTAAAACTTGTATCACTTTTTTTTCCCTACTCAGCTTACCTTTGCAGGATTAGTGACAGGTCTTCTGACTTCTTTCCTCGGGTGCTGCAAACACTGTTGGTGGGATAAGGGTCATCCTCTGAAAGAACCTTTATTCCTCACTTTGTTATAGTCACTGTCCCCAGAATGCCTCTGTTCCTTGTACAGTGGCTGAGTTTCCCAAACATTAGAGTTCTTGAAAGCTAGAGCTCCAGGTGAGCATATTGGATCCTGAGGAATAATGTGGTAGATGGCAGACATCACTGTAATCTCATATTGTGCTAACTAATGTGGGAGGAGGACCTGAGCTCTTTCCAGGTAAACCAGGAACTACGATGAATGTATCATCAATTCAGCAAATACTAAGTCAGGTGAGAAGAACCTTCTCCAGAACAGATGCTTGTATCTGAAATTTGTACTAGTCAGGGCACTGTTACACTGAGAGGGCTGTCCAGACACAAACTGTAGTGTTCATGAATATCAGACCAGATGTCACAAGCACTGCTTGAAATCATAGGGCAGATGATGTCACCCTTCCGTGCATTTTTAGGAGATCAGAGCCAGGTGCTTCTGTGACAGGCTTTCCATTTGGTTTGCTTTCCATTTGTTTTTTTGTTTTGGTATTCAGGATGAGAAAAAAGATTAGGTTTAGGAAAAAAATACATCAGTACCTCCTGTACTTTCTCAGGATTCTTCTGATCATTCCTCCAGGGCTCTTGTTCAGTTTGTCAGCAGTGTATGACTTTGGATCCAAGTCCACCTCGTATTTTAGTGTGCATCTCAAAAAGAGAAGGGTCTCATTAAACATGAAGGAAACTTGTCTACTTAGTACCCATAGGATTGACTTTACAACATTGCTACTTGGTTCTGAAGGAGGAGCATGGAAGTGCCACAGCCATGTGACTGTTAAATAGATTGCATTTTCAGCTGTCATCCAAATGCCTTCTAGTCCTGCAATTTTGACAGTAGGCTGTCTGGTCAGGATCATTGGAATTGAGCCTATGCATCTTTCAACTTACCAAGTGCACCAGAAGAAGTCAAAGAAAGAGAACCAAGAGGTGCTCAGCCTGTCACCACAGATAATTTTCCTAACATGGTTAATCCTCTTGAAACTAAACTGCAAAGACCTCAGGCCATCTGAAGTTTGGAATTTTGCATGAACCTGAGCTTAGTGCAAGAGAAACGGCATTGGGGAGTGGAGCTATTCTTCTTTTATCTTCTCTCTATGACACAGCCAGTTTATTCTCTGTTAAAGAAGCTTACATGCTGATTTTGTCGTTTGTGTCCTTTGTATTACTGTTAGCCTTTCTAATGGGTATTCCTGGCTCACCTTGTGCTTCTGACACTTTACACTTTTGTCCCTTCTCTGTTACTCTGTCTCCTATGACTACGTTTTAGTGGGGCTCATGTCCAGGCACCTGTATTGTCCAGTAGCTGTTACTTCCCACAGCACCTCTGTTGATGTTTTCTGTCTGTGCCATAGCTGCTGTTACTCTTTCACTATCTGATATGTTAAAGTCTACTAAATGAATTACAGCTTTATGTTAGGCCTGTGAAGCTCATGAGGAGGGCAGGATAGAAATACATTGGTGAAGAAACTCCTCATAGTAGCAGGAAAAAAATAATAATCACAGAACAAGAGAGTAGACCTTGCCTTTTAGTTCTCAAAGAAAGCAAACAAATAAAAATCTCCTGTACAATAGAATTTTATCCAACATAAATGTTACATCATGTTATGTAACAGTTCTTGGGTTCCTTTTCCTTTCAGAATTCCTCCAAAGAAAATGACTGTGAGTTTAGTCCCGCATCCCTTACTGTAGGCTGTAACCAGGTGAATTTCTGTAAGTAAGGAATTTGTGGATTCTTTAATTCAAATTGGTCATATTAAATCAAAAGCTGCAATGATTAGATTGGTATTAGTTTTCCTTTAAAAATCATGTTTGATATTTTCCAGCATGTGAGGTTAGGAATTACAACCACTGTAAAGCAGCAGGTCACCAGTGATTTTGGCTGAGACTCTTGCCACATAATGAATTCCCACCCACAGAGCTAGGCTACATAGCTCTTTCAGAGCTGGACTGTGAGATGGGAGCCTACCTCCAGATCTGTCTGCATTGTGATTGCTTTGAAACCTCCCAGGTGCCGTGCCAGTCAGTCTGGACCTACCTCTTCATTTCAGGGTCTGCCATTGGGCGTGCAGGGAGCGTGGAGAGAGCGAGAGTGTGGTTTTGTTCTTGCTGCTGTTTCTTGCAGGGGGACCTGTAGAATCTAACCTCGAACAAAGAACAGCAACCAGTCAGGCTGAGGGTACAGGGCAGCTGCTGCAGGAAATGGACCAAATGGTAAACAAAGGAAGCAAAGAGTCAGAAGGAAGAGGTCTCTCCAAGTTCTGGAGAAGGTATTAATACTGTGGGTATGAGCAGATGCAGTCCTGGCTGTGTCCCAGCCTGTGTTAGAGACTGTGCCTGATTCTGGCAGTTCAGGTTATTCTACATCATCTTGAAGAATGGGTACCTGTTTTCTGTGGTTAAACCGAGGTCTCCCAAGGCAAAGGAACGTTCAAGGATGTCCTTTTGTCTTGTAGTAAGATGTAACATTCCCAACAAATGTTCTTTTCCGAACTGTCTTTGGGATAAAAACTTCTGGGAGGGTTGCTGACCTCAGTCACAGCCCTTACACAAAGTGTCTTTTATCACCTGAGGAGTGCTATCTCCAGCCCAATTTCTAAGGGACTTAAACACTCCCCCTTCTAACAGGGCCTTCCCAGGACAGACCTTCAGTCCCATGAAGGTATGTATGACCTTTATTTGGCCGTTTGGCAACTGTGGCCTTTGTGACTCTGATTCCCAAAGACACCATTTTAAACAGAAATCAAAGTAACCATGCACACAGGTTTTGGGCATTGCTGACTAACCGAGCGCTCTAAAGCTGTCGAAGCTGTATCTCACAAGAGTAGTCTGTTCACTGCACAGTGCAAGTTGAATGTTGGCAGTAACTGTTTGTTTGATAGGTGAGTTAATTTTGGAAGAAATAAAACTCCTTGTTCATCATAATGTATGCCAGTCTGTTTAACTATTGAGACTAGACTATTATGGCACAAGTTATTCTGTTTCCTCTATTTTTTCAGTCTTCCTCTGTATTATTCTGTGCTAGGGTTGTGTCTTTCTGGTGGGCAGAAATTACCTTGTTATTACAATTCTCAGAGAAGTATTTTAAGTATAGTGTTCTCTTTTTATTGTTTCCCCAGCATAATCTTTTCGCCATTACAGCATCTTTTTGGTGGCAAGAACTGACCTGGCAGTACCGACTGTTGTGGAAAGGTAAACTTCTAGCATCAGTGTTGGGTTGTATTGTTTCTTTTGTAATTCAGCTTTGCACATTGCTTGTCTCAGCTATTAAATGTTTTAAATGAAATTCTACTTTGTTTACATTTTCAAATTGGTCTTCTGAAAATGTTGGGTTAGAATGTCTTTTTCTTTACAACCTAGAGTTTTTTGAAAGAGGGCCACAAGCTTTAAGATTTTGATCCTTGAGTGTCATAAGTCGGGCATTTTACATTTAAAAATCATTATATAAGATTCTAATAAAACAAGCACCAACTTGGAACTGTGTGTTATTTTAATCAGTCTTACCCAGGCAGAAAACACTCTTTCCCTCCAAGAAGTAGAGGTTTCTAGTATTATATGGACTCCTGTACTATGCTTCACAGCATTAAAAAGGTCAGAATTGGTGAAAGTATTTTAGATTAGATTTTACCACTGGACTATAACTTGTGTAATTATTTATGCCTTCAATATGTAGTGGGATGAGGTTGGGAGTTAAGACGTCAGACGTGCCTAGGGCATGCTTAGGCAGCTTTTTGCCATCATGCTAGAGCATTTACAATACACCATCATTCTTCAGCCATCTCCTAAGCTGAGACATCGTAAGCACGTACATGCGCAATGCTAGTCTAGCTCATAACACTGAGTGGTTGTTACTTTACCAGTAGCAACATGTAGTTGTTTAAGTGCGTCTCAGTGTTAACTTGTCAGGCAGAATGAAACAGTGCTCTAAATGAGTCAGATAATGCAATGCACGGTCTGTTTGGCTTGTTTCCACCCCAGTCCATGGATTATCCACTCTACATACCAACGTATTTGTTTCTGGACTCCCATCAGCACTGGAACAATGCTTTCCTTCCAAGAAATGGAGTTGAGAAACTAGTTCCATTTATGCTGTTCCTCTTAGTCCTGTCCCACAAACACTGCCAAAGGCCGAGTGCACCAGGATTCAGTTCCTTCTACTGGGGGACTGTACAATGAAATGGATGGTGGGGAGGACCAGCAAATGGATAAGGAGTGGGACAGATAGATAACAAGCCATAAATAAGGGCAGATATCCATGAGTTGATCTGTAACACTGGTTATGTCAAGAAGATGACGTCACACTTTCGTGATCTTACATGCAGCTGCATAAAATAGGGCCTTTACCCTGCAAGAGCTGGGACTGTTCAGCCTGGAGAAGAGAAGGCTCAGGGGGCATTTTATCAATGTGTGCAAATACCTGGAGGGAGAGTGCAGAGAGGGTGGACCCTGTCTCTTTTCATTGGTGCCCAGTGCCAGGACCAGAGGCAGAGGTTTCAAACTGGAACACAGGAGGTTCTCTCTGCACGTCAGGAAACACTTTTTCCCTGTGAGGGCAACCGAACCCCGGCACAGGTTGCCCAGGGAGGTTTTGGAGTCTCCCACCTTGGAGATATTCAAACACTGTCTGGATGTAGCCCTGGGCAGCTGGCTGTAGGTGGCCCTGCTTGAGCAGGGGCTTGGACCCAGTGACCTCCAGAGGTCCCTTCCTACCTCAGCCATGGTGTGCTTCAAATAATATTTCCTGAGGGAGTTTCCTTCCCTTGTTAAACTGCCTGTATCTTGACCCAGAGTTTTGTCTTGCTTTTGCCCTTCCAGTTCTCTCCCCCATCCTGCTGAGTGGGGGGAATGAGCAGCTTGGTGGGGGCTCACCTGCCAGCTGGGGTCAACCCACCGCCCCCGCAAAAGGGGCCTCAGCCTGCAGAGGATCCAGGCAGGAGCACAGGCAAAGCATGAGACACTGCCATGCATGGACCCTGATGCTTGCACCGCTTGTTGCCTGGCTGACAGGACCAAGTGTGCCATGCAGCACTAATGAGCAGGAGGAGTGTGGGGTGAAGCTGAGGCTGGGAAAGGGGAGGAAAGAAGATAAATTCATCTACTTTAAATTTAGAGTGTGATGCATGTCTACCTCTGCTGGGGAATTAGGCATCGTCCCACATGAAGGAGCGCTGTCATCCCTGAGGCCAAGCATCTTCTAGAAGGGCAGCCTGGCACTGGTTATTTTTCTGCTCAGGCACCAAGGCCTTAAGCTGTATGTGCTGATACCTTCCCTCTCAATGACCCCTGCTAGAGCAGAACACAACACAGTGGTAACGTCCTGTGAGGACTTCAAGTCTGTCCAGTGCCTTTTCTGTAAACTCACCTGCAGGCAAGGTCAGGAGGAATTATCACCTGGGGTTACCAAAAGCCATGCCATGTATAAAAAAAAAAAAAAAAGAAAAATTCAATGTTTTCATCTGACTCTAAACTGTACCTGTAAACCAGACTGACACAGATGGAACATGGGATCAAGAGACATAGACAGATAGGTGCATGTGAACACAGGAAGGATGGACAGGGAGATGACTATAGACTTGAATTACTGACAAGAATCAGTAGAGGAAATCTGGCCAAGAATTAGACAAACGTAAGGTAGGACAGGTATCAGAAAGAGAAAAAATGCTTGATGAATAGTTAACAGAAAGACACCCAGGCAGCTGGCCACGTGATGGTGTCAGTGGTGATGTCAGCGGAGAAGGAATACTTAGCTGGCTGAAGCTACAGCATGCACATAAAGATACTCTGATTTCTCAGTCTGGAAAATGCCATTACAGAATTAGGGGCAATATTTGCAGGATGTGCATCCTTTCCAGAAAATCATTTTAGGTGATAAAGAAAATGTTTTAATTAAATCTAAACAAAAATGTTTTTTATTTTAACTGTAATAGGCATTCTTTCAACTTTGAGAAAGCATTTTGCTCTTTGAACAAGTGGCCTTCTTTTAAAAGGAAAAGGGAAGTTATTTAAAAAAGAACAGGCAGAAACAAGCAAACCGTGCTATTTCTTGAGCAGGACTCTTCCCTCTCTTCCCCTTGGCATTCTGTAAATGCGGGAAAAAGCCACACACTTCCAGAGGTACCTGGGCTCACAGCATTGATGCCATACCATTGGCACTGGTGACTATGGACCTTGATGCTCTCAGGATGGAGAGCTCACTGGTGAAAGAAGTCAGAACTGGAAAAGGCTGCTCCATTTTTCCTCTTCATGCAGACATTTTTGTGCTACTTACCCACCCTCCAAAAGGGGGGAATCTCATCTGTCCTGGTGCTGCTTGTCCTGCTCCTGGTTTTGCTGGTCATTGATGTGTATTCGGTGGGATGTCCTGCTTCTCTGCAGTCCCTTGTGCTTATTTTGTTCTTTATCTTGCAATTTCTGGTACTCAAATGCCTCCTGTGTGCAGCTCTACATGGCTCTGCCTGCCCCTGTAGTGGCTCCATTGCTCACACACTTGAGTGAAGTGCTTATATAAAGTACATATTATATAGTATATAGTCTGTATAGTATCTGACAGCACCCTCGGAGCAAGCATGTGCAGGCAGACCGACTTTCTCCTTGCAGAAGGCCAGGCACTGCACGGGGTAGGTGCTCTTGGCTTGCTCTTACCAGCAAGGAGTGGGAGAGCTCCAGCCCTGAGCAGGCTCCTCGTGGCATAGACAGAGGCTGACTGTGAGCTACCTGCTCAGGCGCAGGATGGTGCAGTGGGTCAGTCTGAGGGGATGCTTAAACCTCCTCTGCATGTGACCTTGAGGAGGTCAATGTGATAAGGAACTGCGGTGGAGGAGAGGGAAGGAAAGCCCTAGAAATGACAAAAGAAATGCCCGAGAAGCCCAGGGAATACGAAGTACATTGTCCAGGGGAGAAGATTAAAACGAGGGAAGACCCTTTGCTTCCCACCTTTCCTCTATCAGCAGCCGTGTTGGGGTGTGTGTGCGCTAGCTCGCTGCACAGCCCTGTGGCTCTCCCTCAGCACAGCTCTTGGCTCTTCTCTGCAGAGATCCCCAGGACCGTGTCCTGCTGCTGGGGGATGAATAATAATCTCTACCTAACTGCTGCAGCAGCTGATTGTTGATAATTATTTGTACTAGCTTGATATATATAAACACAGGTTTGTTTTTTTTAATCCCAGGCATACGTGCTAGTGGGGATTTTGTGGCATTGGTGGCAGTCTGTAATGCAGCAAAGTTCAGAGGATGAAGCCCCCATGACCATGTGTCTCAGGGGATGCGAGGGACCCCCATTTGTGGTCTCGCTCCCCCCCACACCAGCTGGGGAGTGCTTTGGGTCTGCCCCCAGCCTGAGGAGGACAGCAGGAAGGTGCTCGGTTTGTTCTCGCTGGGGAATGGGTGGCCGAGGGGGGTGCGATGCTGTCCCCCAGCACCTGCAGGGGGTGCAGCCCCCTTCTCTGGGGCAGCTCCCCAGGACTTTGTGTGTGATGCTGCTGTCACCCACTGTAAAGGCAGCACAGTCACAGTGCCCCGGGGCAGACCCGCCTGCCAAACTGCCCTGCAAGAAGGGTGTCACTGCCAGGACAGAGCCAGCCCCAGCCGCGCCCTGGGGTTCTCCCAGTGCCCTTCCAGGGCACCAGCACACCTTGCCAGTACAATGGGGACCCAAAGGACACCAAGCAGCTGCCACAGGATGGCCAGGGCACCAGGGCTGGGATCTCAAGGCACTGGAGGAGGGGAGGGCTCTGCAGCTGTGTCCCCATTCAGGTTAGACCCCTTTGCCCTCCTCTGCTCTGCCTCCCATGCCCTCGCCTTAGTCCTCAGCACCCTGCTTGGTGCAAGCAGAGAGTAGCCAAACAGAGCCTTGGAGGAGTCTGGGGCTGCTACCTGGGATCTCAGGTCCCTAAAGGAGAGGTGAAAAGGCTCTGGTACATGTCTGGGAGGACTCTCTGGTAGATCCTGTAGGAAAGAGTTTCCATTAAAGGAGCAAAACCCTTCTGTGTATCTTCATTGGAGGAGTCTGGGGCTGCTTCCTGAAATCTTAGGTCCCTAAAACCTAAGAAGTGAGAAGACTCTGGGAGATGCCAGGGAGGAGTTTTTGGTGGATCCCAGAGGAGAGAGTTCCCTTGAAAATAACCCCCCAACACCATCTCAGGTAGATTCCTTGGACAGGTCTGTGGCTGCTGCCCAGGATCTCCAGTCCCTAAAGCTGTGGTCAAAAGACTCCAGCAGATGACTGGGAGGAATCTCGGGTGGATCCTGCAAAGGAGCTTTCTCCAAAGGAGGAAAAGCATATCTGATCACTTCCCTGGAGGAGAGAGCAGCTGCTACTCAGGATTTCTGGTTCCTGAAACAGATGTCATAAGACACCATTAGATGCCTAGGATGAGTCTCGGGTGGATCCCAGAGGACAGAGTTTCCTCCAAGGAACAAAAATATCTCAGGTAGCTTCCTTGGAGGAATGTGTGGCTTCTACCTGGGATCTCAGGACCATAAAGCATCAGTCAAAAGACACTGGGAGGCACCTGGTAGGAGTCTTGGGTGGATCCTGGAGGAGGGAGGTTCCTGCACAGCAAAAAGCATCTCCGTTAGTTTCCTTGGAAGAGTCTGGGGCTGCTGCCCCAACTGACAGAACCAAAGGAAACTTCTAAAAACTTCAGACATTGACTAATGATTTGAGGAGTGTATCTAAGCTGTGCTGTGTCCCGTGGTTCTCTGCCACTGGCTGGGGTGGGTGGCCCAGCTCCGAGTTGTCATTGAAGCAAGCCCAGCGGTGCCCACGTCTGTGTGAATTTCTCCTCTAACAGGTGGCGACCCAGACGGGACACTGGTACACGAGAGGAAGGAGTCAGGAATCTCTTCTGGACATACCCATTACCAACGCTCTGCTGCCGGCAACTAGGTGAGGTCACCCGATGAGACTCGGACACGGGTAATTCCAGACACAGACCTGAAAGTA
>JAVJGI010000019.1:35798-50533 GCA_035590275.1 Ibycter americanus
CCGCGGGGAGGGCACAGGGAAGGCTTGGCGTTTTCCTGCGCCGTAGTCCCCGCCGGCTATTGTCCCTTCCGCTCGCCTCCCGGCATCCCTTGGCCGGCGGGAAGGGGGGGGCCCCGCGTTCGCCGGCTGCCGCCGAGCCATTCTCCGGTTTGGCTACCCCTCTTCCGCTGCGGCGGCCGCACGGCACAGCCTCGCTGCGCCCCGACCTTTTCCCGGCTGCCGTTGGAGCTCCGGCTGCATGGCCGTCCTCAAACCCAGGTGCCGATGAGGGGATGGGGTTTATCCCCCCTTCCTGGTTTTTTTTTTTTTGGGGGTGGGTGGCGGTGGGGGACCCCTTCCCCGTTGGCTCCGGTTTGAAGGAATTGGCGGCAGTGGCGGCGTGAGGGCAGGAAGCCAAAAAAGCGAGCGGCTGGAGGTGAGATGGGAGCCAACGGAGCCAGTGCCGGACATGCCGGCGGCACCGGAGAGGGTCCCATCCAGTGTCCTGGCAGACGGAAGCATTCCCGGGGGGGTTGGCGGCCGCGTGGCCCCGCTCTGGCAGATGGGCTCCCTGTTTCAGTGGGAGAGCCACGGTGAATTGGGGCTGGGGGGGTTGAGGGGGGGAGCTCCGGGGTCATGCCGCGGCGGTGTTTCCTCCTCACCGCGGGGTTGGGGGCTGTCCCCGCCGTGCAGGGGTAGCGCCAGCTGCTTCCCCCCACCCTCGGTCGCCGCTTTGTGCCACCAAGCGCCGTGGGAAGACGACACGTGGCTTCTCCCCCCCGGTGTTTTTTTGCCGCCGTCTCCACGCCGGGGTAGGGTACGGGTGGGCAACGAGCTTCCGTCGCTTCCCTGGGGGGGTCCCTTGGGCACCGGCATCCTGTTACCGGCCCCCCCTTATTCCCCGCCTGGGAGCTGAGCATCCCCCTTGCTCCGAGCCCGCGCCGCTCCTTCGCCAGGTGCCATTTCTGGAGCCGTCGAAGCGATTGTGGGGTCCGTCCCGGTTGCCCCCACCCGTTGGCATGCCCCCCCCCCGCCATAACCTCATCGGTGGAGCGTGGTGTGACCCCCCAACTCTCTTCTTTTGCAGGCTGCAGGACTTGGAGAGGGATGAAGACAGCCTGAGCGAGAAGGTGAGTGTCTCCGGATCCCCAGGAGCCGCGTTTCCACCCGCGCTTAGCTCCGGTTTGGGCGCCGCCATCCTGTGCCGTCACCGCCGGTCCCGCATCGGGTGCTGCCGTCAGGCTGGGGATGCTCCGGCTTGCAGCGGTGGGAGTCGGCAGGGCGCCGGAGCCGGCTCCTGGGATGCTTGGCGCAGACGTGACTCTGGTGCCGAGCGGGGCGCTGCGATTCAGCGGTGCTGCCGAGCCTCTCGTTTCTGCGCCGTCACCAGGATGGGGGGGGTCCAGAGCCCCACGGCGTGGGGCAGGGGGGGACGGTGTGGCGGGCTGGCCGAGTGAGACCCCCGTGTCTCCCTTGCTGGCCCAGCTCCCTGGACCCGGTGAGGTCGTAGTCCCGGTGTCGGCGCTGTCCGTTGTCATATGGAAACCACCGTCACCTCATATCAGGAGGGTCCCCGCGAGCTGGGTGAGCGGCGCCCGGATTCGGAGCCACCGGCGGTTCGGCTCAGCCCGACCGCTTACGGAGACGCCGCTCCGCCGAGCCCCGCGGGGAGCGTCACCGCCGCCCGCCCCACGCCGTCCCCTCCGTCCCCGCAGGAGTGCGTCAAGGAGAAGCTGAGCCTCATCCATGGCTTTCTCCAAGCCGACGTCCAGAACCAGTTGAGCGAGCTGGAAGCCAAACTCCGCTGCGAAGAGCTGTCAGAGGTGAGACCCCACTTTTCGGTAGGTTTGGGGTTGTGCCGGCTCCGTGGCGGCGTGGCTCACCGGAACCGGGTGGTTTAACCGATGCTCTTCCCTCCCAGGAGAGGTACCTGGCCAAGGTGAAGGCCCTGCTCCACCAAGAGCTGTCGGCGGAGAACGGGGACGCGGCGCCGCTGCTGCAGGCATCCAATGGCTGCTCCAAAAATGGTGCCTACGGGAGCGACGAGGACTCGGAGCGAGCAGGGCCCGATGGCGAAGAAGACAGCGCGATGGAGATGGAGGAAGCAGCCACCTCTTCTTCCTCCTCTTTGTCGGTCCCCACGCCGCGGGCACGCAAGGCCAGGAGGAGCCGATCCAACGGGGAGAGTAAAAGTAATGGCGGCGCTGGGGGTGACTTGGTTTTCCATCCTCTTTTCCAACAGATTTAAATGAAATAATTTAGTATTGTTAACTACCAAGCGGGAGCACAACGGTTCCCGGAGGGATTCAGAGCAGAGATCCCCCCTGCTGGCCCCAGGAAGGGTTTTGGGGTCTCCTTGCCTTGTGCCGCCGGGATGATGGGGTGCAGGGAGAAGGGGTGCTGTCGCCTGCGGGGGTCCCAGCCCTGTGGGGTGTTGCGGGAGGGGAAGGGCAGCGGGTCTCCGTCATTAACGCGACCCTTCGTCGTTTCCCGAACAGAGTCTCCCGCCAGTTCCCGTGTCACTCGGAGCTCCGGCCGGCAGCCGACCATCCTGAGCATGTTCTCCAAAGGGTCAGTACGGTGGCAGGGCTGGGACCTCCGCCTCCTTTACCGTGTCCCCCCGGGAGCCTTCACCCTCTTCTTCCTCTCCCTGCTACCCGGGGCTCCCAAAAGTCACGGTTCCCAATGAGACTGGCCGGGAGAGCCCCTCGTCCTCGTGCCGTTGGATCCTCGGCTTCATCCGTTGCGTTTAAAAACCATTAGGTCCAACAAACGGAAATCGGAGGAGGTCAACGGGGAGGTGAAGCAGGAGGCGATGAACGTGGAGAAGGAGGAAGAGGAGCTGGAGGACAAGGTGCGTGCTGGCACCGTTGGCAGCCGAGGTCTTTGCCGATGGCTTTGCTGGGCCGCTGCGGTGCTGGGCTTGGGCGCGTTGTCCCGGAGGGCGTCGCGCTCTCCAGCTTCCCTTTACACCCCTTCGTTTCTCCCTCAAGGAACAAGATGAGAAAAGGATTAAAATCGAAACCAAAGAAGGGTAAGGAGGAAGGAGCGCGTCCCCAGCGTTGGGCCGGTGCCTGTTTCCCTCTGCCGTGGCCTCGGTGAGACGGGGAGGACGACGCCGTTACGCCGCTGTCTTCATCCCTTTCTATTTTTTAACACCCAGGTCAGAGATAAAAGATGAAATTACTCAGGTTAAGACTACAACACCTGCTAAAGTAAGTTCCTTTTCCTCCATTTTAGCATTTAACGGTGGTTTTTAAATTTTTTTTCACCCTTTCAAAGGGTTGGGCTGCCCTAAAGGAAAGATAAAGCTGTTTCCAGCCCACCCAGCTTCCCAAAACCAACCCCCCCAGCAAGGTGGGGAGCAGCACAGCTTGTACGAGCGTGGGCCGCTTCCGATGCCAGGGCAGCGGCTGCTGTTTTGCTGCCTGGGTGCTTCACAAACGAGGGTTGCGCTAACGAACGGGACCGTTGGGGGAAGGAGCTTTGAGCCCGATGGTGGCGGGAGGGAGAAGCCAACGCCGTCTCCCCTGTCTTGCAGACCACCCCTCCCAAATGCGTCGACTGCAGACAGTACCTCGATGATCCTGACCTCAAATTCTTCCAAGGGGATCCTGATGATGCCGTAAGGGATTTAATGCTCCTTCTCCGGGACCGGGGAGAGCTGTCGCGCTAACGGGAATGCTCGTTCAACGTCCTCCTCTCTCCTTCGTTCAGCTGGAGGAGCCAGAAATGCTGACGGACGAGCGTTTGTCCCTCTTTGACGCCAACGAAGATGGCTTTGAGAGCTACGAGGACCTGCCGCAGCACAAAGTCACCTCTTTTAGGTGAGATGTGGGGAAAGCAGGCGATTAAAAACCTGCTGCTGAATTTGCAAACCTCCTGGGACAAGGCATCAAACTACCATCTCCGTCCTTCGCCAGCGTCTACGACAAGCGAGGTCACTTGTGCCCCTTTGACACCGGCCTGATCGAGAGGAACATCGAGTTGTATTTCAGCGGTGCCGTGAAGCCCATCTACGACGATAACCCTTGTCTGGACGGTGAGTCGGACACGGAGGAGCCTCGAGGGCCACAGGGACGGTGCGGTTTGTCACCTTACGTCTTATCTTGATGCCACGCGCAAAACGAAGGTGGATCCAGGTGGCGATTTGTCATCCGCAGCTGCTTGGGGGTTGGGTTTTTTTTGGGGTGCTGAAGGCTGAGATTTCTGTTTTCTTGCTTTTAGGTGGGGTGAGAGCCAAGAAGTTGGGACCCATAAACGCCTGGTGGATTACAGGGTTCGATGGAGGGGAGAAGGCTTTGATCGGCTTCACCACAGGTGAGTGAGCGAGGATGGGGGACGTTGGGCTTGGGGAGCGCATCTAGCTTGGGATTTAAGTCTCTACCACGTGTCTGGCTGGTGAAGGAGCTTTATTTGGGTTTGTGGACTCTGCTGCTGCCGGGAACTGGCCCCAACAAGCATGCGGCGAGGTGGAGGACCGTGCCAAAGCGTGGGTCTGGGTTTATTTAGCACAGCAGCGCCCAGGCTTAGGTTAAATGCGTTTAAAACCGCTTGCTGAGCTCGCAGCTGCTTGGCGGCACCCTGCATGAGGCTGTCGGAGCTGGGACAAGCGAGGACGGGTCAGGGTCAGTCTCAGAGGGAGTTTTCTCTTTGCTCTTGACCTCTTGGCCCCGTTGCAGGGCTCTGTTGCTTTCTTACTCTACTCCCCAGGCTTTTTGGACAGGTTTGCATTGAGAAAGGTCTTGGAGGAACGCCCAGTCCCGGCCAGCCCTTGGCTCTGTGTCCCAGCTGGCTTTTTCACCCTGTAGCATCCTATTTGGGGGAAAAAGCTGATTTTTGGGGGTTTAAAAGCTTTTTCCCCTTCACCATTTTTGCAAGGAACCCTTCCAATAACCTGGTGATATCAGAGGACTTAACTCTCCTGCGCATCAGCAAATGGAGTTTGTAGTGAGAGAAAAAAAAAAAACAAACCCTTGGATTGTCTTTGCTAATTAGGTAACAGCAAAAATAGAAGGCTAGCGTGTGGATAGCGCGCCCCACCTCACATCCCCACTTCCCCCTTGCTTTGGTGGTGATAGTTGGGTGACTGTAGGTCCTGGCTCGTGGTAGAGCTTCCCTGCAGACTGACGTCTTGGTGCTGTAGTAGCGTGGATGGGCTGGTCTTCCTCCCCCCAGGACCCGCTTGCCGCAGCCCTAGCTCATCCTGAAATCCCGCTAAATTCCCCGGTATTTAACTGCCCGCCGCCGTGTCTCTGCCACAGCCTTCGCGGATTACATCCTGATGGAGCCCAGTGAGGAGTACGCTCCCATATTCGCCCTCATGCAAGAGAAGATCTACATGAGTAAAATCGTCGTTGAGTTCCTGCAGAACAACCGCGATGTCAGCTACGAGGATCTGCTCAATAAAATCGAGGTGAAAATCCAACAGCGGTGGCATCCGGGGGTGGGCGTTGCTCCCGGCACCCTTTTCCCTAACCAACCCCTCCTCGCAGACCACCGTACCTCCCGCGGGGCTGAACTTCAACCGCTTCACAGAGGACTCGCTCCTGCGACATGCCCAGTTCGTGGTGGAGCAGGTGGAAAGTTACGACGAAGCCGGGGACAGCGACGAACCCCCCGTCCTCATCACGCCCTGCATGAGGGACTTGATCAAGTTGGCTGGAGTCACCCTGGGGAAGAGGTGAGCCCCGTGGCCCTGCGTAGACGCGCTCTTTGGGGGGCACTTGGCTTTGTTGCATCCCAGGAGGAGCCCGGCGGGTTGGTTCCCATTGGCTTTGCACAGGGGATCCTTCCAGGAAAAGCCTTTTGCTTGTTCCCAGCTGGGATGACCTGAGGATTTAGGCTCGGTAGCATGAGCAGCACTGGGAGTGTGGAGTAGAAATCCTCCCCAAACTGGAAAAAAACCTCTCTGCCTAGGGCTGCCCTGAGCGAGGAAAGGCGCTGGGCTGGCTCCCCAGAGCCTGGCTTTGCTCCTTGTCCCGCTGTAGTATCCCTTTGGGATCCTGTGCCAGCCGCAGCGCGTTCCTGGGTGCCTGTCAGGGGATCCTGCCGTGATCCTCACCCTCTTGGGTGCCCTGGGGAGAGCTCTGTTCCCTGCGGATTCTCCTGGGGTGCCGGGTTGTTCGTTGTGGCTGTAGCTGTCAGCGATCTGAGGCAGGGGGTCCCCTCTGACCGCTCTCACCTTGGTCACAGGCGAGCTGTCAGGCGGCAGGCCATCCGGCACCCCACCAAAATAGACAAGGACAAGGGTCCCACCAAAGCTACCACCACCAAACTGGTGTACCTCATCTTCGACACCTTCTTCTCGGAGCAGATTGAGAAAGATGAGAAGGAAGATGACAAGGAGAATGCCATGAAGCGCCGGCGCTGTGGTGTCTGCGAGGTAACGGGGGGCTGGCGTGGAGCCAGAGTGACCTGATCCCCCCCCTCCATCCCAGATGAATGGCCCCTTCTGGGGTCGCTCCCTTGGGGCAGGGGAGCTGTTTCCAGAAGCCACGGAGCCTCCCCGCTGTCCCTGCCCGAGGTGTTTCCGCTGTGTCTGCCCGTGCTCAGCCTGTCCCTTCTCCCTGCTCCAGGTCTGCCAGCAGCCCGAGTGCGGGAAGTGCAAAGCTTGCCAGAACATGGTGAAGTTTGGGGGCAGCGGACGGAGTAAGCAGGCTTGTTTGCAGAGGAGGTGCGTCTCCCCCAGGGCAGCGATGCCTCCTGTCAAAACCCTCTCCGCCTCCGGAGAGAGGGGACGTGGTCTCCGCACCGTGCCCTGCTACAGCAACGGTCCCTGTGTCCCCAGGTGTCCCAACCTGGCCGTCCGGGAAGCTGATGAGGATGAGGAGGTAGATGACAACATCCCTGAGATGCCCTCGCCCAAGAAGATGCTGCAGGGCAGGAAGAAGAAGCAGAACAAGAGTCGTATCTCCTGGGTGGGGGAGCCCATCAAGGTGAGGGCTGGGCAGGACCCTGCTCCCCTCCCGCTGGGGTGGACACTCGGGCTGTGTCGCTCGTCCGCGTAGGGATTTAACGGGATTCTCCGCTGTCCCGCTGCTTCTGCAGAGCGATGGGAAGAAGGACTACTACCAGCGGGTCTGCATCGACTCGGAGACCCTGGAGGTGGGAGACTGTGTCTCTGTCAGTCCCGACGATCCCACCAAGCCCCTCTACCTCGCCAGGTCGGTGCCGTGGCGCTGAAAGGGCTGAATTTCTGCTCCTGTTGGGGTGGATGTGCGTGGGAACAGCTGACATTCCCAATTAGAGAACACTAATTGCGTGGCTGTGCTGCTATTTGGGGACTCTCCAGCTCTGGCGAGGCTCAGAGAAGCTTTTTTTGGTGCCTGGTAACCCTGGCTCCTTCCCCCTCAGGGTGACAGCCATGTGGGAGGACAGCAGTGGCCAAATGTTCCACGCACACTGGTTCTGCCCCGGCTCAGACACCGTCCTGGGGGCCACCTCTGACCCCCTGGAGCTCTTCTTGGTGGATGAATGCGAGGACATGCAGCTCTCCTACATCCATGGTAAAGTCAAAGTGATCTACAAGGCGCCCTCGGAGAATTGGTCCATGGAGGTGGGTGACAGCCCTGCAAACCTTGGCTGGCCTGGAGCAGGTGTGGTGCGGGCAGCGTCACCGATCCCTGTGAACACCTCTCTCCTAGCAGGGCGGGCTGGACATGGAGATCAAGATGGTGGAAGACGACGGGAGAACTTATTTTTATCAGATGTGGTACGACCAGGAGTACGCTCGATTCGAGTCCCCGCCGAAAACTCAGCCCACAGAAGACAACAAATACAAGTGAGTGTGCGCAGGGCAGAGGTGCTCGGGATCTGCTCTGCCCAAAATGGGTGGCCGGAGCCTCTTGGCTCCTGGCAGCATGCAGCCGGCTTTGGCAGGGTCCCCATCCCTGTGTCCTGCTGTCCCCATTCCCGCAGGTTCTGCATGAGCTGCACACGCCTGGACGAGGTAAGGCACAAGGAGATACCCAAAGTGGCTGAGCCCCTGGAGGAAGGGGATGGGAAGATGTTCTACGCCATGGCCACCAAGAACGGAGTGCAGTACAGGGTGGGAGATGGCGTCTACCTCCTGCCAGAAGCTTTTTCCTTCAGGTTGGTGCTTGCAGGGGGTTATACGCATTTCTCAGGATGCTCTTTGCTCAAGCTTTTGGTAGCAGAGGACGTCGTCTCCGCATGGTGAATCCCACCCATAAATGAAGCACCCGTTGCCCTCATTTCCAAAAGCTTAGCTTAAAAATCAAGGTGCTTCTAAGCCCAGTTTCTCCTCCCATCGTTAAACCGAGCGACTTCTCCCTGATCAGACAACCCTGATTGCCGAGCTGCTGTATTTTGGCAGATGAATCTGAATGCTTTTACGCGTTGCTTTTTCTTCCAAAAGAGCAAACCTAGATGAAAGGTAAAACAAGACCCTGCCTGCTGCCTGTAATTACCGCAGGAGAAATGGCAAACTTTTGGCAAGAGGGCTGGGGCAGCGATGTGTAGGCACCCCGGATCGCAGCCACGCGTGGTTATGTGGTGGTCTAGCTGTAAAATGCCTGTGCTGTGGAGCGGGAGGTTTGGTGCCGGTGCTGCCGTGGTGGCTCGGTGCCCACCTTACATCAAGGAGAGCACATGAGGAGGAAGCAGGACGGCAGCGACGGGGGAGGATGCTCTGTGCTGCTAGGGTATTTTTTTTGGGGGGAAAGGGGTACCCCAAAGTCCTTTTTTCCTTTTCTCCCCAGCATGAAACCTGCCAGCCCAGCCAAGCGCCCCAAAAAGGAGGCGGTGGATGAGGAGCTGCACCCAGAGCACTACCGCAAGTACTCGGAGTACATCAAGGGCAGCAACCTGGATGCTCCCGACCCTTACCGTGTGGGCCGCATCAAAGAGATCTTCTGCAACATCCGCAGCAACGGCAAACCCAACGAGGCTGACATCAAGCTGCACATCTGGAAGTTTTACAGGTGAGCGGTGCTGCTGGGGTCTGCGTTATTGGGGTGCACAGTCGTGTCCCCCCCCTCCCCGAAGTGGGCTGCAGGACTGGCCTGAGGGCTCGGGTTCTGGGAAAAGCTCTGCGCCATCAGCTCGAGGTCGCGTCGGAACCAGGTGCCTTGAGCACCGCGGTGTGGGCGCTGCTCGAAGGGGCTTACCGCAGCGGTTTGGGCTCAGCCCCGGTGCTGTGCCACACCGCCAGCGCCGTCCCAGGGCGTGGGTGTTTATCCAGACATTTGCAGGCTCTTAGTCATCCCCCCCTCCCCGCCACGGAGGGATGTGTGTGAAGAGCCTTGGCAGCGGGAGAGGAACGTGCTGACGCTCGGACTGCGTGTTTCGAGCTTAACAGCTCCTCACTTTAGCGCTCTCTGCCTTTAAATTCACTTACCGGTTCTGGTGCTGGTTTCCCCTCCCTCCTCTAAGAAGACCCCCCAAAAACTCCCGTTGGTGTGAAAAAAATCATCCCTTTGCTGCTGTGCCCAGGCCGTGCCAGTGAACATGTGCAGCTGGAGGAAAGAAACCCTCCTCTCCCTGGGGAGATGGAGTGGTGTGAGCGCCAGAGGCTGGATGGCAGTGAGGATCTCGCCGAAAACGTTTCCTCGTGTTTTTTTTCCTTGCAGACCCGAAAACACGCACAAATCCATGAAAGCCAGCTACCACGCAGACATCAACCTCCTGTACTGGAGCGATGAGGAAACGACGGTTGACTTCCGTGCCGTGCAGGGCCGTTGCACGGTGGTGTACGGCGAGGATCTGACGGAGAGCATTCAGGACTACTCCGCCGGCGGGCTTGACCGCTTCTATTTCTTGGAGGTGAGGGAGCCGGCGCTCGAGGGGTCTGGCTGTGTCTCTTTGGGTGCTGAGACCCCAGGGACCGAGCGGAGCGGGTGCATCACCTCCGCCTGTTGGCGCAGGCTGTCCTGCCTCCCCGTGTGTGTTTTGCACAGAGGAGCTGTTGTGCGGAGCGAGGATTTGAGCTGGGTGAAACCTCCTGGGGAACTGACTCTCAGATATAAAGGAAACTTTAATCTGAGCGTCACCGGCTGGAGCGGCTGCTCCCTGTGGAGCCGAGGGGCTAAATTTGGCCCCTCAGGTGGCCGCTCCGGCTCCCTGAGGCAATGGAGAGGGAGGTGATGGGCCCCGGCGCTGCGCCTGTGTCCTGCCCTTTGGTTTTGCAGCTCCCGTGGGGTCTTGGCAATACCTCGGCTGTTCCTGAGCTAGAAAAATTCTTTGCGTTCCAGTGTCCTGAACCTTTTCTCTTCCCCAGGCTTACAACGCAAAAACCAAGAGCTTTGAAGATCCTCCCAACCACGCTCGGAGCTCTGGCAATAAAGGGAAGGGGAAGGGGAAAGGGAAAGGTAAGCCTGCTTGAGGAGGGGGGAGGTCTTGGGTGGGTGAACCGGTTTGTGTCTGCCGTTAAGCGCTGCCGAGCAGAGATAAGACCTGCCGCCGACCAGATGTTTCTGCGCTCTCCTCCTTGCTCCGACACTCTGGCAGGATGCAGCGATGTGGTCTGCAGCTCTGGTTTTTTATTTATTTATATATATATTTTTTTTTTAAGGCACCTAATCTTTTCAAAATAAATCTCGCCGCGAGAACACCTGGTCCCTGAGAGATCTCAAAACTTTTTCTCTTGCCAACCCTCTGCCAGGGGCTGGTTGCTCCTGTAACGTAGGGCTTTGTACCCTTGCTCCCAGCGCGGGGAGATGCCCTGTGAGTTATCGCTGCGCCCCGCTGACCCTGAGAAGCTCTGCCTGTGCCCGCGGGCTGTTGGCTGCAAAGGGATCGCAGGGGGAAAGACGAGAGGCTTCCCTTCCAAGCGCAAGGGTGGATTCTGGCAGCGGCAGCGAAACAATTAAGGGGCAGAAAGGTGCTGGAAGCTGATGTTTTAAGTGTTGCGGAGGAGAAGGAGAAGAATTTGCTTTGTAAGCACTAAGAGGAGGAAATGGCTTCGCCTTTTGATGTGAGCGGGGCTCTGTTTGCAGGCAAAGGCAAAGGGAAGTCATCGGTGAGCTGTGAGCAGACGGAGCAGGAGCCGGCTGAGCTGAAGCTCCCCAAACTGCGGACCCTGGATGTCTTCTCCGGTTGCGGAGGGCTGTCCGAGGGCTTCCACCAGGCAGGTGAGCGGCAGAGCGGGGACAGCGGTGGGGTGACGAGCTGCCCGCTCGGCTCCTCCGAGCTGACGGTTGCGTTCGGCATGTGCCGGGATCAGGGAGTGCGAGCCAGCGCTCTGCTCCTCCGCACAGGCTCAAGATCCTCCGCTTTGTCTCCCCAGGCGTGTCGGAGACGCTCTGGGCCATCGAGATGTGGGAACCGGCTGCCCAGGCTTTCCGACTGAACAATCCCGGCACTACCGTCTTCACGGAGGATTGCAACGTCCTGCTGAAGCTGGTTATGTCCGGCGAGAAAACCAACTCGCTGGGGCAGAAGCTGCCGCAGAAGGGGGACGTGGAGATGCTGTGCGGTGGGCCCCCGTGCCAGGGCTTCAGCGGCATGAACCGCTTCAACTCCCGCACCTACTCCAAGTTCAAGAACTCCCTGGTGGTCTCCTTCCTCAGGTGAGCAGGGGAGGTGGCGAGGAGCTGCGTTAGGGGTGCAGACCCCCGTGCTCACACGTTGCTCCATCCTTGCTCCCGTGTCCCTTTCCCTCCTCGCAGCTACTGCGACTACTACAGACCGCGGTTTTTCCTTCTGGAGAACGTCAGGAACTTTGTGTCCTTCAAGCGTTCCATGGTGCTGAAGCTCACCTTGCGCTGCCTTGTCCGCATGGGTTACCAGTGCACCTTCGGGGTCCTACAGGTAGGGTGGGTGCGTGACCCCGAGGCAATTAAGCGGGGTGAAAACCCTTCTCCTCTCACCTGGCTCTGCCGTGGTCCGTCCTCTCTGAAGGAACAGTTGGGTGCGTTGCTCCTTGGCTTCCCTGGGTGGCTTGAGGGGATATTCCCAGCTCTTTGAGGGCACAAACTGGACAGGAATGCTCCAGCCCTTTCAGGAGTTGTCCCTTCCTTCCCAGGCTGGCCAGTACGGCGTGGCCCAGACGCGGCGGAGAGCCATCGTCCTTGCCGCGGCTCCCGGCGAGAAGCTGCCCATGTTCCCCGAGCCTTTGCACGTCTTTGCGCCTCGTGCCTGTCAGCTGAGCGTCGTGGTGGACGACAAGAAGTTTGTTAGCAATATCACCCGGTGAGCCTTTGGTGCCGTGCCGGGGCTGGCGAGGGTGTGGTTATGGCTGCTCACGGCTCCCTCCTTCCTCCCAGGACGTATTCCGGCCCTTTCCGCACCATCACCGTGCGGGACACCATGTCCGACCTGCCAGAGGTCAGGAACGGTGCCTCTGCCTTGGAGATCTCCTACAACGGCGAGCCCCAGTCCTGGTTCCAGCGGCAGATCCGGGGCTCCCAGTATCAGCCCATCCTCAGGGACCATATCTGCAAGGTGTGGATGCCGGGGTCTCGATGGGGGCCAGGCCGCCTTCTCCCGAGAGAGGACTGGGACTCCTGGGGTGACCGGTGTCCCTCTGCGTCACCCGCCCTGCCGACGGTGACGGTGGGCTTGTCGTTGGTAGGACATGAGCGCCCTGGTCGCAGCCCGGATGAGACACATCCCCTTGGCCCCCGGTTCTGATTGGCGCGACCTGCCCAACATCGAGGTGCGGCTGTCAGACGGCACGACCACGCGCAAGCTGCGGTACACTCACCACGAGAAGAAAAATGGCCGCAGCAGCTCCGGGGCGCTGCGGGGGGTCTGCTCCTGTGCCGAAGGTAGGTGATGGCTCCCTAAAAACACCCATGGCTGGGCTGCAGCACCTCTGGGGTGCTGCGGGGGGTTGGCTCCTGTGCCGAAGGTAGGTGATGGCTCCCTAAAAACACCCATGGCTGCCTGTCCCGCCCTTTCCTCACCCTCTCCGTCTTCCCAGGCAAGCCTTGCGACCCCGCGGACCGACAATTCAACACCCTCATCCCCTGGTGCCTGCCGCATACCGGCAACCGGCACAACCACTGGGCCGGGCTCTACGGACGCCTGGAGTGGGACGGCTTCTTCAGCACCACCGTCACCAATCCTGAGCCCATGGGCAAGCAGGTGGGTGCCACCGCATCCGTCCCCTCCGGTGGGAAGGGTTGGAGTTGCCGGCGACCACGCCAAACGGCCACCGCGGTCCTGACTCTTGGCTTTTATTTGCTGCTGTAGGGTCGGGTGCTGCACCCGGAGCAGCACCGGGTAGTGAGCGTGAGGGAATGCGCCCGCTCCCAGGGCTTTCCCGATACTTACCGCCTCTTCGGGAACATCCTCGACAAGCACAGACAGGTGAGTGCCGGCGGCTCGTTGGTGGCGAACCCCTCACCGGTGGCGGCATCCCCGTGGCCGGCGGCGTGGTGGAACCGGCGCCCAGCGTAACCTTCCTTCTGTCGCAGGTCGGTAACGCAGTGCCTCCTCCTCTAGCCAAAGCCATCGGGCTGGAGATCAAGTCATGCGTGTTGGCGAAGCTGAGGGAAGACACAGCGGGTAAGTGCCGCACCGGGAGGCGCCGCCAGCCCCTTCCTCAGCCCTCCCTCTCAGCCGGGGGGCCCCGCTTTAGGGCTGGGGGCTGCAGGGCCCGTCCTGTCCCCCTGGGTTGGGGTACGGCGCCGTCACCCCTTCCTCTCTCCCCAGAAACCAGCGCCTTGGAGAAGATGGAGACCATGGAAATGGCCAACTGAGGCGCAGCCTCTCCGCCAGCACCAGGACTCCCAAACATGCACTGATTTATTTTAACCCCTTTTTATTTGTTTGGTTGGTTTTTTTTTTTGGTTTTTTGTTTTTTTTTTTTGTTTTTTTTTTTTTCATTTTTTATTTTGTTTTTGAATTTCCCGGCCTGCGGGGACCTACCCCAGCCTGTCCCCCTGGCCCTGCTCGTGTCTGTCTCCCGGCTGCCCTCCGCCGCTGTCTGTGATGGTCAAACTCCACTACCGCCCCGGGCCCCTCCCCCACCCTCGGCAGAGCCCTGTGGGACCCCCACCCTGGTCCCGGCCCAGCCCTGGGGCCTTGCTCCCTGTTTTTATGCCGCATTGTATTGAAAATAATCGGCCGCTTTGTATAAGTGGGAATTGATACTTTATGTAGTTTTTATATGTTGTAATATTTCTTCAAATAAATCTCTCCTATAAATTATAACTCCCTGGTTCCCACCGGCTCCTTCCTCCGGGCCTAGTCTAGGCCTCAGCCCGCGGCCCCCCCGAGGTGTTGCTTAGCAACCGCCTCCCGGCGTGCAGCGCGGCCCGCTCGGCTCCGCCCCTTCCTCTTCGTACGCCGGAAGTGGCGCAGTGCCGCCGGAAGTGTGGCGCCTCCTTCCAGGCGCTGAGTGTGAGGGCGGTGGGAGCGCGATGCCGACGGGCGACTACGAGTGAGGGGACGGCGACCGGGCCCGGGGGGGTCTAGGGGGGCCCCCTCCCCTGGTTAGGGGGGAGGGGGGGTCTGGGTGAGCCCCATCTCTTGTTAGGGGTGGTGGGGGATCCAGGTGTGCTCCCTCTCATTAGGGGTGATGGGGGTCTAGGTGTGCCCCCTCCCCTCATTAAGGGGGGGCCCAGGTGAGCCCCGTCTCTCATTAGGGGTGATGGGGGTCTAGGTGTGCTCCCTCCCCTTGTTAGGGGTAATGGGGGGCCCAGGTGAGCCCCATCCCCTCATTAGGGATGATGGGACCTAGGTGTGCCCCCTCCCCTCATTAAGGGGGGGCCCAGGTGCGCCCTGTCTCTCATTAGGGGTGATGGGGGTCTAGGTGTGCGCCTCCCCTCCTGAGGGGGGGGCCCCGG
>JAVJGI010000024.1:1969-13144 GCA_035590275.1 Ibycter americanus
GCCCGGCACGGCGCAGCCACCCCCTGCCCTGGTGCTGGGCGCCGCCGGTGGGACCCTGAGCCCTCCAGCGGGGCTCGGAGCAGGGCCGGCGCCTTCCCGAGGAGCTTCGCCTCCATTTTACACGCTCCTCGTCCCACCTCCGATGGTTTCCTCAGCCCGGAGGCTCTTTCGGGTGGGGAAAAGGGCTTTTAGCCCGGGGACGGGGGTCCTGGCACACACAGATCCCTGTCCCGGCGCCTCCTTCCCGGAGCGGAGCCCGAGGCTCGGCCCCCCACCAGCTCACCCCTTACCGGAGCCGGCAGCGTCCTGACTTTGAGCCCCTGCTCTCCTGTTTTGTTTTACCTGTGGCACGAGCCGCGGCTTCGTTACGCGCTCTGGGCTGATTTCTGTTAGAGAGACCGTTTTAGCCGCTACTCGGAAGACCAGCAGGGCGCCACCTCCTCCTCCTCCTCCTCCTCCTCCTCCGCCGCCTGTGCCATGCTCACCATGAAAAGGTCAAACTCCTCTTCGTGCCGGGCGATCATCTGGTTGACCGTTTCGTCGTCGGGGACTTCGTCTTCTTCCTGCAAGATGGCAAATCCCCGATTCAACGGCGAGGAGAAGGCGGGGAGGGGGGGGCGGTTCGTCCGCTCGGAGCACAGCACCGAACATCGTTACCATCCGACGCTTGTTCGGTTGCCCGTGAAAGATGTGTTTGGTTTGGTTTGGTTTGGTTTTATTTTATTTTTTATCTTTTTTTTTTTTTTTTTTATTTTGGGTGGCCTCAAGTCCAGTTTTCTAGCGGCCGGGTGGTTAGCCGCGGTGCAAAGATCACCGGCAGAGCTGGCACGTGCGTTGGCGGTCTCAGCAGCGAGGCCGAGGATTGAATGGGCGTGGAGACTGAACAACCCCTCTCACCTTTAGAGGTGGTTCCTCCAACTCAGCGGTCAGGCACAGGGTTGAGGCAGTGTGGGGGAAGCTTGCACTGCCACTGCCGCTGCCCGCGCTGTATCTGTTCTGTGGATAAATAGAGGACTTCAGTCTCCAGGGCTGTCAATCCGGCACCTTTTCCCCGACGCTAAAAAAATCTCACTTCCTATAGAAACCACGTGTTCATGCTCCTATTTTTTTTTTTTCTTTTTTTTTTTTTGCCTTCTAGCCCCCATGCCCTTGGCCTCGAGGACGCGCAGAGCAGTGGAGCAAAGCCAGCCACACGTTCGCCATCCGCGCTCTGGAGTAGGAGGAAGCTGCCTGCGCTGCCCCTTACCTCGTCCTGCTCCTCGTGCTCCAGGATCGCCTGGAGGAAGGCTCTTCGCTCGTGGCTCGACGATTTCTGGTCAAACATGCCGGCTTGGATAACCTTCTGATCAACGTTCAGCTTGTACTTGGCGGCGGCGAGGATCTTCTCCTCCACGCTGTTGACGGTGCAGAGCCGGAGGACGCGCACTTCGTTCTGCTGCCCGATGCGGTGCGCGCGGTCTTGCGCCTGCAGGTCCTGCCGGGGAAGCGCGGATGGTTTTGCCGAGGGATTTACAGCCGTGGTTTCTAAAACGCGCTTTTTAATCCTTTAAAATCGTGGGAGGTTGCACCCGGGACGCTCTCGGCGATCCCCGAGGACTACGGTGCGCGGCGAACGGAAAACATCCGTCCCGGCGGCTGCTCGCTCCTTAGGAGACTGAGCGCGCGTGGGAAGCGGGGGAGGAAAAAGAAAAATAGAAAAAAACCCAAAAAATAGAAAAAAAGGCCACGCAGACCATCGCAGCCAGAATCTGGGGACGGCTCGTGGGTCGGCCGGCACCGGGAGGGCACCTGCGGGTCTCCGCCGGCACCGGGCTGGGAGGACGGCGGAGTTTCAACGCCTCGACTCCTGCTGGGAGGAGGAGGAGGAGGAGGAGGAGGAGGAGCAGGAGGAAGGGCGCTCTGCCCTCAGCTGCTGGCAGAGCGAAATCTTTACGGCTTTACCACCAGCGCAAGGATTCGTTCAGCTGCACGAGACTCTGGGCTTGTCCTCCAGCCTCGGCTCGCCCCAGCCACGCGGGCAAACGCCCGGGCTTCTTGCCAAGACGGCTCTGCGGCCACCCCCACCGCCGCCGCCGCCGGGACCGCGACGGCAGCGTTTGGGCGGAGGGTCTTCGTCGTCGGGCCGGCCGACGAGAGCGAGCGCGGTGCTCTTCGAGGCGCCCGAGAGACGGCGCGGACGGAGCCGTCTTCTCCATCCGTTTCGCTCCCCCCTTTTTTTTTTTTTATTTTATTTTATTGATTGATTTTGGTTTGGTCGGTCGGTTGGTGCTTTTTGGTTGGGTTGGTTGGGTTGGTTTTTACCTGGTGAGGGTTCCAGTCGCTGTCAAAGATAATCACAGTATCGGCAGACTGGAGGTTCAGACCCAGCCCGCCGGCCCGAGTGCTCAGCAAAAAAATGAAATACTCGGAGCCGGGCTCATTGAAAGTCTTTAGCAACATGCCCCGGTCTTCTGCTTTAGTGGTTCCTAAAAACAGAGAGGAAGGGTTACTCCTGCCCTGGTTACGCGCCGGTGACAGCCACGGGGGGGGGGAAGGCGGGGGGCTCAGCGGGGAGCCCCAGGAGAGGCGCCCCGGGCACCGAGGCGCCGGATCGGGCACGGCACCGGCACGGCAAACGGAGAGCCCGGCTGGTCCTGTGAAAGGACGGCGGGGCTGGCATCGCGGGGCGGCTGCTTTCGGTAGAAAGACTTGAAATGGCCCAAAAGGAGCGGAGTGGCTCAAGCGGGCGGGTGCTACTGGCCTGACTCGGCGCCCGGGCCGTCCGCGAGCGGATCAGACCTCCCCGAGCTCGGTACCGGTGCGGCGGCCGGCTTTAGGGCAGCGCTCGGTACCTTCGAGGCCGAGGTTGTGCCACCAGGGTTGGCGGCGGCACGAGACCAAGCTCGGCGATACGCGAGGGTCTCTCCCAGCCCGTCCTCCCCAAAACCATCCTCCGGCCAGTGCCGCTGGGAGAAACGCGGCTCCGTAAATGCCACAAGGGCCCCGGGCGAGCCGGGGATGCGCCGAGCCGGGATGCGCCGAGCCGGGATGCGCCGAGCCCCGGGGAGCTCCGCCAGGAACCCTAGACACCCCGACACGCCGTGGCGATGGGGAAGGGGCACGCAGGGCGAGCTGCCGGCCGTGAGCGCGCCGCCGCGCCAACACCCATCCCCTCCCGGCGGGCGTTAAACCTCGCGGCCGAAGGAGCCAACGGCTCCGCGAGACCGGCGGGAAGGGAGAAACCCGGGGTTAAATCACTGCTTGGGTCCCGGTCCCCACACCTCAGCGCCTCCCTCTTTCCGGAGCGAGCACGGCTCCTCGCTGGCAGCCAGGGTTTGGCTCTGCACGACGGCAGCGCCGGCGGCTCCACCGGCGTTTTCACCGGGAGCCGGCGTATTTTATCTCAGTATTTTCCCCCCGGACAACGGCGCACGGCTTTCCTTTGCTACTCCGTTAGATCAGCGCCGCACCAGGCTGCACGCCTGATGACTTAAAGCCTGGGATTTAATTAATTCATTTATACCGGCGTGATTTTCAGAACGCTGGCGGCCGCCGGGCTCACCACGGCATCCATCAGGATGCCGGGATCAAACAGCGGTTGGGCTGAACTTAAAAGCGGGAACCGCCACCGCGGCGTTTAAAGCCCTGCGCTTCCCACCTTTCCCCCGGCACGGCTGATGGCTTTAAGCCGCCTCCCGCAAGCGGGGTTAATTGCTCGTTAATTAAAAAAAACGAGGCGCCGTTTCTTTCTGAGCTCCTTCCCCAGCCGGGGAACGCGGAGGGGCTTACCTCGCCGCTCGGCCCCGCGCCGGGGCTGATCCTCCGCCCGCGCCGTAAGTTAAGAGAGGGGCGGCTGCCGTCCCCGCGCGCCGGGGGCACTCACCGTCCAGCCTGAGGTATTTGAATCCGCGATAAGCGAAATAATCTTCCATGATGGTCATCAGGGAGGTCATCTGGCAGAAGAGCAGCACCTTGTGGTTGGTGGCTCGGAGTTTGGGGAGGATTCGGTCCAGGAGCTCAAATTTGCCTGAGGCACGGTATAAATCCAGGCTGGGAGGAGGGGGAAAAAAAAAAGAGGGAAATCAGGATTCGAGGCGGAAAAACGCGGCGTCTCCCTCCCGGAAGGACTAGCAGTGCTCGGCGCGGCAGCGCCGGCTCGTTTGCCGCGCGCGGATTGATGGGTTCACCGGGAAAAGCCACAACTATCACCCGCTTGGAATTCCAAACCGCCCCGACTTACCCTTGCACGATACCTCCCGTGAACCCCAAGTGCTCGGAAAAGGATTCCTGCAACCAGAAAGAGAAACAGCGTCAGAAACCGGCCTCGCACACGCAAATAAATCCCAAAGAAAGATCTGGAACTACCCCCCCGAGGGAGGACTGGCACAGGAGAGCGGCAGGAAAGCTGCCCCGGCGCGGGAACGACACGGATTTAAAAGGCTGCCGACGCGGGGAGCGGGCGTCCAAAGAAATCAGCCCGAAGGGACCCCCCCCGTCTCGTTTTTTAGGCGACATCGCTCCACCCAGGTGGCCTGAACGGATTTCAAGCCCTTTTTGGGGAGCAAAAAGCTCGGTGCGGTGCCGTGCCGGCAGCCAGAGCCGGCGCTGAGGCTGGTGGCGCTCGGTCCGTGCCGCAGCCGCGGAGCCCTTCGGTTTATCTGCGTTTCGGAGAGGGACGAAGGGTTTTCCCCACGTTTCCGTTACCTCGATGTGCTGGAACATGTAGGGGTGGTTACAGATCTTCCGCAGCTGCATGATCGTGTTCATTAAGGTCTTGGTGCCACCTTTACCCTGTGCAAAATGAGAGGGGAAATTAGAAATCTTTCTCAAAAATTAGAATTTTGAGGCTGCCGCGGCATCCCAGGGGCTCCCGAGGAATGGTCGGGGAGTGTTTGGGGGGGTAGAGCCCCCAGGCTTCGGCACGGCACCGGCGTCACCAGGGCTGTGCCTGGAGGGGCTGTGGCCGCAGCGGGACGGCCCGGGGGGGCAGCCAGGCTCTCCCCACAGGGCAAGGGGTCAAGTTCAAGGTTTGGAGACTCCCAAGTCACCCCGAGGGGTCTGAGGAGCGGAGCCGAGTGGAAAACCGGCCATTTTTCACCTTCAGCTTTTAGTTCAATGCATCTTTTTTTATTTTTTTAGCTCCTAATTGCCATTTGACTTTCCCATCGCTTCGAACAGCAAAGCCGCCGGCCTCCGCCGGTTTCCTGGCAGCGGCAGGAGTATTCCCACCACAATCCTCACGGCCGGCACCAGGGGCTTGGGCCGGCCCCGACCCCCCAGGGCTTCTTGTTTTGCTTATACAAGGGGTTTTCGCCACCCCCACTTGCAACCGGGCGGCCTTTCAGGTCCCTTTTGACCCAAACCGACGCCGGCGGCGTTCCCAGCCCCGCTCCCACAGCCAGACCTTTTTGTCCTTCTCGGAGCCGTCGGTCAGCAGGACGCCCTTGGCCTGCATGTGCCGGTAGAGAACCCTCTGCAGGGCCGACATGTCGCACTTGATCACATATTCCACCTGCCAGGAGCGAGGAGGGATTAATTTCCCGAGGGAATGCGAGTGAGCACCTCCAAACCCACCCCTCCTCCCGACGCCGGATCGTTCTGGAGCCGTGGCACAAACCCAGCTGCTTCCAGAGCCTGGAGACCCCCCATCCCTGGATAAATCACCCCAACCGCCGCCTCGGGAAGCTCCGTGCACGCCGGGACACCGGGATAATTCCTCCCGGCCGTTACCTTTTCGGGCAGCTGCGCTTCGACCTCCTTCTTCAGCCTCCGCAGCAGGAAGGGGCGCAGCACCTTGTGCAGACGCCGGATGATGAGGATGGTTTCTTCTTCGTTCAGGTCCACCTGCACGGCCAGGAAAGGGAACCGTTACGCCGGGAAAGTTCCCCTTCCTCAGCATCCCCCACCGGCGCCGAGATTCCCAGGGTCCGGGCAAAGCGCGGCGGCGCATCGCTCCGCGACTGGGATACCGGGAGAAGTTATATCTCTTTGGGGTCATTTATCGCCATCTGAGGTTTCTGCGGCAATTTTTACGTCAGCGCTCGCCTGCCTTCCCCCCATCGCCTGCTCCGCAGAGCCTCAGCTACCACAATGCCAGGGGAGTCACTTCAAACAGCTCCGGAACGGCACCGGCACCGCGGTTTGGCAACCAGGCTAGCGCCAGCCCAGCCGGCTTCTCCCACCAAACCTGGGAGACCCAGTCGCCTTCGTTCCCAGCCCTTAATTATGGCTCCAGCCTCTCCCAGTAAAACCCATCCCCCAAGAATTACGTTTTACCGGTCGGCGCTCTGCACCTTGCGAGCGGAAAACCAAAAGATTCCCGCGAGCTTTTACAACTCCGAGCTTACAAACAGTTTACAACCCCGAGTTGCCAGCCCCTGACACACACACCCGCCGTACCTTTTCGCCCGTCATGGCAAAAGGAGCGTTAAACCACTGCTCGAAGGTGCTACAGCTCTTGAAAATGGTGGGTAGGAGGAAATTGAGCAGAGCCCAGAGCTCGGGCAGCTTGTTCTGCAGCGGGGTGCCCGTCAGCAGCAGGCGGCGCGGCGCCACGTAGTGCGTGTTGAGGACCTGGGTGAGTTTGCAGTGGTGGTTCTTCATCCGGTGGCCCTCGTCCACGATCATGTACTTCCAGCGGATCTGCGGGAAGGAGGAACGCGGTGTGGGAATGGGAGGGCGGCAGATGCATCACCCAGCGCCAGCTGGAGGAGCCCGGCGACAGCCTTTGGCACGATGCCGGAGGCGGCTGGGAGAGATCCAAGCCAGCCGGGATCGTGGAAACCCGCTCCAGCCTCTCCCTGGCTGCTGCTCCCGCCGGGAGCGCTCCGTGTGGCCGGCTCCGAGGCGGATGCAGAGCGCCGATGCCAAAGAACCAGCAGAGGCCTGGGGAATTCCAGCATTTCTCGAGATTTTTGGCCACTAACGCATCAAACCGCCGTTAACTCGGCACCACGCAGGGAGCGGGGGGCACATTCCCTTGCCGAGGGGAGGCACGCCGGCTTCAACGCATCCACCAGCGCCGGCAGAGCCCCGTCGCCGCGGTAAGCGGCGCTGCGGAACTAATTCTGAGCGAGACCGAGCCCGTTAAGCCCAGGACTTTGACTCCGGCGCTTTTGGAACGGCGCGGCTTTTCCAGCCCTGGGGAAGCCTCAGCGTTTGAGCTTCACCCTGCGGCTGCCGGCACAGAAAAACCCGGCTCAGCGAGGGTGGAAGGGTAACCGTGAGCTCACGGGGGGTTGTCATAAAATACCCTTTGCCCTGTGAATTGCTTTATTAAAAAAAAGGAAAAAAATATTTGCTGGATCACAGGAGAGGCAGCCAAAAATAACGAGCGGCAGAGACACCGCAGCAGCAGCTCCTCGCCTCCCGCCACGTGACGACGAGACTCCCCGGATAAAAAAACTGGGCAGGATTTTTTCCGAGTCGCAGCGGACGGGGAGGTGCTGGCGGGACTCACCTTGGCCAGGATGTGCTTGTCTTTGATGATATATTCGTAAGTAGTGAGCAAGACATTGAATTTTCCGCTTCGGAGCTGAGGTACGAACGCCCGTCTTGCTGCCGGAGAGCCCTGGGGGAAGGATTTCAAACAGAAATGTTAAATGGAATAGATTTTCCGGGAGAAAAGAGGTGGTGGGAGGCGTTATTATCAACGCGGAACAATCGCTGCGGTTATGGAAAGGCAGCGAGAACATTTGTGCGGACGGTAGTTGTTTGGGGAATGAAAAATAAACGTGGATTTCATTGATGCAGTGGCAGGAAGCAGCCCGGCTTCCTTGGGATAATGGAAATATCGTTGGGTCGAATGGATGGGGGAAAAGGGAAAAGGCAGCCAAGGAATCTTCGCGAAATGAGGGGCCGAGGAGCCGGGTAGGCGCGTGCGGGATAACGCCGGTGGGATAACGCCGGTACTTGCCTTGTACGAGACCTTCACCACGGAAGGAGCCCATTTGTCAAACTCGTACGCCCAATTCGACAGGGTTCTGCGGCGGCAGGGAGGGAAATAAAAAAAAAAAAAAAAAGGAGAAAAATGATAAAACTGACCCTTGCGCAATGGGAAATCGCACGGCGGCGGCGCGGAGCCGGCACCGCCGCCGGCCACGCGGTTGCTGCGCCGGGAAGGGCTGCGGCACTTACGAGAGAGGTACTATAATGAGGAAGGGTCCGTTGATCCGCTTGTGCTCCATGAGGTATGTGATTAACGCGATGGTCTGGATGGTTTTGCCCAGCCCCATCTCGTCGGCCAGGATGCCGTTCAGGTTGTTGTTGTACAAGGACACCAGCCACTCCAAACCTTTGATCTGCGGCCGGGAAAAAGGGAGGGAATAAATCAGGCTGCGGACGGAGGAGTCGCGGAGCCGATGGGCTAACGACCTGCCCGCCCCACCCCTCGCCTTACGCGTTATGTAGATGAGCTCCCCATACACTATTAACGATCTCATTTTAATTATTTAAAGCCAGTCGCAGGCGTTAATTATTCCTCTCAGGGCCATGGGCACATGGTTTTTGAAGCTGCGACCGAGCCCGGCTCGTTATCCCGCTCCAGCCCCTGCCCCCAGCTCCCGTTTCGGGCTACCGGGAGCGTTTTGGTGCAGCCCAAATCCCGGCGCAGCCCAAATCCCGCCGCCAGGAACGGCGTGGGCCCCCCACCTGGTATTGCTTGAGGACCCCGTTGACCATCAGCGTGGACTGCTTGTCCACCCGCTCGGTGACGGCGTGGGCTACGGCGTAGTACGACTGCAGACCCCTCGCCAGGGCTTGGGACACGCCGTATTCATCGTCCACGTCTTGCTTAGCGTTCCTAAGCGGGGAGAGGGGGGAAAAAAAAGGGGAAAACGGAGCTAAGAAAGACGATCCCTCTGGAGGAAACTCCCGGGGAGCCCCGCCAGCCCCGGGGGGGTTAGTTTTCCCGCCGTTAAGGTGCCAGATCAGGTCTCATTTTGGCACGACCGCTCTCAAAAACCGGGAGCGGAGCGAGCGCCGCCCGGCGAGGCTCAGGAAAGCGGCTCGGGAACGCCGCCGGAGGGGGGTCAGAGGCAGGGCTCACTCGATAATGTGCCTGGCATCCACTTCGGAGACATCGTCGCTGTCTGGATCCGGGATTTTTTTCTTCTCCTCCACCGGCAGGGCAGGCTGAGCCGGCTGCGGCTGCTCCTCCTCTTCCTCCTGCCGGGAGAGACAAAGCGCAGCCTCCTGAGCACAGAGCCGCTCGTACCGCGGGCAACGGCAGCAAAACCGGCTCAGCCGCGCTCGACGGGCTCCGAAAATCCCGCGGGAAGCGCTCGCTGCCCCAGGAGCTCGCCACCCCAGGCTCTGACGAAGACGGAGGCTACCAGAAGCACGGCCGCCAGAAAAAATGACAGGAGAACTATTTGGGAATTAAAAACCAGGCAGCTAACGAGCGCGGCTCGCCCATCGCGGGCTCCCCAGGGATTATTCTAGAAACGCTTATTTGAGCCGACACGGATCCGTGCAGGAAAAAGTAATGATGGAGACGAGCGTAGCGCAGTACGTATGGCTTCCTCCCGTCCTCGCGAAAAATATTTGAAATGCCGAAGCGTAAGGGAGGCCGGTGGCGCTCCGCCTTACCTCCTCCTCCTCCTCCGACCCGCTTTCTTCGCTGTCAGATCGTGGAGCGACTTCGTACCTAATTGAATACGAATATGAATATTTAATTGCAAATCTGCTGCCGACAGCGCGAGATCAGCGCGGTTCTAGAAACCCTTTGCTTTAAAAATAATTTTTTTTTTAAATCGGTATTAATTTTTTTTTTTTTAAAT
The DNA here is from genome assembly GCA_035590275.1 of Ibycter americanus. NCBI lineage: Eukaryota > Metazoa > Chordata > Aves > Falconiformes > Falconidae > Ibycter > Ibycter americanus. The sequence continues at coordinate 11,728 of JAVJGI010000024.1, forward strand.
AAAATGCTTATTTGTTGAGTTTTCCCCTCGCTTAGCTCAAAGTTTTCACACTCGCTCTCCGGAAAGCGTACGAGAGCCCGCGCCCGCCCACCCAGCCTTTCCTACGTTATTTTGGGAGGTGGATGAAATCCTTCCCTCCCGGATCCGCAGCCCCGCTGCTTCCAGCTCCCAGCCCCGGCGTGCCGCGGGTCACCGCGCCGGGACGTACCCGGGGTTCATCTCCAGCCAAGCCTCCAGCTGCCCGGCCTTCGGAGCGTCCGTGCCGGTCAGGATCTTGCCGCTCTCCACGTGGATCACTTTGACAGGGAGGTCGCTCATTTGGCTGGTCTCGTCCAGCGGCTGAGGGATCAAAAGTCAGGCTGCGGGTCAGTATTTTTGAATTTTTTGCCTCAAAACAGCTCACATTTACAGCCACATCGACCAAAGCCGCCGCCGGAGCAGCGCGGCCACCGCTGGGAGGAATGAAGTGGCCGACAGCGCGCAACGCCGCGTTACCAGGGGACGGGCAAAGCCCGAAAGCTGGCGGGATTTAACATTTCCCTTTGGAAAAAAAAAATAAAAATCAATCTAAAAATTAAGAATTTTGGGAAGGCAAATCCGGAGGCCAAACTTCATTCACAGCGCAACAATTAATTTGGAATATCACCCTCCCGCCCGCCAGGGGCTTTGTGCCAAGCGCCGAGCAGGCCAAGCGCAACGCACGGGGGCGATGCCGGCGCATCGCCGGGGCCGCTGGCATGCGCGGAATGACGGATCCTTCCTGGGAAACACCCGTCCCAACCCGAGCGGCCTGCCCGGGGGGAAGCGCTGCGGGGGGAACCAAGCCCCCAGGTGTCCCAGATCCCCCCGTGGCGGGTCTAGAGCCTGCCAGGAAGCGATGCGCGGTGAGGATGGGCAGAGAGATCTCTCCCGCTCCATCCTGGTGGAATTTCTATTCTGGGAAGTCTCAATTTAGCCGCCCGCCGCCTTAGGGCTGATCCGCGGCGGCGCCCTTGCAGCGGGGCGGATGGTAACGGGCCCTTTCAGCACGCGGCTGACGCTCTGCCTACCCTACTTGGCGCGAAATCAGATTATCGGGCTTACTTCGCCATCTGGTCCGATCGCCGGCGTCTGCCCTTCCGCATTCTCTGCCTTCTGCAAGAGGAGGAAGGTGGTGGTCAGCGAGCCAGCGCCGGAGGGAACGCCCGCGCCGGCCGCCGAGACGCTGCTCCAGCTCCCCGCGGCGCTTCGCTTCCCACTCACCTTCTTTTTCTTTTTCTTCTTCTTCTCCTGGGCCACCTGCGCCGCCTTGTGCTGCCGCACCAGCTCCGTCAGGTTGGCTACGTACTCGTCCGTCTGCTGCAGCAGGTAGGCCAAGCGCTTGTCCTTCTTCTGGTCGATGAGCTTGCGGTACCCCTCCTCATCCTCAGCCTAGGGA
>JAVJGI010000032.1:7176-25111 GCA_035590275.1 Ibycter americanus
AGGGCTGCGGCGGCCTGTGCCGCCGGGCCGGTGCCGGGCAGCCTGGCGCGTTGGCGAGCGAACTCGCCGTGTCGCCGGCTTGGGAGAGCCGCTCTTTGTGCCCCGGCCCTGAGCGGTGGCCCTTCTGGCGGCCGTCGGGCTCGCCTGCCCGTGAGCGGCAGCAAGGCGTACCGACCCGGCCGGCCCTCGGCCGCCCTGTGTCACGGAGGGGCCGCCCTCGCCTCTCTGAAGCCAGGCGGTAGCAAAAAGGCGTTACATCAGGGATCTTTAATCAGCTGTGCTGTGCTTAACAAGATAAGTAAGGATGGTGAATAGCAAATAAAACTTTTAAGGGAGGAGGGAGGAATGAGACAGGCTGTTAATATAACAGGAACCGAAGGACCGACAAACGTACTGTGAAGAGTGAAGTGTGCGGGGAGCCAGCTCTAAACTCTTCAAGAGTTTGAGCTAGACGTTGTGGCATATCTAAACTCAAATTGTAGCACACCTAGTCTTATTTATGCACCAGACTGTAGCCTTTGCTGGTCTAGTTCTTCCCCTTTTCCTTATTCAGTTTTTCAACGGGGGAGCATAGTTGATCAAGAATTCTTCTTTATCCCTTTATTGCCCTGGTTGCAAAGGCACAGATTTTTACCTCACCTTGAAGCTGTGGCTTTTCTTCTGCTTTAGAAGCTTTTTTAGCCTGGCGTGCCGTTCCTGTTAGATTCTGGCGGGCGGGCTGCAGGGTGCATGCATCCTGGGTTGCCATGGAGAGCTGGGCAACCATCTCGGAATTCAGAAGAACATGCTGATTCTTGCATCTCAAAAAGATGAATTAAGAGATTCTGGTCCCTCCTTAAATTTTGTTTGAAAAGTTTACACCTTTTGTTCAAGTCATAATTTTATTAGCACTGAAAATGTCAGGAAAAAGGGCATCATCACAGTGCAATCTTTTCTTTGCTTATATATTTTTCTTGTGTGTTTAAACTAATTTATTGGCCTCTACTAGTGTTCCTTCTTACTAGTTCTATTAATGATTACCCAGACTTCTGAACTGTGGCTGTGTGTCCCTCTTTGGTGGGAAGGACTTTATACTTTCAGTTACTTCCATATAAAGCTGAGGCAAAACTTACCTGAAACTTAAGGCAGCTTTATTGGACTAGAAGAAACCTCAGTGGGTCTTGTCAGCTTCTTTATTTAAAACACTGTTATTTAAATACTCTTGTAACTCTTTCATGCATCTTAAAACTACTTAGGATTGTACATTCTTGCTACTTTTGCTGGAGAATTATTTCAGAACTTGGTGGTTAGAAGGTCAGTAATTTTTGAAAAGGTATTGATAGACACCTTACCATTTTATTATTGTGCTCTTATTGTCACTTGGCTTTAAATTGTTAATATTTTTTTCTTCTTTCTGAGATGTTTAGAGTCAACAATTTTTTCTTTGCTTGGACCTTCTTCTGGTAGTCAGCAAGCGTGTTTCTTCTACTGTGAATGTTGAGAAAAGCATTGCGAAAACATAGAAAACGTGTTTCTTTTGGCATGTTATACAGGAGAACAATTTTGAAAGCAAGCCTTACCACCTATACAGTGCCAGGATGTGAATATGTTCTTATTTTGCTATAACTATTTCTAACACCATTTCGCAAGCTTTTCTTGTCAACAGATGACAGCAGACCGATTTTCTAAAGTAGCGTTCTTCAGGTCCCCATGTGCAATATGATTTGGAAAGCAGCTTGGCTCCCCACTAGTTAGGAAGGAGAAGTTTTATTAAGAAATCAGTGGTTTTTTTCTAAGAATAAATGCTACTTGTCCATAGTTTTAACTGTTCAACATGTGGAGAGTTTTTCTTGGTTTACACAGTTTATCTGGATTCTGCTGTTTTGCTTAAAACAGGATTGGTTTTAGTTTCTCCTGATTATCCACTTTTTTAATTTGATAGCAAACATATTTGTACTTTTCTCTTTATGTCATTCAGGTTTTTTGTAGCAGTTGTGCGGTCAGTTTCACTTTCCACAACTTAGTCATTCTTGCCCGGATCTGGTAACTATGGTCTAGCTTTTGTAGCTTTTAAGGTTAGCATGGTAATGAAATTGTTTATATTTAAAGAGTAAGTATTGATCTCATGACTTTTTGAAAGATTAGCCTGTTATTGCTATTACTATTCCTGTGAATGAAAGAACAGAGATATACTAGGTGAAGAAAAAAGCAACCCTTAACTTTTGTTTAGCCATTTAATAGCAAGTCAGCTATACAAATGATGGTATTAAAAAAATGAAGTATTATGTTGTGGAAGACCACAATATTAGGAATATAGAATACAGGAAAAATCGAAGTGGAAAAACTGGTTAGAGATGGTCTGCAACATATGTAGTATTGAACAGATGATTAATGTCGAGTTGCCTCTTGGGATTCAAATTTGGCAGTGTTTGAAGAACATGGTTCTTGTTCATGTAATAGAATTTTTGCATATTAGAAACCTTATACTAATAGGAAAGACAAACTTTCATGCAGCTGAGTTATAGCGGACATAAACCGTACGTGATCTGCGGAGAAGCCCCTCTAAATCTTTTTTATTTCTTTACTATTTCTATTTACTACTTCTGCCCCACCCTCCCGCCCCACCCCCCATCATTCTGCTAGTATACTGTCAGGAATTTTGTTCCTTGCATGCAGCACTTTGGAGCCTGTACCTTACCTAGCAATCATTGGTTTGTTAGAGGACAGGGTAGGCTATTGTGACCAATTGTATTTGCATGGTAATCTGTATGTATAGTGGATAAATCTGAGGGCAGTGGGGGCAAAATGGAGTCCAGTTCAGTATTCATCACATAGACTGAAAAAATGCATTGACTAGCTTCTGAATAGATTTGCACTTGAATCCCAGATGTTAGAATAAATGTGCAAAGCAATTTGCAGCTTGGCACCTCAACAAATACTATTTTCCTTAAATCTACATAGGTGATGTGCCATAAATAAACTGTACCTATGTCCATAGGAAGCAAATAGTAAGAAGAAAACATGTTCTTCTTATGAGAGTATGTGTTCATCCTGCACTTTACAGTTTTTGCAGGCTGTAGCCATATGTTCAGCTGTGGACTTGTAATAGAGTAGACAGTTAATACTTGGGAATTGAGGGGCACAGGTGATGCACGAAGCAATGCTGCTGACATTAAACTATCATGGATCATTTTGGTTGTGTAATACAGGTTCTATGACAGCTACACCTGCTCCTTGCACAATAAAATCTTGCTGGAGTGGTAATGAGTTCTTTGTGCTGAATGCCTGCTTAATCTCTGAATGAGCATCACAGTGTGAAATAGGAAATTTGAAATAGCAGCTATATTGCTTTGCTTAAATTGCGATTGTGTTTTACTACCAGTGATTCTAAGGAATTTTATTTTTTTTTAAATTTATGGAATCTAAAGATTAATTTTCCCCTTTCTCTGTAAGATGCTTGTGCAATCAGTCTGTCTTCTTTTACTTATGAGGATCTCTTTTTAGGAGATGTTATAGGCCAAGAAGGAGCTGAGCTAAGTGGAACATTTTATTGGAGAGATTTGTGATCGACTTGCGCTATCAGCTTAAGTGCAAATAGTCAACATTTTGTGCTGAACTTTTTTTCCCGTCTGGTGTTCTTTCACATCGTATAACATGCTCCATTTCCCAAACTGAAGGTACTCGAGTAAATGCCTTGTCGGTTGTGAGAGGTCTAGTATATGTTAATTTGCATGATGAGATTGTCCTTAATAAGCAGAAGGAACAATGTTCGAATTTACATTCAGAACTTGGTAACAAAGCTCTTACTGGTTTTGTGGTAATGTGATTTCCACTTATGCTAAGAATAAAAGGATCACAAGTTACAACTTTGTTGTGAACTGTCATTGAAGTCTATTGTGGCATTTAAGCACTTTAAAACTGCAAATCTCATCTGCAGTTGTCAGAAGCTTGGAAAGAAGGCAGCACAATATTTGTCTTCAGTCTATGAATGACAATATGTGAAAACTTGGAACTTGTTCTGATAAAAAAAATAGAATTGCAGGAATCATAATACCATGATGTATCAAATATGTGAAAAATTACAAACTATTCTGACTTTGCTCTTTTTTTAAGGCAAAGAGAGGATGTTATTCTACTATCTTCTTTTACCTGAAATCTTAATTGTGCTGCATTTAGAGTTATCTTTCAGTTGCCTGATTAGTTTTATTTTGGAGATATTAGTTATATTCTGCTGGCACTTCATGTTCTTTTCCTTTCTTATTTTGTCATAGTGTGGGATTGCCTTACTTCAGGATTTAAATAGATCGCTTACATAAACTATCTGCAGGAATATCCTTATAATAAAAATGCTTGTGGTTACTTGTGTTAGCTACACCCAGTTCCTTAACTTGCACACTAGACAGTAATTATGTACATTTAAGTAGCAAGCTGATTTCCAGCTAAATACTGATTCTCTTAGAAAAAGGGTGTTCTATTCTGGAAAGATACTCTGTGATAGAGGTACTGAGAGGTCCACCTTTGCATTATTGAAGAGTAACAGTCTAATACGTGCATTTGTTGCTACTTTGTGTTAGTGGAGTCATGTGTGCTAGCTGTTTGTTTGGTTTCGTCTGCAATACATTCTAAGACTGCAAGTCACTCTATGGCCTGCATCATTGCCAGATGCTGTAAATACATGCTATACCTTTGCTATGCCTAACAGGGCACCTTTGCATTTACTACGGTTAATAGAGTTGGCCTGAAAATATGACAGTACTCTAATATACTAGCAATGAGGATATATTTTTTTTGTCACTTACATATTGCATCATTCTCCTGTGTTGCTGGCATCTCTTTCTGCTCTTAATTATGCCACTTTAAGGAATGTCTTTACATTTCAATCTGATTGCTGGGTGACAATAGGGTGTTTAGTGTGAGTAGAGATACCAGATTCTGGCCAGAAATTTGAATGTTCCTTAACTGAATGTTTTAAGGGTTTTTTTGGTTCTTGATATGATACATGTTTCTCTTGTTGCATAGTCTATATGCAGTTTTTATCTACTTCTTTGGTGTTTTGTATAAAAGGAAAAGAAAATAACTCGTAAGAATGCAGGTGAGCTTCTTCTGTGATCCGGTGATTCTTTCTGACTCAGAGGAGGAAGATAACTGGATTCAGTTGTCATGGATGTTTGGAATAGTTTTTTTATGATCTGGCAGAAATAACTTGTGTCATTAAGACTGCTTGTGTTTTAAGGTTGGTAATAGTGGGTAATATTGAAAATAACGTTAGGCAATGCTTGCTTGTTAAAGGAGGCATTCGCACAACCCGCACAGCAACAGAAGGGAAAAATGAAGAAAAAGGATATACAGCGTTTAAAATGCTTGCCATGTTGCAGACCTTTAGCATTACTTAAAGCCCCAAACACTCTATTAAACTAGGTACTCCACACACAGAAAGGAAAAAACCTCCTGCTAATCTACAGAATAAGTGGGAAATATATACAGGTAATACTAGAAGGCATGTAGAAATGCTCCTAGACTTTTGTTTGCCTTTAACAGAACGTTGTGTAAGCCAGGGCATCTAGTCTGCTATGCCAAGAAGAGATGTGGGCGGAGAGAGAATCAGGAGGAATTAGTGTATGTGAAAGGGCACAGAGGAAGCGAACCTTCTCTTACATGTATTTAGAGCCCACAATGCAGCAGGGTCTGTTGGGTTTAGTTAACCAAAGAAATAAAGGATACCACAAACAAACAAATGTTTTTAGAAATAGAGTGATAAATTAAATACCTCCACTGTTACTATGTCTGTCATAATGCAGGACCATATTAGCAATTAGATAATAAATGATGGGCTCTGCTCTGGAGCTATGTTCCTCTAGTGTGGAATTCAAGTCCATGCTTTCATTTTCAGCTGTGGATGTGGTGAGATCCTCACTTCATTGTGAGCAAAATTTGTCTCAGAAATGCTCGGCACCTGTTGTGTTGTTTGTTTTATTATTTTTTAAAATAATCTCAAGATTTAGAAGGATCTCATTGCTAGGACCTTTTTAAAGCTTCTTTAAAAAATATAAATAGAATTTCATAAACTAGTATGATGTATGATTATGTATTTAATCTTGTAAAATCATGTGTTGTATGCAATATTTTCATTACTTTGTTTCATATAGTTACTAATATTTTCAATAAAATTCTTTCACAGTCCTACTTTGGGCTATTTTGTGTTGTTCTGTGCGTTCTTGTGCTCCTTTGTTAGTAAGGGTTTCTCATGCAGTCACGTTGATGACTGAATTGAAGTAAATTTATGAGTAAATTAAAATAATTGGACAAAAAGCCTTTTCTTCGATTTGGCTAAATACAGTGCTAGAAACAAATTAGGGAGAGAAGTGTAGAATAGAATCAGTTGGATCACGCAGGAGTTTGCAACAGATAATGATAGTATTTGTGTAATTTTTCATTTATCAATTATTTTAATTTTTTGATGGAGATGGGTCATGAGTGTCATAGCTCTTATTATTGGTATTTTTCTACTCTTTATAACCTCTGTGCCTCTGTTGGCTATCTTGAAAGACTGCTGCTTTTACTGAAGTAATTAAGTCTTGGGCATTAGCTGGCTAAGAAGGGAGATGAAATAATTTCATAGATAATGGAGTCAAGTTACTGCGCCTCACTACAGTGGTTCTGTTCTTTTGGTTCATAAAAGGTAGTTAGCTAGGCATTGACCACTCCTGGTAGTAAAATGTTTGTCTGCCCTTATGCTGTCAGTTACAGTTTTTTGATTCTCTTTCCCGCATGGAGCTGATGGTTTCATATATAAAAGATAGCTCTGTCCACATGATTTGGGGAGAGGAGAGGCAACTTCATATTCCTCCTTCTGTTAGTATGCTATTAGTAAGTGAAATTCCAGGTTTGAGAAGCACTGTGTTGGTGGGATTCCAATTTTGTTGAAAGAACATCACATGTGGCCCAAAGCCGATACAATACCCACCCCTTCCACCCATTTTAGGATTGTCTATGATATTCACTAATGTGGGTTAGTTTCATATGAGCCCGTATTTGTAAGTCATTTACCATGAATGGTAAATATAACTGGGGTGGAGGAGGAAGCATCTGAATCAAGAACATTAGATAGTGGTATTAATTTATTTGCAGCTTGTCTGATGAGTCTGATAGCATAGGATGTGTTAGGCTGGGTCTTTCCCATGTTCTGCGGTGATTACAAGCTCTGCAGAATCTGCTTTATTAGACTCACACCTAGGAGGAGTGTCTGAGGTAGTTGTTTACGAACCTCAGCTTTCCTGTTTGGTCCTTCCGATGCAACCTGTTAATGTTTGATGTGAGCTGCACTTGAACTGTATGCTGGGAGGTATGCTTGTATGCTGTTTGTATTGTATAGTGCTAAGCCAGTCCTTTAAAAGAAGCCCTGTGGTTTATTCTGGGGGTGTATTTGCTCCATATATAAATCCACGAGGAAAAAAAGACAGTATTTCAGAGCAGGTATTGTTCCCACATCATCATTGACCCTGAATAAAACCTCACATTCACTTCATCAGTGAAGGTGGTTTCTATGTGCTGTCAGTTATCAGCTGTTGAACTTCTGTCAAAAGTGGTGAAGTGAGGAGTTTAAAATTAATCTTCCAAGAGTAACCACACTGGTCTTGGTACAGTGTTTCCTGTATCTGTACGATCCACTGTCATGAGCAGTCACTTGGGTTGTGCTATGCTTACGATTTGGAAAAAATTGCTTTTTCCCAGTGTGGCCCACAGTTATTTTAAGGTTCGTTCGCAGGGGAATATGTATTAGTACAGAAATGCTAATAATGCAGCTGTTTACTATGTAAATACAATATTAAACGATATAGAAGTTTAAGGGTTTTTTTGGCTTTGTTTAGGGTAATTTATTAGTTCAGGTGAATTTTTAAAATGTCCTTGGGCAGCATTGAAGACTGAAATTATGGTTTGTCTAATTCTGAATGCTCCTTGTTTTACTGTTTGTGTTTACATGCTGTCTTATATTTTGAAGGTCTGGAGTCAAGCTAATTTCTGTATTTCAGTAATAGAATTGTCAATATATTTTTTTTGTTGTTTAGGTTGTCTCTTTCTCCATAGGGTATGCAAAGCTCTGTTTGGCTTTTAGATAATCTAGTGCAAGCTTCTTTTCCTTTTTTACCCGTGCTGTAGCCTCTTCCTGAAGGAAATTCAAACTTGGTTCGCTATTGGGATATTTGCCTTTAATCTTGAAACAACAAATCTCTGTAGCTAGTTTTTCTAAGGAAATACAATTTGCGCAATTGGTCTACCTCTATCTGTGCTTTCTTTTAGTAGCTTTTGAATCTTTGTCAGTGATGACTTCATTTGGCAGATGCTCATTTCCTGTAGCTTTGTGAAAAATAGCAGATGGGTAGAGAAGGCATTACTTGATAGTCTCCTTTAGAGAAAGGCAGAAGGAATTGAGCTGTTAGATACTCAGTCTGTCAGCCCCCAAGTGACCGGTTGGCATATGTCAGCCATGTAACTGTAGATAAGCAAAGCAATACCTTTGATCATCGGACAAACTCCAAAAAGGAAGGTATGGATTGAGGGAAGGAGCCAATGAAGCTGCAGAAATGTGCTGTTTTCAGGAGCTGAAGGGGAAAAAACCATCTCCCTCTCCAACTATGTTGTGATTATTGGTTCTATGTACTGCTAATAAATAGTATCAGTTTTCTGTTGCTTGCTTGCCAATTGCTTTTCACTTGTGTGGAAATACAGTATTCTATCAGAAGTTAAAATGAAGGGATCTGTTGCAGAAGTTCAGTGTAACTAAGAACTGCAAACTGATTAAAGTGATTGTCTACCATTGTGATAAAATTTGTCGTATGTAATCAAATATCTTGTAAAATGGAAAATGCCTTAAACATGAAAGGCTTGTCTGGAAGTTGTAATAACTAGGACAGTTTGCATAACAGGCTTTTGAGAAAGAGATTGCAGCTATTGTTTTATTGCTGTCAGGGATTTGAAATATACTGATCAGAACTGAAGATGGGGGAGTCTTGGTTTCTTCTCTAATTTTTCTTGAGAGAGCGCCTCATTCAAGTATTAACATATATATCACCGATTCAGTTGAGTGATGTTAATAGAAGGTGGAGATGCACTTTGAATACCAGCCTGTAGGCCTTGGTTCCCTTTTTGAGAACACTAAAGATAAGTTTATAAAAAATACTGAATAAGTGCAAGCGTGATGGGGTTTCATTTCTTAAAGCATTGTTGTGTGGGATTCCTTTCAGTATGTAACATTCGTATTTTACCATGATTTTTTTTATTTCATTGTGAAATTTGTAGACTTTAACATAATAAATAACATAATGCAATTTCAGAGGATCAAGTTAAAAGTCATTTCATAGAATTTAGTAAGGAATTCAGCCTTAAAACCTCATACCATGCAAACCCCAAGCTTCTGTATCTATGTTGCTTCTATATAAATCTGTGATTTAATAGAAAAGAATGAAGTGACTTTTTGACAGTGCTAAGAACATTTTTTTAGATAAAACATTGAACTGAGGCAAAATTGGCTTTTTACTGATGGTTTAATTGAAGATCCTTTCGCTGTTTATGGACAGGGTAGATAAGCCCTAAGTATGGCTCACATTTTTCTCCTAATAGAGTTGAAGAAGTGCATGTGTTGTCTGTTGTGGGGTATAAACTGGCTGCCACATTTGGTTGCCTAACCTCTGCCTTGCTTTATTTGATTGGGGGGTGGCAGGTAGTGGTTTTGGTATCATGCTGCTGTGTAACACCAGTTTAATTTTCCACTTCTGAAGGAGGCCAAATTTTTTTTCTGTGTGCTTTTTTTCCGCTAATTTGAAATTACAAAATTGCTAGGACTTCCTACATTTGATAACTGGAATAGTAAAACTGTGCATTTTAAAGTTGAGTATACAACTTCAGTTTTCTATTTGCTTTCCTGAAAGGCAGCTTTTTAATGTGGATGTGGATTTTGCGTTGTTTAGAGGTCTGGGGAGAATAAATTTAAGGCGGCTGCTTTCCATTAATACAGATTTTTTCCTAGTAAGCACCAAGTCCTTTTATCACACTACATGAAGTTTAAATTAAAAATGCAGGTTTAGGAGAAAGCCCATTTCACTGTTAGATATGCTGATAGAGTAGAACTTGTGATTTCTGTTAATTCACTAGGCTTTTCTGCTGAAGGGCTGTGTCCTCGGAGTCAATTTCATGTTGATCACCAGCTCAGGAAAGGCTTGGTTACACGGGGGTACTCTGAATAGTTAAGTTGCATCAGCTGAAAGAGCAAGGCCTAGTTTGCTGTAGCGTGGTCCTTCCAAGGCTATTTCTGCCTGAGAGATGCTGACTGTGGAAGTGTTCATTGATTTCCACCTCCTGAATTCTGAATTCACCACTCTGATATGTTTTGAGTTTGCTTACTGATTACGTGGTGGTGTGGCCGAAGGCATAACCTGACATCCTAATGAGTTATGGGTGAAGAAAGCGAGGTATGAAGACCAGACCCAGTAATTTTTGTTGGATCTGTGATCATGATATGTTGGCCAACTCAGGTGTGTCTGTATCACCCTCCCAAGACCAGGAATGTGCTGTATGGCCAGTCAGGAGGGAAGAAAGCAGGAGCAGTGATTCCAGCTGCTTGGAGAAGGTGGTACCAGTCAGAGGATGAGGTTAAGTATGAGGACAGAAGTGTAGCTTGGATAAAATGAAGTTATAAACAGCTGATGTGAAATGTACTGCTAAAAATAACAGACATTTAAATAAATGCAGTCATTCTGATGTACTTTTAAGTTTGACTTTTTTATTAAATTTGGCTTTTTATTTTAAAAAAAGCTTCTTAAAACAAATTACTCAATTACAGTTACAGTGTAAATATACAAACAAATTACCACAGTCATTATTTCTTGATCCATGGCAGCTGCTAAAGTGCACACTTTTTAGTTTGTGGCATGTAGTAATTTGCAGGAGTGTATCCATCTGTGGAAGAGAACTTCAAATTCCCTTGCATTTGCTGAGCAGCTGGAATGCTTGTGGGTGATTGTGGTAGACTGGGTGGCTTACAGCTATCTGCTGGCACCAGTTACCTGACTGGAGGTTCCGACAAACTTCCGGAGAGTAAGTACGTGTAACGCAATCTGTGCAGTGTGTGGGTTGCAGTGGTATTGTAAACTGTATGTGTCATACTTTGTAATGGCCAAAATATACCCACACCCACTTGTTGATGCCAAATAATTCTAATGATGAGCATGGAAGGGCAGAGTAGTTGTGGAAGAATGTGGATGGTCTGTTTGAGGGGTGCTGTCAAGGTAAGAGTATGATGGGAAGCTGGTACTTGATGAAACTAATGAGAGGAAAAGGTATGGCCTACATTGGCAATTAAAAATAGAGAGGGTTGTGTTTTCTTCTGGTGACAGCTTTAAATCTGAGCTCTGTTCTTGTCTTTCGATATCTCTGCAGTCTCTTGATGAAATATGCATTTGTGAATAACACAACTATATGTTTACTTGCAAAGGAAGGTAATACTAGTATTGAGCAATAAATATGTCAGCTCCTCTACTAAAAATATGCTTAGAAGTGGGTAAACTTTTGAATACAGAGTCTCTTTTCTGGGTATCTTTTCCCTGCCAGCCTAAACATGTCTCATGTCTAAGTGCTGGTTGCTGCAATCCCTTTGAAGCAGAGTTTGCAGCTCATATGACAGTGCTGCAGCATTTTGGAATGTGAAGCTAGTGTGAAACAAACAAACAAACCAACAACAAAAACTCCCAAGCAAAAACCAAAACCCAACCCCCTATACCTCTCCCCTTTACTTTTGGGAACGGTGGGTGGAAAGGAGAATAGAACTTAAACCTCTGCTGGCTTCTGTGCTTATAATGTTCCGGGTGGGATGATCTCCAGAATGGATGATCTCTAGATGGGATTGTGCCAGCCAGCTCTGACTGCTGTCAGGGTTTCACCAAGTACTGTTTATGTGTAAAGCAGTTTGTGATCTTTTTTATATTATGCCTTTCATTCTGTAGCTTTCGTCCTTTAAGCTTTTTGCATGCAACTTCTGAGGCCAAAGAATACTAACAAGAGTAAATTACTCGAAGTTTCCAACAGGAAAGAGAGCGCTGTTTAATGTTAAACTTTCTTTGCTTTCTCACTTGCCTACAGGAATTGCCATATGTATGTAGAAGGCTTTGGCTCTGGCTTTAAGTTCTTGATTGACGCTTCCTGCTTGGTAGGAGTAGTGTGATGCTTTTTCATCAGCTGCAAATGGTTATGAGTTATTAACTGACTATGAGAGTTCAAGCCAAGCATCTTGTGTTCCCTTTGCAGAAACACAGCTGAATGGAGCTTAAAGAGCCACAGATGAAAGAATTTGAATACGTTTCTGAAGGTTTAAGACGTGTCTGACAGTGGCCTCCTTACCTTACTAATAAAGAAGAGTTTTTCAACAGGAGCTTAGGATATCTTTACTCCAACTTATTAATATACTAACTGGAATGGTATTTTGACAACAATTCTCCGTAGTAAAGTACTTACCCTACAACAGAACAATATTATTTTCTCTACTGATAATGCAACTCCATGGAGGAAAGTAACGTTTTGATAAGCATGCGTGAAGATCGCTCCTTTCATGTGCGATACAGGTAAGACTATTCATTTTAGTATGGATGAGTAAGTGCTGTTAATAATAGAAAACTAAACAAGTTGCAACAAATAGTTTGATATCTCTGTTACTAGTGTTACTGAAGCTGCAAGCTAAAATAACTTTTTTGCTTTCCTAGATTTTTGAGCTATGAAAATTCACAAAAGTAGTTATATTATTGTACAGTATTGGAGCTGCGTGTGGTTGCAGAATAGTACATGATTGTCTGTATTGCTTTGTATTTCTGATAGAATGATATGAAGTATGATCCTGCCTGGTAATACCTGCTGTCTCTTCTTCTAGCTTTTGGGGTGCATATGCAAATTGTTGAGTTTTGTCTGCTAAAGTTCTCTGTACTTGTCCTATTATTGCTTTTATCAGTGATGAATTTTTAGGTGCGCTGTCACCTAGAGCAGTGTTTTCCTTGCTTAAAATAAAGTGATTTGGTTGACAGATAGAAACTGCTTTGATCCCTTGGACTAAAAAAGTACTGGTTTTGTGAGTCAAAAAGAGATGTGATTTCCCTTCTGAGAGCTTTTATAATTTTTCTTCTGGAATCCCCTTCACAGACATGGGACAACGTGTTAGCGTTGCAGACTCACTGTAATGAACCTGAACAACAGAAGCATTGTGTAGTGCATGCTGTTTGGATGACTGGTGTTTGGAGGTGTAAATCTTGCAGCTCATTCAATAGGGAGGGACACTGGAATGATTGTTCTAAAAACAAATAAAAAGTCTGACTCTTGTTGTGTGCTCCCCCCACCCTCTACCTTGGTCATCCTTGCTTTGGAGGCCTTTTCTTGCTAGCTAACAGGAGCAAAGCAGTACCCTTATAAATAAGGTGGCACACGCTACAGCTTAAAAATAATTCTGAAAATGTTCTGACAGTGTTAGGTTGCTGTTAGATTGGTCTTCTCTTCCATTTCATAGAAATACAGTGTTAGTTCTGGTTAGCAGGTGCAGTCAGGAGGAGGAGCTTTTTCATGGTCAGTAAGGAGAAAATTAGCAAATAAACTGTAACTTACTCTCTGATCTCTTCATTTTGCTAAAATCTTTCTGTAGTGGCTTTGACAGCAGGAATCCCTAAGTGCATGAGCATGCTCTTTCTTCTGTGCTAAGTGTTTCTTGAATGGATCTGACTCCCAGCATTCCTGTGACAAGTTTACCTGCGCTGTTGCTGATGCTCTTGGACCTCACCAGACAACTATAAAAGCTCCTTGCTTGCTCTTTAATAACAACAGGAGCTGTTCAGGGTACTACTATAGAAGTAAATGGATGAAGAAATTGGCATGGCCAATGGTCTGGTTTAAATTGGCAAGGCAAAAATAACTTCAAAAAAATTGGCAAGCACCGTCAGGGCAAAGTATTTCAGTAGGGGCTTGAATGATACTGATTAACAATAAAAATATTAATGGCCTTATTAAACCTTTCTGTAATAACTGTAATCTGATGAACATTTAAAAAATATCAAGGCGTAATCCTTTTAATCTTTTTTAAATATTAAACTTTCCTAAAGCTTAGATAAACTGCAAATTAATTCATTATATTGAACTGGAATTCTATGATGATCCAATTAAATAGCTATATTTTGGAAAGATTTTACTTGGTTGTAGATTACAGTTTAACACAGGAAAGAGCAGGTCATCAATTACTGGTGGTGGTGGTGGTGTTACGGCTTTTAAAAACTTTTTACCTACAGGTCTTTCTGGTATTCCAGTAGAACTGACTTTAAAAAGAAGCTGGTGGTCTGCTCCTAGGGGAAGGCTTTACTACGTGTCTGTTTCTTGCTGTGCAAGCTGTTTCTTTCTCCCCACTATAGTTCACCAATATCACTTTAGCAGCTATAAAAATGCTTGTGCTGGTGGAAGGAAGCTAATCTTTATTCGTACATTGTTTAGTGACTGAAAATAAAATGCTGATATTAATAAATGGGAGTAATAAGTGATCTATAGACTAAATATTTGTAGAACTCACTTGTCTTGGCCTGCTAAATTCATACACCAAAATCTTGTAACTGCTTTCATCTGGACTGGAGCAAAAGAACCCAAAATTCAGGGGTGTGGTTTCTTCGTGTGTGTGTGTGTGTTGTTTTGTTTCTAAGTTTGCCATCAAACTTGTTTGACTAAACACAGTGTTGCAGTGAAGGTGTAGTTAAGTTGTTGGGAGCCGTCATTGTGGTATGTGTCCGCATTACATACAGGAATAAGGGCAGGAGTCAGGAATAGTATGTGATCTTTATTGTAGGCTGCTGTGGCATTAGTAATTTTATGCATCTGATTTAAAGAGATATAATAGGGGTTGGTTTTTTGGTTGTGTCTAGGTATGTTATGGGTGCTGACATGTTTCGTGGCAAATTGCATGGCCACCCTGTTCCCCCTCAACAGCAAAAATCCTCTCAGTGGGAATTGAAGGGAGTAAAACTAAATTATTTGCGTTTAGAGATTGTAGTAATCGATGAGTCTTCTTGCCGTCATCTATTGCCTTATTTCTTACCAGTTTTCTGTTCTTTATTGTAAGATGAGAACAGCTGAAGGAAGGGAGCCTCCAAAATGCGAGAAAAAAACAGGGAGGCTGGGGTGTGAAGGCAGTATGCTTAGGGTTTATATTTTTATAAATAGAAAGATTCAAAAGAGAATGTGAAGAAAGTCAGAGATGAACAAGGCAGGGGGGAAGGAAAAAGGAAAGGGAGCTAGGCAAGCTGAAAAGCTTAGAGAGGGACAGATAAGGATGAGGTAGTTTTACAAATGAGAAATTATTCAGGAGATGCCAGCCTTTCAGAGGACAGGTCCAGGCAACTGTAAACAGAAAAACAAAACGAAGCCCTGGATGAGTATTTCCTCAGTCATATCTGGAAGAACATTATCCTGTTTAACAGGAACAGAATTTCATTAGAAGTACACAGATGAATGGGCCTTGTTCTCTTCTCCTCTCTGTGGATTCAATGTATCTTTTGTTTAGCCATCGGGTGTTGAATAAATACGTAATTCAATTCAGCCCTGGGAACAGAGAAAGTAATTTCATATTCTCCTTGTAACTATTTAATGACGTCCTAAAACATTGATAACCTAGCCCTGTCTAGTCTGCTGACATGCTGTTTAACCATTAGTAGTGACAGTTAAAACATTCTGAAGTGGTGATGGGTTTTTTTGACTGGGGAACACCTATGTAAATCTTTTTTTTTTTTTTAAAAAAGAAAAAAGGTGTTAATTAAAAAAATAAACTTCTTCTGAGTCCAGTTTTGGTACTTTATGGATAAGCGTAGCAAACTTAAAATAACTGGATGGTTTCATAGCTCTTATATAGCATGAATAAAATATTAATATTAGGTACAGGCAACTGTGGAAATAAATATTTTATTTTCTCTGTTCTTTTTTTGTTTTATTTTATAGCTTATTTAGACTTAAAAATTGTAGAAGGTCAGTAAGAATGGATCCAAATGGAATTATAGTTTTAATTTGCTGTACAGATTCTAGCAAACTGTTAATGCAACCTTTCTAGAGTTGTGCTCAAGAGTAGCGTTACATTTTGGGGTTTTTATTTTAACTCAAACAATTTACTAATTTTCATTTACTTCCTGTAATTCTGGTTGAATGGAAACACTCTGATTTAACAGCTGACTTTCATCAGCCTGGGTATAAGCCTTAGCTGTGTAGTTATTTATGTCCTGTATGAACACAAAATCTTTCATTTTTTTAAGTTATGTTAAGTGTAGGTTTGTAAAGTCAAAAGATTACATATCAAGTTCCTTGAAGAAATGGTAGTGCTGCCTTGGCATTTGGCAATCTTTGGCATCGTATGAAATTAATTGAATGCAATATATCAGGAAAATTGCCAGTCCATAGCATTCTCTGATATTGTCCTTGTACCTTTTTAAACTGTGCCTTTTCTTCATTGATTAGGTGGCTGATGCATCAGAGTTGCAAATCAAAGCATGATATTTTTAAATGGGATAAATTCACTTATACTACTGGCATCCAGGGTAGCATTTTGACTATTATGTCACATACACATTTTGCTGAAAGCTCTACCCTTTTTAGCTAAAAATCTAATGAAATCAATGTGATTGTGTAATGGTCTAAATCTTCGCATAAGGAGCACCATATTTTCTAGCCATCACTTTAATTGGACATGTCAGTTAACATGAGGTGCCCGGAGAGAACCTCTTTGGATAGGATTAAGATTACCCAATGAAGTGTTTTAAGTCTTAAACCTTCAGTTGCTGATGGTGTAATCATTTCTGCCTTGTACTTAACTGCACTTAATCATTTCTGCCTTTTTCTGTCTCACATTCAACACATGCACAATGTAATAAAAACCAGGTTGTGTGTTCTAGCAAGTAGGAATGCGTTAACTTCTCTGAGAAGAGTTTCCAAACCTAAAAATACTGCATGTGTTATGGATATCCAACCTGAGAAGTTGGGCCTGGGAAGAACTTCATGCCTGAGTTATCATTTGCTGTCTGCATCTTTACCAACTACCAAGTATACAGTATTTTTAATTGCAAAAGTTAAAGATGTCTGTCATCTCGTTGTGCTTAAGTTGTGGAATGTCGAAGACCAGCAGGTATGGTGCTATTTTGTGTCAGTAGCTTGTTTTACTTATGATCCAAATTCTTCTAGTTCTCTGGAAAGTCATTGGATTTTTCAAAAATATTTCTTTCTTGCCAGATTCGAGTAGAATGTTATATAACCTATTTTTTTTTCCAATTTAGAAAAATAAAGAAACGTACACATTGCAGGTATGTTAAATACATCACTATGTCCTGTCAAACCCAGCTGTCTTCTGGTGTTGCCATTAAAATAACTCTTGGAAAAGCCAACATTTGATTGTTACTATTACAGATCTGTGCATATGAAGGGAAATGGTTTTAGGAATAGAATTCGAAATGGTTTATTCTTACAACTAGGTACATATCAAATAATGACATAATGAGGATATCTTTAACCACACCAAATGTCCTGTTTTGGAGTGCAAACCACTATACTTACTGTATAATCCATCTTGAAGAAAAATTCAAAACAATACACAGTTTTCCAAAGTTGATGTCCGCTTTTTGGCAATATTAACGCATGCTTTTTAAACGCTTACAGAATATCTCTTACTGAGTTTTTGTTGTGAAAAAATCTTTTAAAAGTCGAATGATGATATTTTCGTGAGCTTTTTAAAATGCACATACCTTGAAAAAGCTAGAGAACCATGTTGCTTCAAGATCAAGACCTGAAGTTTTCTTTCTTATCATCTTCTTCTCCCCCACTCCCTTTGCATCTCGGAACTGGAAAGTAGGAAATGTTTGTATATAATCATTAATACTTATTAATGTTACCTGAATTCACAGTAGCAAAAATA
>JAVJGI010000032.1:25211-50718 GCA_035590275.1 Ibycter americanus
GCAAAAATACATATGAATGTTTTTTGGCAGCTGCAGTTCTCTAACAGCTTCTTTGTTCATTGTTGCATATGTAATCTTCTACAAATTCTGCTGTAAATTCATTCATGACTACCTTTTTTTACTACTGGCAGTATTTTGTACCTGTATAATTACACAATTGCACATAATAATAAAAAATATTTCAGTGGGATTGGCAACGATGGCATCTCAGTTAAGTAACTTGAATTGACACACATTTTGTCATTAATTCAATCTAGATTTTTCTTTACAGTCTGAGAATTTTCATAGCAGTGCCACTATAAAGGAAGTGATGAAGTGCCCAGGAGTATTGAATTACATAGGAAACAACTTTGGGAAAAATAGTCATGGTCTTTGATACACAGAAATATTTGATTATATTTCCACCCCCTACCCCCCCCCCACCCCCCGACATTTTGCAGGTAACTGTGGTATCAGCCTAAAATTTTAAAATACTTATGTTTGTCAGAATCAGTATTTGTGAATAATCACTTGATTTCTAGGTCACTTTTCTGACATTATCTAGATGGTGAAAACTCTGCATTTTTGAATCCTACAGGTGCTATTTATGGAGAAAGCAGAGTTTGGACTTTCTCCCTCAATTAAAAACAAAGAAAGGAAAAAAAATGTTGAAGCTATTTGTTCTAACATTATGTTTGCCCATCACTGTTGAAGCTGCAATTTCCACTAATTTCAACATTAGTTTCTGTAATACTGTAGTACAAAGCTCATTGCTTCTACTGTGGTGCTGATTCCCTGCCCTGAACAAAGAGAGATCCTCTGAGTGAAATAACCTTTTCAGAACTCGTGTTATGGGAGAAAGGTACCGTATTCAGAGTGACCGTTTTTCTTTTTACTTAAATTGTGCAGGATGGAGGCTTCCTGCCTAGAGCTGGCTTTGGAAGGTGAGCGCCTGTGTAAAGCGGGAGATTGCCGAGCTGGTGTTTCTTTCTTTGAAGCAGCTGTTCAGGTTGGAACTGAAGATTTAAAAACACTCAGTGCTATTTACAGCCAGTTAGGCAATGCCTATTTCTACTTGCATGAATATGCAAAGGCCTTGGAATACCATCACCATGATTTAACTCTTGCAAGGTAATCTTGTGTCTTTCGTTAACCATGTTTTCCATGTAATCCCATTCTTGTACAGACGAGCAGCTGACTGTTCGTTTTACTACCAAACCCTGCTATTAATACTGGATAATGAGTGAATGTGGTGATGGCAGAGGGCTGGGGGTCTGGCAGGTAACTTCATTGCCCTTTAACCTGGGAGCTAATACTCAGTCTAGCACCATAATCCCGGTACTGGTTTGTGGATAATTAAGTGGCTTCTTTAAATCCACCCTTTCTTTACCTTTCTTTACCCTTTCCTGTTTCTAACACTCGGTCTTTCTGGTTCTTCAGAATGTTAAGCTGGTTCTTGTTTACTAGACAGAACTCATTCATATTTCTCTGTGTAAAACTCACACTGTGAAACCTAAAAACTCTATGCATTTCATATGCTATTTATGCATCTGACTTCTAATGATTTGGTATAGATCCAGTAAAAGACACAGGCACCTAATGTACTTAACCTCAGTTTAGGCACAAATCTATTCGTCCCCCTACCTTACCCTGCTCAAGTGCTGTAACCTTGTGGAAACTTGTTTTGTTGTGTTATTTCCAAGTATCACAGTCCGAGTGGTTCGGTGGCAGTCTTTTGCCTTCATGTCATTTAGGATCTAGAAGTGTAGTATGACCTCTGAGCTTTCTGGGAGACCAGTATGTCTTTCTTGTAAATAATACAAGATTGTGATACTCCAAATGCAGAAACAGTTAAACCTCTCTTTCAAATACTGGGACTGTCTTTCTACATCATCATTAAGAATTTTCTCTTTATTCTGTTCCTAAAAGGAGTGATTTTTTTTTTTTTAATGTTAAGTAGGTGATCCATACCCTGAACACTAGCAGTTTCATAAGCAGCACCAACAGAATTAAATGTCTGTAACCACAGACTGAACGATGTTTATGTGAGTGCATTTTAGGTGTAAAATGAACAGAATACATAACATTGACATGGTTGTAATCCCTTCTCATAAATTCTTTTAATTGTCTACTGTACGTTGATCATCTGCTTGGTTTCAAATGATACACAATTTACTGGATGCTTTATTTCTGCAATTTTAGGACAATTGGAGATCTACTGGGAGAAGCTAAAGCTAGTGGGAATCTGGGCAACACCTTAAAGGTACTTGGGAATTTTGAAGAAGCTATTGTTTGTTGTCAAAGACATCTGGATATTTCCAGAGAGCTTAATGATAAGGTAAGAATGGCTTAGGAATCTGGAAGTAAACTGCTAACACATAGTACTGAACCCTGTTGTATTGATAAAGAGTGTGCCACCTTTCAGAGGGAAGTTAATCCTGAATATTCAGTTATTTCCTCTAGACAGTAAGAAGCTGGTTGTTGTAAGATTTTACAGTTTTAAGTTGTAAGCTGTTTGCACCTGGAGGACTGTAGATCCAGATTAATTAATATTGTCCTCTTTTGTGTCTTGTTTTGGTTTTTTTTTTTTTAAATGTAATTTTTAATGATAACTGGCCTGAAGAATTAATATGCATCTCACACCTCATGAGGAAGTACTATGCAAAACAATTTGATTGAGGGATGTGACTGGTGGGAGTAAGGTGGGTGATAACACGTTCAGAATCGGCCCAGCACATGTTGACCAGTAGTTAACTTTTTTCCCTGTCTGTGGATGGATTGTACTAATAGTTCGTGTGATGCAAGACTTTGAAGCATAAAATTTTAATGCCTTATTTTACTTTTGGTTTAGGTTGGAGAAGCAAGAGCACTGTATAATCTGGGAAACGTATATCACTCTAAAGGGAAAAACGTAGCTAGTGCTGGGACTCACGATCCAGGGGAACTTCCAGATGATGTGAAAAATGCTTTACAAAAAGCTGCAAATTATTATGAGTAAGTAGTAGCTCTAAATGTTGGGGATTGAGAGGATATGATCATCTAGTTCATTAGAATATTGGGAGATTTGTGGTGTCATGAACTCATCTGTGGTAGGTTCCTGTTAGATCAGTGGTACCTGTGAATTTTTTCCCTTTTAAACAGGAGAGTGCGCTATTTTTTTGTTATGCTCTCATTTTTAGTGTACCTCTTATTACCTTGTAAGTCCTTCCCTTATGTTAGAATCCAGTAGTTCTCTTGAAACCAGACAGAGGCAGTAATATGACTGTGGTATACTTTTATGTAATGTTAGCTTTGTAACTAAAAGTGAGCACACCGACTTGAGTAAGAATGCACTTGTTTGGTATCTCACAGGAAATGTTGCCTACTCAGTGGGAGACTTATGGTTGCATAAAGGCCATTAAAATAGGCCAAAGCAGAATACCTCTACCTGTTCCTTCATATAAATGGAATGATTTTTAAAAATTATTATTTAAATGACTGAGGAAAAAAAACCCCAACTCTTAAAAGTCACTATTCTTCCCCTTCTCACTTCCCCCAAAACAGGGAAAACCTGACAATAGTAACAGAGCTGGGTGATAGAGCAGCACAAGGTCGTGCCTTTGGAAATCTGGGAAACACACACTATCTTCTGGGCAACTTCAGGAGTGCAGTTTTAGCCCACGAACAGGTACAACAATGTGCTAGTAAGGAATTGTGTTCTAGCAAAATATCACCGATTGCTCCTGATCTTAAGTACATGTATTGTGTTGGATCTTGTTGCAAGCTTTTAAATGCGTTTTACATCTTAATGGCACAGCTTCAAGTTTGGCTGTTCTTTTCAAGCATTGTTGGCCTAAAGAACAGATAGAGATGCACAGTGGAAAAACTATATGCCTGTGTTTCTGTATACAAATGTATGTTACAAAGTACAAAATTGAGTAAATAATGCAATTATTTCACATTTTTAAGCGTCTCCTAATAGCAAAAGAATTTGGCGATAGATCGGCGGAAAGAAGAGCATACAGCAATCTTGGAAACGCGCACATATTCCTGGGTGAATTTGAAACTGCTTCTGAATACTACAAGTTAGTTGACTGCTTATAAATGTAATTTATACCTCTTCTTGTGCAGTTTGCTTCTGTTGTGCCTGGTCCTTTAGCTCACTGTAGAATAGCTGTCTCTTCAACATATACTTAGAAAAAAGCTGCATTTGTTTAACCAAAAAAACATTTTCCCCTCGTTGTTTAACTATTCTTGTTCTTTTAAGGGCGGGGCAGCATTTGTCATCTTTATTCTTTTAACTTTTTTTGCTTTTTAAAATAGATTCTTCTCAGCACTGTAGACGTCTTTCTGTTGATAGGCATTTATTCCCCTTTATTCTAGAACCAAGCATTACTGTCTTAGCTCTTAGCAAGTTCTGGAATGATCTGAGTGACTGCAATACACCTGAGATGGATAGCTGTCTTGGGTATACTCACTAGCTAAGAGAGGTGGTGCATGTCAACACACTTTTGCATCTTTAGTCTGCATTTTCAATCAAGACTTTTTTTCTTGATGTCTGTACCACTAAGCAGTTGCTGCTGGAACTTGGGAAAATACAAGCCCGGCAAAGATACAGTATAGGTGTTAACAGCATCTTATGTGGATTTCAGAGCTTACCTGTTCTTTTTGAAAGGGAAAAAAAGCATCAATACCCATCAATACTGAGCAGATTCCTCTTGGCATTCGCGTTCTTCTTGCCCAGCAGGGGCAGGCGGGCTTAGCAGTTATAGGGCTGGCTTGCTCGTGTTGATGGACTATATACAGCATTTATTGTAATGCTGGTACTAAACTGTTTCAAGTGCATACTGTCGGGAAAACCGCTATAAATTATTGATGAAGCAATAAATTAAAATTAGAAGATGCTGTTTGAGGGATCAGTCTCTGATCTCTTAAGAATATAAATGGAAATAGCATGCAGTGGAGGGGAGTGGAAGGTGCGCACTCAGAATCTTTCAAGAGTTTACAAGATAGTGATTTATTAGCAGCTAACGTGCCAGCCCAGTGTCCTAATTTGTTTGGTTTGTGTAATTGATTTTTAGTTGCATGAGTATACTTTTATAAACTTGTGCTTGCAGTGATTTTTGAGGTGCCTAACCCTTTCTTTCAGGCGGACACTACAGCTGGCTCGACAGCTTAAAGACAGAGCTGTGGAAGCACAGGCCTGCTACAGCCTTGGGAACACATACACTTTGCTTCAAGACTATGAAAAAGCAATTGATTATCATTTGAAACACCTTGTGATTGCTCAAGAACTAAATGATAAGTAAGCCCTAATAGATTGTTTAATGTATGTATGACACAAGCCAGATCCTGTTACCTCTAACTCTGCTGTCATCGTTCTGTACGTGACAGCTGAATTAATGAATCCCTACAATGCTGGGCTCCAGTTTTCATACGAGAAAAAGAAAAATTACTCATGAAGGTATTGCAGCTAATGAGTCTGATATGAAAGAGGAATTGATGAATGACTGCCGCTACGTCATCTTCTGTCAGCAGCATCTTTGTAAATTAAGGAAAATAGAAGCAGATCTCTCTTTTTCATTGCTTCATTATAATAATTTTGCATATTGTCACAAGAATATGTCTCCTACTTTTCCACAAATTAAGAATTATGAGAAGGGATAGGGAAAGGAGAATAGTACAGGAACAAGTAATGGTTATTTTATAATAATGATTTCTAAGGCCTTTTTCTATAACGTTGGGTACAACTAAATGTTTTACAACTTTTAAATGCATTTCTTCTAACTCAGTAAGCAGAATATGTGAAGAACAATAAGGCATGCAATGTGAGAAGCAAAGGTGGTTATAAAATGTTCCATGTTTGCAAAACTGAGTGACTTACATTTGCTGTGAGCTTATAAATTAAAAATTTCTTTAATTTGCTCCTATTTATGGAGATCACAGTCCTTTAAATACAATACTGAACATGTTTGTGTTGGAATGGTTTCTGATGGTAGCCTTCGTTTTTCTTAGCACAGCAATCTTATTGTGGCAGTATTATTGAAAACCCGACCCCTAGTGTTCAACGAGCGAAGGTATTAATTGAAAATGTGTTCATGTTTTTCAGAATTGGTGAAGGAAGAGCATGCTGGAGTTTAGGGAACGCATATACTGCTCTGGGAAATCATGACCAAGCTATGCATTTTGCAGAAAGGCACTTGGAGATTTCGAAAGAGGTATGATTTTCAACACTGCATATGTTGGCTGTTGGGTTTTGCTCTCATTTAGAGTGATTTTTATGGAGGTGTGTCCATGCATGTGATTTTGAATAATGGAATGGATTTTGAATGATTGCTGAAATAGTTGATTTGAAATTTTCAGCCATGTCTCACTGCAACTAGCTTCTTGGTTCTAGTGCTACCTCCGATAATGTCATCACGGAATCCAAGTTAATAGTCTAGCAGAGGGGTTTTTAGGCTTTGTTATATACCTTTTAGGTATTACCTGCCTCATTAAAAAGATGATTCAGTTTTCAACCAGGAATGCTTTTTCAGCCTTTCTCTCACAGGAATCTAGGGGACAAGGTTTGCTTTATATTTACATATGTGTATACTTTGTCACAGTAATAGAATTGCTTATTTTATTTGCTTGCAGGTAGGAGATAGAAGTGGAGAACTCACTGCTAGACTTAATCTCTCAGATCTTCAAATGGTTCTTGGATTAAGCTACAGCACAAACAACTCCATGATGTCAGAAAGCCACGCAGTAGATAACAGTATGAATGGTACATGCCTATTTTGCAACATTTTCTACCAGCGAACTTCAAAGAGAATCTGTCATTTGCATTGTTTTCTGACTACAGATGGTTGAGTATGCAGGTGTGAGGTTTTTTTCCCCCACCAGCAAAAAAAGGTTGTTTTTTCAGTATTGGACCCCTTCAGCGCCTCCTTTTTTGGAGGACTTACATTGTGAATCACAGGTTACTGCTTAGTTTCTTCACATGATGTTTCTAATTATCATGGCCCCCTCCCTCCCCCCTTTTTTTTGCTTTTTAATGTGGGAGACATCTCTTTGCTGCCCAATTATGTCTTTGCATTTTTCTTCCTACCATCTTAGTGTCGCTGGGGGTTACAATAGAACCCAGTTCATTTGATGTTCCTCTGTTCAAAGATCCATGATCCTTATTTTGTGTCCCATGAAAGCAACTTATGTAGCTTAGACTGATGTGGTTCTGAAAGCTGCTTTTACTATTGTTTGTTTATTCTCTACTGATCTATTTAACTGCACTATTTCAGAATTCAGAACTGCTGTATCTTGGACCTTAGACGAGTACAGCCATAGCTTTAAAGGTGACACCATAAATCTTTATGATAAAAAAACGAACTTGATTCTTTCCTGAAGGTACCAGACCGAGAGTAGGACGCCGTCACAGTATGGAGAACATGGAACTTATGAAATTAACACCAGAAAAGGTTGGCACTTTTCTTCTTTCTGTTCTGCCAATGAGACGTTTCAAAGGGTTTAACTTCAACAGTTATAGTCAGATGTTTTATACTTAACTTTGAAGGAACTCAGCAGAATGTGTCATTTGCATCTGTTTTTTAATTTAGTTGATCTAAAGAGCTAGGTAAAAGCAGGTCTAACAATTCTAACAAATACTATTGTCACGTAGGTAACAGTCAGCATCTTACATATATAATGGTTATAATGGCTTGTGGAAAGCTTGCTTTATTCACCTCACAAATAAGAATGAATGGGGTCCCATAGTGTGCATCAAAGGAATTCCTTTGGTTTAATGTTGCAGCATGACTACAGCTGTGCATCAGGCTACAGTTTCTAAGCTTTAGCTCAGTTGTTCTGTACATTTTTTTTGGTTACAGTCGTTTTATAGGCACTTAAAATGCATGTTGTGTTTTTCACTTTGGGGTTTCAACCACCTTGGAAGCCATTAGGAGTTTCAACATCCAGCTTGAGTAAGGATGCTATTTCAGAAATGCTGAAACTGAGTCACAGATAGGTAAAGCCACCTCTCCCCAAGCTCAGAGAAATCTGGAGCTGGGCTTTTTGATTAAGATACTTGTGTCAATCGTTGAGATTTCCGTCAGGTTCTGTCTGCTGTTAAATGGTGGGCTGGCAGTTCTACGTAAGTGTGGCAGTCTGAAATTGCCGGTTTTCCCTCCGTACTGGGATATGTAATTCCCATCTCTTCAAGCGATGCAAAGCCTGCCATCATGTTTATCAAATAGGAAATTAAATCTCAAAGCTTTCATCTGGACATCTGGTACAGCTGAAGTCAGCACTGATGCCTAAGAGCCTCTTTAGTGTGCCGGTTTAGAATGATTGTGTGTGTAGTCCAGGGTGAGTCCTCTGCAGGGAACCTCTAAGCTTTTGGCCAGTGTCAGCTGTGTTTTCTTACTCTATGAATCTATTTATCTGTGATCTCTTCTAATATACATAGCCTGTGACAGTCTGTGCCCTCAATATACTGAAATGTTTCATGTAGATTTTTGTAATAAAGTATTACCCTAGTATTGCAGCTTAGCTCTTATAAAAGGCTTTTTTCAAGATACTCATTGAGTAGATTCTGAAAATTCATTCCATGTCTCTGATACATAGAACAATGTATGACACTAGCAATGTATGACATTGTACCAGATGCCATTTTCTCAGAGTTGGAATCTGTGTGCTGATCCTAAATAAGCCTTTAAAAGGCAATCCGCTTGGGTAGGCAATGTTGCTGAAAGATCTGTGACTGTGTTCACAATTTCTGATGTTGAATCAAGAAATTTTTTTTTTACACTTAGTTTTATAAGAGTTTGTCAGTTATAAAATGGCTGGTTTAATGGATAATTCTGTTTAATTTAGAAGAAAATTTAGGGAAAATCTGTCAGGTTGATAAAGCTATCTGTTCTGTTTTTCAGTGAAACGAGATGGTTATTCATGCTTGCTCTTATGCTGGCATTCTTTTCCCTCTTATTTTTCAATCTTTACTGGGAATTTTGTGTCTATCAGGGTAGATTTTTGTAGAAGGCTGGTTGAGTATCTGGGTTTGTAGAAGGGTTTGTTTCGTTCCAACACTCTGTAAAAATATGGATTTAGAAAATTTTTTTTTCTTTCCAATTCTAAGAATGTCAGATGGGAAATGCCAGCTGTGCCTGCATTTTAGCATTTACATTAACTACATTTCCTGCACTGCAGTCAGCAAGGAAAACTTCAGCGTGTTTCATTAAATAAACTATTTGACCACACTTTAATACATTTGGTGTCACACTACACTTCAGTTAGACTGATCAATAACAGTACTAACCTGCTTCAGGTAACAAGAGCTCAATAATCACAGGTCAAGTAACAGAACCAAAACTTAAGTTTTCACATCTTCGTGGCTGGATAAACTGAATAACATAAAGCTGCTTCGTTCTGGCGAGAAAAAGCAGCAGCAAATAAGAGTTAACAGTGTCGGTAAAATCAGGAGGCTTAATTTCATGACTCTTGTTTTCTTAGGTTCAGAACTGGAACAGTGAGATTCTTGCTAAACAGAAACCACTGGTTGCCAAACCTTCAGCAAAACTGCATTTTGTAAATCGACTAAAAGGCAAAAAGTACAAAAACGGCACCGCTCCCAAAGTTTTGCAGGATGCCAGTAATTCTATTGATCATCGACTTCCAAACTCTCAGAGGGTAGGTTTGGCGAGCTGTGGAGATCATAGCCCTTACTAATCTTTGTCTGATCAAAATGATGGAAAACACATTCCTGCAGCTGTCCATTTGTTTTACTTGATTTAAACACTGTGGCTCTGTAAAACCATGCAGAATCTGCCATTCCACGGCTGTCTCGTGGGTGGTGCCAGCTTTAAGCTTTTCCTACTATTGGAACATTTTTTTTTCCTGTTGGACTTTCTAAAGTTACAGCTCAGCTTGCACATACATTTTACTTCTAAGTCTCTTCCAGACCCTGCTTCTCCAAACTTAACAAAATCTAGTTTTTCTCATTCAGACAGTGAGAGTTATTTTTGACATATTTTCTAGGTTATTGCACTCTTGACAGAAGTCAGTTAAAAATAATCAAGAACAGAGTCATTTGATCTAGATGAGCGATGAGGGCTTTTGACCGCAGACCTGAGGAGACAATGGAGACTGTTCACTGCTGTTCTTGGGTTTTCTATCTCATGGGCGTTTTGGGTTTTGGATGAATGGCTGAGGAGGAATAACTCCAGCTGTACTGATCAGAGTACTGCTTCTTTCTATTTCAGAGAATGAAATGTTTCTAATATATTTTACTTTCCAGAAACACTTCCCGTATTATTAGCATTTCCTCTTACGATACATCTCTGTCTATAGAAATGAATGACTAAAAAAAATGCATTTAATGGATTTCAGATATGCAAGTATCAAAGCACATTACTGGATTGAAACTGTGAGGCAGTTGTCCCAGTTTTAGGTACTCCAGAGTTCAAAATACCCCTAACTCTTCTCTCCTTTTCAGAAAAGCAGTCGAGAGACAGTGGCAGATGAAGGGTTCTTCGATCTGCTGAGTCGATTCCAGAGTAAAAGGATGGACGATCAGAGATGCTACTTCCAGGAGAAGAATAGATTCTCAGCTGCTTCAGTGGCAACATCCTCTACTCCACCTAAAACAATGAGAAAATGTAATTTTTTAAAAGAAAAACCCCTATCTGACTTCTGTCGCTGCCAAGTACATTTTTAAAATAATGTATTTGCATGCAGGACTTACTATGGAAAGGAACTTATTTCTAGGTTAACTTGTTTTCTTCCTTCTCCATAGCCTTTTCTACTTCGGTAGTCTCACCCCACACAGATGAATTTCTAGACCTACTTGCTAGCTCACAGAGCCGCCGGCTGGACGACCAACGTGCTAGCTTTAGTAATCTACCTGGACTTCGTCTTAATCAACACAACAGTCAGTCTGTCCTGGGTCACCTCATGGCAAGTAACAACAGAGAACTAGATGACGACTTCTTTGATATACTGATAAAATGCCAGGTAAGCTTTTTTACAAAAAAATTTCAGATTCTGAGTCTCTGGGGATTTGATTTGTGCATCCTGCTATTCAGTTTCTTTAAGTAAGCCACCTTGTTTATCATGTGTTTTAAGATACAAAGTGGTAGGTAAGTAAGAACATAAAGAACAAAAAAATTAGGGGTTTTTTTTGGTTGGCTGGTTTTTGTTTGTGGTTTTTTTAGGGTTTTTTTGTTCGCAATTTCTCTTGTTTAGATTTTTTTTTTCCCCAAGTTATCCAGTGTCTAGTAAGTGTAACTTTGGTATTTATACCATGTTATCCATTTTAAGTAACAAGTGCTGAAAAAGTGTTAGGGTATCAGGTGCCTTCCTAAACAAGCCAGATCTAATCTTATCAAATGAAAGAATTCAGTATCAAAGTTTTAGTGGTGATTGTGATTACCATTCCAGTCATGTTAGGTTTAAGTAATAGTTCGTAGCAATATACAAGTGAAGCATCTGGTTGTCAATTACAGCATGATACATATACACCAATTAGACTAAAAATAATTTAATTAAAAAGACTTGGGTGTTTTACCTGATTGGTCGATAAGGATCTCAAAATACAAAATTCAGATACTGAGTTCTCCAAAGGTAACTAAGTATGTTAGCTTGGGTGGGGAGCAGCACCTGGAATTGAGTCTTCAATGACAGTGTTCATCAGCCTGATGAAACACTGTGTTCTGTTTTAGCAGCTTGTCTGTTACTCAGAAGCAAGCAAAGAATCTAGCTGTTAATATGGTACCTTTTGTTGCTTCACATGCACTGTATGTAACAAATGTAACGCAATGACTGACTGTGCTTATTGAGAAAGGAATGGA
This sequence comes from Ibycter americanus, assembly GCA_035590275.1. NCBI lineage: Eukaryota > Metazoa > Chordata > Aves > Falconiformes > Falconidae > Ibycter > Ibycter americanus. The sequence goes on from JAVJGI010000032.1 coordinate 36,989, forward strand.
AAAATTTAATCCCCTCCATCCTTACAGAAGCTACTGCTTTAAACAGAAGCACAAAAGGGTAGGTGTCTTGAGACTTTCTGTCTGAAGATGGTTCTGTCCAAGGTGTGTCCCACACTGAAAGCCATGCTTTTCCCAGTGTGACCGTATTCCCCTCCAGCTAGCTCAGCAGCAGCCTGTTGCTGTGAGAAATCCCCCTTTCCTGCTAAGGCAAAGAGCTCCTGTAGATGGCTGCAGTCCCCAGGCAATAGGCCTGTGCTTGTGAACTATGACCAGGAGGAGGTGGCTGCGTGAAAGGAGCACAGAAGCTCTCTCACGTTGCAGAGTTGTTAGTGAACTGCTCTGGAACGTGGTGATTAAAATGTACCAGTTGCTGGAGTCTGGAAGACGACTTTCCCTCAATATTGCCTTTCCAAACCTGACAACAGTGTGGCCATTTTTTACTCCCTGTATAAGAAAAGGAAGACAACCCTATTCCTGTTACATGAGACTAGAAATACCATGTACTAATCCTAAAATTCTTCTTCCGAACATAGGACACTTAAATCCCAGTCTGCAATATGAACAAGAACTACATCGTGGGGTTTATTTTCAGGACATTTAACTTTGTGGACAAGTGGTTTGGAGAAACCATTTTAGCTACACTTGCACTCTTAACTTACTAATTTCATTTGAGAAGTTTAACTTGAAACAAAACTTAGAAATTAAATCCTTATAATAGCTTTAAATCTGAAAACAAAAGCTTTTAGTAACTTCTCACTTATATCGTTTGCTTGGTTTATTACATATATTCCTGTAAATATGCAGCTTTATTGCTTGGTCTGTCTGTAGGGTTCCAGACTAGATGATCAAAGATGTGCTCCTCCATCACCTGCGAAAGGACCAACTGTACCAGATGAGGATTTTTTCAGCCTGATTTTGCGATCGCAAGCTAAGAGAATGGATGAACAAAGGGTCCATCTACCCTCAACTATAAAGGGACCAAATTCTAGCTGAACAAACAGGCACGTATTGTACAGTAGCATCTTAGGTATCGTCCTTGTTTGCTGCAAAAACATACATGCCTTTTTACAGAAGACTGCAATTAATAGTATTGTCTCCTGTCTAATTTTTTTGTACAAATAGCAGCAGCATCACACTTGTGACCAGTAGTTAGAGCTGCCGCCACTCTTTGCAGGTGCTTTTAGCAGTGTCTGAGATACAGCAGTCGGTATCCCCCTCATAACCGCCTATGAACTTCAGTAAGAGGTTTTTTCCCTGTCAAGGTATTCTTATTGCTGATGTGTGGATCCTACCATTGTCTTAATCTAGTGTAACACTTAAATTTGTACATTCTTTTTAAAGAAAACTTGATTATTTTTTTTTCTGATTTGTACCTCCCTGGAAAAAGGTCCTGTTTTCTTTTATACTTTTTTTAATAATAAAAAAAATTACTGAGAAATAGCTTCAGTACTTTGTCTGTCTTTGCAGAAACACAGTTTGAAAGAAGCAAATTTTTATTAAAAAAAAATAATCAAACCCTAGTTTTAATTCTGTTTAATACAAAAATAGTCTTTTCAAAACATGCTGGGGTTTTGGGGTAATATTTAGGTAAGTAAGTGTTTCCTGTATTACTCAGCACGGTTTTATGATCAAAAGAATTTTCTAAGATACACTTGTTTTTAAGTGACAGCTGCCAGTGCTGTTCTATAGATCGTGTGGTACATGTCCTGCACCAGGAAATCACAGGGGTGGTAGGTACTTGGCATGAACTACCATGGCATGTCAGGTAATTCCTGCAGTAATTGAATTTAAAATGTTAATAACAGTAAATATATGTATGCTGCTTATTACTTGACCTCAGCTACTCCTCCTCTTGGTACAGACGTGCTGTGCTGAGGTAGTTCTCGGGAACCCTGAGGGCTGTATGTTGTTTTAAGCGTAGGTATCTTGAGTTAAAAGCCACTGGTTTTAACACCAAAGGTGGCAGACTGTTCACTTCAGGTATGTACAAGTGAAGTGATGTCATTTTTTTAGTGAAGTATTGTACCCCTAGAGAAGAGCCTGCAGCTAATTTTAGCTTCAGTGTAAAATGGCATTGTAAGGATAGTTAGACACAGGCTTCACATAACTCAAAGTATTTTACAATTCCTGAGTTTTATAAACCTTCTCTTGCAGCTTTTTTAGCCCTGAAATTGAATCCTACTGCAACTAAAACTTTCCTCCTGCTTTTAAGGAGAAATGCCGGAATATTCTTCCAAAAAACCATGTGTTACCATCAGTTTATTGTGCTGATCTCTGGTACTTTTACTTAGTGCTATCTCCTGTTCAGCTTTAAATTGCCCTAAAACACATGTGATACAACATCGGCTTCTCACTCCTCTGCAAATTACTAAACTAAAAGAAAATCAAGCTGTCCTCAAACTGAGCTGACAAGCAAAAACTTGATTTTAAAGAATATAAAACAAAGACAGTCCTGAGATGTCTATCTGAGCTGCAGTCCTAAATGGATTACGTGAATAGCAGCAAGTTTCTTCAGGCTGTGTGACAGTTACCTGACTGGACTTGCATTTTGCTGTATCAGAGTATCAGTGCTTTTCCATTGACGAGCATCTAGTTTACTCAAAACTTACTACACAAACTTGATTTCAAACAAAGCAACACCCCGCAAGCCTGTTTTCTTTGCCACTTAAAGTGGTATTATCTTACTTAACACATCTATCTCAAATTCCAGAAACAGCATGTATACTCGGTCTCAGTTTTTAAAACCCCACCTTACAGCTGTGCATACTAATGCTCTGACCAAAGACAAGTTCCCATCAGCTTACTGGTGGTCTCTTTTCTGCATTTGAGAGCGACAGCACCACTAGCTGTGACAACTGAAGATTAGACTATACTTACAGCAACGGCTTACAGGGCTTCCTTAGTCTCCTTCCTGTAAGTCACAGGAACCGCTCTTTTTCTTCGCTTCACACTGTTCCACTGCAGAGCTTTTCCCTTCTAGGTTTTTATTAGGATCACAGTTTTCTCCAGTCTCTCGCTCTGCTTTGCCTGTCTCCTGTTTCTGCTGCTCAAGTGCAGGTCCTTCAGTAAGGTTTTCAGCTGTGATAGTTTCTAGTCTACAAACTGCAGACTCAGTGTGCAACCTGTTCTGTAAAAATTAATAAGAAGCTATTAAGCAAGCAATCCAAAGTGATGGCATCTAGTGCTTCAGGTGCATCTCAGCTCAAGGGGCAGAACTACCCCAAAGCATGACGCTACCTTTTTTCCTGGGGAAACAGTACATGTAAATAAGCACAATCTAGAGTGTAAGTCTGTTTTTAATGTTATACAGTTTACAAAAAAGTCAGCATTGCTTTTTTTACCCCCTGCCTTTCTTCTGTGGGTAATCATGTCAACCAGGTTGATATAAGTACTGATCTCTCAAAATAGAAGTTATTTAAGTCTTTACTGTAGAGGGTTTTAATTCGGTAGTTTCCTGCCAGAGTAAGCCACTGCACAGTGTTTTTCCAGAACAAAACATGCCCAAGACACCTCTACCAAACTGTTCTAAAGGAAGTACCTTATAGTTCCCTAATCTCCTCTCACCCCAGACTCTGGGTTAGGCTTGTTGTTTAAACATGTTCTAGCAGACTACATTAAAACCCGTTTAATTTAATCCCAGCTCAAAGAGCACCAGGACTAACATACACCAGGTTCTGGTTTGTGAGACTCTTCTACTTGCGTGTCTGGCTCATCGCCTGTATGCGCAATGTCAAGACTTCTGCTGCCATTTCCTGGTCTTACAGGAGCATCTCCTTTGTCATAAGGTCCTCTGCAAACGCAAAGAGGCTTCTGCAAGTAACGGCCATCTGATTTACTCCGATCATATTGCCCAAAGTCTATTTTCTCCTGTTGACTTTCAGGTGGAGGAAGACTCTTCTTCTGAAAAGATGTTAAGTATCTTAACATAGACACTGATGATCCTGCACCGTAGCAGAAAGCCTGCAGGGGGAAAGGAAAAAGCAAAATATTCGCAGCCTACGTTTTTCACACAGAATTCAAAATCGTGTGTCTGAAAAGCACTGAGAGAAAACCCTGGGTGATCAAAACGCCTACAGTAGAATTCAAGCTTTCTGCAGTCTGAGCGCACTGCAGGTTGCCAGACTGGACATAGTTCATCTTTGGTGCTACAGTAAAGATGTTGAAGGCTCTAACTCCATGCTTGGTGTACAAAATGCCAATTATATGCATCCCTGTGTAATAATGGGAACCAAGCTGCAATAAATGGTCAGAAAGTCTTAAGATTTTAAGCAGTCTTAACAATATTTTATGCTGCTTGGGGAGTCGGGGAGAGATCTGGTTTAAATAGAAACTTAACCTATTTGAATTGCTAAACCGACTGTACTATATAAAGGTTTTGTCAAGAAAAAAAATCCCTTGTAGAAATAATTTCGTCTGCACTAAAAAATCCGTTCAGTAGCACAAATAAGAAAAAAATATCATAGATAGTAATACTTAAATATAAATAAGTTTAGTATATAAAAAATAAACCAAGAGCTTTTAAATGTAAAATAAATGTATACAAACCACAACAGACAGGGCCATCATAATTAGCACTGGAACCTGAAGAATCAATGGTATCTCCTTCATAAGTGCTTTGATGAATTCACCAGTACCCTGTCCTACGTGCTTCAGAGGCTCAGTTACAAAGTTGGTGAAAGTAACTGTGAGTGCCTAGAAAAATACAAATAGAAAAATAATGTAGTCACTGATTACAAACTTAAGCGTGAATGGGCTCTTTGGGCTTGGTGTATACCTTTGTCGGTGGAACCAGCAAGACAGGATTTACTAGCAGAGTTTCATAGTACTTCTGACAGGGATCATCCTGAAAAGTCCATTTACTTCTGAGCCATTCTGTAGTCAAAGCAGAGACATACTTTTACTACTTTTAAAAAATATATTTTATGGCACAGTAGCCATACAGAATAGTATGCTATTCAGTATATACAGAAATTAGCATTTCCATTATAGATGTAAGAGAACCTCTCCAGATATGGTTCAAAGCTCAGATTTATGTTTAAAAATCTGAGATGAGCTTGGCAGTGTATTTTATCGAGTCATGAGGATGCAGGGAGAAGAGAGGGAGGGCTAGAAAGAAAGAGAAGAAACTCAGGTCCTTCCCATGTTTAGTCCAGAAACTTCTCTTTATTAGACAAACTTAGTCCCTAGAAGCCTCAAGAGAAGTAAGTCTCATCTGTGGGAACTATTATCTTGCACATTTTGTCCACAGCTACTGAAACAGGAGTAATTCTGAGTGTTATTACTCATCTGCCAGGCTGCAAGTAGATTAAAAATGTGTATTTTGCTTGCTAGATTTCAAGGGACTATTTTAGTTACAAGCAGAAAGTCTTACTCCTTAAGGGAATTTATAAGTTATAAACAAGTAATTTATGACATCGGTGTTTTTGTAGTTTGGTTTTAGTGCAGTCAGAACATAAACCATAGAAATTGGACATTAACAGAGCAATCAGTCAATAAATTATAAAGGAAAGACCATAACCAGCACTCATTAAGAGCTGCCACCATTAATCTATGTGCTGTAGCAAGGGATAACAAATAATGGCTAACAAGAAATGCAGCTTTCTCTCTAAAATACTAACACTTGAGTAAGTAGTTACAGATCTGATTTCTGAAGCCCATTGTACTTGCAGGCCTGCTAGATTAAAAAAAAAAATACTATTTTTCTTGAATTCTGCCCTCCTACCTTCAATAAAGGGCACTGAATAGTACTGGGAGAGGGCAGTTGGGGAAACACTCACAGGGTATGTTATAAGGAAAAGAAGTAACACCATCACATGCTCTAAGCACAGTTTTGTGATCAGCTCTCCTCCCAAGGCCTAGAAAAGAAAGTTGTGGAGTGGAAAAATGGCAAAACCACATATTCACGTATTGCTGAAGAAAATTCAATGTATTACTTACGAAGAAATCAGAGTATTCTTGGATACTATTAGTGAATATTTTGTGGTCTTAAATACTATTACAAAATAATGAAACAAGTATTTACCAATAAGACTTTCCCCCCAGTCCAGCTTCTCAGCACAGATGTTATCAAACTGCCCCATTTTCGCAATTTCTGCTTGATGCTGCGCAAAGGCCAGCTGCAAGAGAACAGGAATTACTTGTAAAACATAAAACAAGGTGGCGCTGGGCACAGAACACCCGTGTCCATGCAGCACTGCACCTAAGTGAACGACGTCTGCTCTTAGCAGGTTTGAGATAATTAATACAGATTTACCTGGGTAATTAAGTTTGCTACCTGAACAATTTAAGAGTTAAATTTTAAGTACTTCCTGGGAACAGGTAAACACTACCAAGATGGCTCCCTCCGAGTTACTCTCCAAACAGAGTCTGAATTACTAAAAGATCAGACTCCAGTAATCAAAGGTACAAGTTCAGGGCAAAAGTAATCTGGTGACATCTTGTTTCCTTAAAATGCTCCAGGATTAAAACCAGAGACAGCTGCCATGCAGCTACTAATTAAAACATCACGACATACTTTTTTTTATTTGAAAAAATACTTGTAGTCATTATAATTTTGCCTTACAGTTTGCAACTGATAATCAAACAGAAAAAATTAAGTCAAATAATCTGTTGAAGAACTCTTGACATTCTTCACTGACTCAGTCAAAGCCCTCCCTCCGCATGGCAGTGCACTTGTGTTCAAGAGCCGCCCCACGCTCTGGCACTCTGCTACTCCCGGGTGGGACAGGCTGCAGTTAAATTCTGAAGACAACACATGAGGACCAAGACTTTGTGGCTGGGCTATGACCTAGTAGCATAAATTCCTCCCCATTAAAACCAATACCAGTGCACAGTCAGCCACTTTATCATCATTAATGAAGTATTTATCTCTGGTCTGTCACACATTAAATAGTTTCAGTGAGGGAATCTTTAGAAAGAGAAAACTCCCCACAATAAATTTTATAATACTTTTCTACCAAACTGCTTTAGAGTTGACATCTCCCTTGCCCACGCAGTGAAATCACAGTTCTACTGCTTTATGAATTTTGTGCACCTCAGGATAAAAGTTGGCAGGGTTTCTTTTACTCTTTAAGCCTAATACACCTGTCCACATGCAAAATAAAATGTTCATTCCTTCATTTACTTTGCGGTCAATTACTGCTTTATATAAACTCACCAAAAGAACTAAATAACCGTAACTCTGTCATAATTGTGAAATTTCAAGTCTAAAAGCCATTAAGATTTTAGAACAACTTACCTTATACAAGTAAAGCCAATTCCATGCAAAACTGATGGGTAAACTTACTAATAAAAGACGTTTTATTTGAAAAAACCAATGAATAGGTGTCCAGAGCTCTGTAGCTATTACAATTACAATGCACACCAAGCACAAGAGTATCTGAAAGAGAGAATGGGAAAGAATTATGATCCAGATTTGGAATTTTCCAAGCTTACTGCCAGTAAGGAACATGAAGGAACTTCCAACTTTTGTTTTTACTAGCGTCATTTACACAGAACAGCTGAGAGAATTTTTCCTTGCTTTCACAGCATATCTGCAGCAGTACCAGGGTAGAAGTGTTTCACGCTATTATTACTAGTAGTCGTTCCTACCACAGCCTTACATTGCAGTTACTCGTTTCTTTCTTGTCGTATTTACTTATTTCTTCCTTATGATATTTGTCACGATACCTACCATACTTTAAAATTATAATTGGTGTAATTCAGTGCTTGAGTAGTATGTGCCTGAGAACACCTGCTGCCAGCTCCTACAGTCTGGTTAAATAAAAAAGTTACAGTTGGGGTAAGAGCAGCAAGACTTCAGGGAAGCACTTCGCAGTCTCTTTCTGTCCCAGGCCCCTAACAGCGAGGTTACGCTACCAGCAGCTTGCTTTTCTCATTTGGCTTCCATCGACCCCCTCAAAACAAGACAGGCATTTGTCAGACAAGATTATGTCAGCATAAAATGTTAGCATATTCTGAATTGTAAGGATTTATTCAGAGAGCTTCAGCTTATTAGAGATCCTCAGCTTAGCACTTTGTAATTCCATTTTAGAGAATATGACATTTTCACAGAGTCACGTTCTCCTCCTCTCCAACGCTAAAATTTCTTTTCCCCACAAAACTCACAGAAATCTCTGACCTGTAAGACCTCAAATATCTACTCGTCTCAATATAAATATATTCCAGCTCCTGCAGAAGCTGACATCTTCAGCATCTATTTGAACAAGAGTCAAATCTAGAAAATGTATAATGCACGAGTTGTCAGTTTAAATGGCAAGAAAGTACTGGAGTCTAATGAGCCACACAACACAGATACAAAAGACAGAAAGAGAAAAAAGAAAGCACACCAGAAAAAACCACAAAGCTACAATAAGAAAAGATGACCACAGGAATAAAAAACCTGAGTTCTTACTCCAAGTGAATACATCGCCTCTACCTCCAGCAACCATGAAACAAAGTGACTCCCTGTAAGTACAGTGGAAAGGACTGCTTTATACGTGGAGTTGAGATGGTAATATTCATTGGCTAGACTTGCACAAAGAAACTGGAGAAAACAGCAATTCAAAAACAACAAAAAAACCTGTCATCTTCTCTTACCAGAAACATAGTATACAGATCAATTCCAAAAGTGTCTTCAAATCTCCAGTGCCAAGCTTCATAATCATGGTGCTTAAAATTGATCAAAATATCACTAAGTGCATCATCCACAGCACCTGACTGCCAAGTCTCCTCATTGAGAAACCTGAGGATCTCCAAATACGTCTGTTTTGTAAGGATGATCTCAGCATCGTAATGGACGTGGCCCACGTTTTCTTCAGGCTGAATTAAAAGCAAAGCAGAACAATGGTTAAAAGCTGCTTACTGGAAATAGAAGTACAAACGAAAAACTGTATCCCTAGACAAAAATCTAATTATATACCCTTCATTGTACAAACAAGAAACTGTATCCCTAGACAAAAACCTGGTTATATACCCTTCACTATGTAGCAGCACTTTTTTGAAGCAGACTGCAGGATGAAGGCACGGGACAGGGTGCACACTATGATTCTATAACCTTTCTGTTCATTCTTCTAAACTATTCAGCTGGTTTCTACTAGTCTAATTCTATGCAAAAACCTAAAAAATGAAGTGAGTTATCTCACCTGTTATTAAAATTTTAGAACCATTTCTCATTAACAAGTAATTACAATTGTGCTATGTGTGCCCTGATCATGGCTGGGTAATACAGATAGAAGCCATCAAATAGTGAAATAAGAAATCTCACATCGCCAGGTATGATTTCTTTGTTAAATGTTAATTTCACTTATTGATAAAAATTTATTCCTCTGTCTCTGAACAGAAAAAAATTATCTCCAAAGACAATATAACAAAGAAAGTAATAAAGTGATTCTTATATGCAAACTCTGATAAGCTACTATTCCTAGGTGGTTAATGTGGTAGAGTCTAAAACAAAGGCCTAAAAGGTCAACAATAAACAAACAAAAAAAAAAAATCTGGCTCTTTCAAGTTTAACAACAATTAGCATGAACTGAACAGGTTATTACTATAGCTGCATCCCAGCAAGAGATATGTACATATATACTCTGAAATCATGTTGTCTTCCTTTGGATGCTTTATAGGTCAAACAGCAACTGTCCTCAGCAAACACTGCTCACCAACAGCAATACTGGATGCATATACCTCTATAATATTCTTCCTTGGCAATTTTGTTCCCTTCATTTTAATTTAAAGTACTTGATAACTGCGAAAAACACATGAAGTAGTAATATGGATTCTACTCTGCCCTGCTGAGGCCTCATCTGGAGCACTGGGTCCAGTTCTGGGCTCCCCAGTTCAAGACAGACAGGGAACTACTTCCAGCGGGGGTCCAGCGGAGGGCTACAAAGGGGATGAGAGGCCTGGAGCATCTCCCTTATGAGGAAAGGCTGAGAGAGCTGGGCCTGTGTAGCCTGGGGAAGACTGAGAGGGGATCTTATCAATGGCTACAGATATCTAAAGGGCAAGTGTCAAGAGGACGCGGCCAGGCTCTTTTCAGTGGTGCCCAGTGACAGGACAAGGGGCAACAGGCACAAACTGAAACATAGGAAGCTCCTTCCGAATAAGAGGAAGAACTTCTTTACTGTGAGGGTGACAGAGCACTAGAACAGGCTGCCCAGAGAGGCTGGGCAGTCTCCTTCTCTGGAGACATTCAAAACCCGCCTGGATGCAACTCTGTGCAACCTGCTCCAGCTCACCCTGCTTTAGCAGCGGGGTGGACTGGTTTATCTCCAGAGGTCCCTTCCAACCCTGACCATGCTGTGATTCTGTGCATTGATTTTTAATGACTGTTCAAATACTTACGAGGCCCAGTTTTCCAGCTTCATTTAAAATCTTATTCAAGTATCGCTTAAAAATATAAAAGCTACGGTTTTCACGTAATTTTGCATTCCTCTTCTCACAATCTGCAATCTGCAACGTAAAGACATTTTTATTCACTTCTTGCTCAAACCAGCTTGTTCATAGCAGAAAAAACCATCCCTACCAACATTAAAGTCAGGACTAACAGAGGTGTATTTCTTTAACTCAGCAACAATCTCACAATGAGTACACCAGATAAAAAGCATAAGTAGTCGCTGAAGATAGTCCTTTCCATGGGACTGGCCAGTATTGGACAGTTCAGATCTGCTAATAATGTGATTTGAATACTAACCTCAGCAAGACTAGAAAAAACTAAAGATCTGGATCTCCTTAAATTTTAAGTTTACATCAGGGAAAAAAAAAAAAAAGGTAACTGTAAAAAACACTAAGTAGCTAAACCAACATTAAAATGACATATCCCATGGGTCTCCCCAAATGGCTGAGGGAAGTGAGAGCCTGAGTAGCCACACAAGCATCACCGCATCCTCCTGATCTCAGAGGAAGCAGCAGCGTGGGGGTCTTCCAGCAGCTTCTGAGAGCTGCAGCACTGCACATTATGGCCAGCCACAAATGTGTTCTCTATGCCCACAACCCACCCCTTAAAATCCAACAGAACTGAACAACTTGAAAATGGAAGGTCAGGTTTCTTGGCTTTTGGCAGCATGGTGTAACATCGACACCGCATGTTTAAACTGCTGACACTGGACAGAAGCATGTAGCTCCTATCAACTTCTGTACACTATAAAACATTTCAAGAAACAGACCTTGGTAGGCATAGCAGCAATTCAGAATTGAGTTCAAACTACTTCCAGTCTCTCCTCCGCATAAAGAGGTTTCACCTACATAACGCACAGTCTCTTGCAAATTATGCCAGCAATTCACCTGTTCCATACTATCCAGAAAAGCATCATCAGAAAGCACAAACTGTAAAAGGCTGGAAAATATTCTGAAGTTCCATAACAAACCTTCTGTTGCAAGGAATCTAATTCCCTGGCACAGCTCGGTAAGATTTCAGTACTGACTGTATCCACAGCGTTATCCTCAGAGTCATGATAATTTGCCTAAAATTACACAAGAAAACCACATATTTTTAGAACCAAAGAATGTGATCAATATGCCATGCTGCACTTCTATAGTCAGATCGCTTCTGGTAAAAGGAGCAAAGGAGCTAAAAACCGAGTGTTGGTCTTTGCTGCTAATACTCTCCCTGCGATACTCCAGCTGCCTCTCTGCTGTTATTTTAGGCTCCAAATGGACAATTGCTGTAAGTTTATCTAAACGCATGCTGCCTTCAAAAGGTGAGGTCTTGCCCTGCCCTCCCCCATCTGCCCTTTCCCCTCCTCTGAGTGTTGGTGTGCCACGCAGTGCATCAGATTAGATAATCGGACTGGTTAAAAACTGACTCAGCAAGCAAAGGGGCAGTTTTCAGCCAGACAAATTCCCAGTCCAGCTGGCCACGCAGCTCGCCAGACTGAAAGTAAACACAAAACCCCATTCTCAGTTGCATGCCTTTCCTTTCCTGTTCCCTCTTCACTCTGAAACATCCCATTTTTTTCTGTTAATTGCTCAGACTTAGCTTTAGCAGTGCTTCTTCTAAACAACCAGGTATGTACATTGAGGAAAGTCTCCAAAAGGAAGCGCAACATCACACAAATCAGTGAACTCAGGCTAATAGGAAGTTTGGTTTTGAGGACGGGGTTGGCTCACACAGCCTGCCTACCTAAAATCTCTCACAGCAGAGCAGAAAAAAAATCCTGAAAAGATGGATTAACCTGAAGCAGTTATTTTTCTCCTTTAAGATACAGTTCTATTTTCATGGGAGACAACAGTAAAACTCCTAATGTTTTTTCATAAAAGCTGAAGCAGTTGAGCACCAAGTTCAATAACTCCAAAGCTTGCTGCTGAGTTTTAGGGATGCTAATGACTATCAGGTGGACTTGGGGCAGGTGCAGGCTGAGGAGGAACTCTATGGAGGGAAATAATGCAGTCTGCACTTTTTTAAGCTTCAGAAAAATATGTTCTGAAGTGTTAAATGGTATTATTCAGGACTGCAAAAACAAACCTAAAAGCTGAAGAATGACAAAAATCAAGGGTGCCCGTTCAATCAACCCCAGTTTACAGTGCCATATGTAATGGGTAAGTAGTATGCATCTCATGATACACGTAGAGTCCACCCTTCATATAAGACAACTGAAATGATTCACTTTGTTAAAACTAGCTTTTCATACTTGATCTTCTCCTCAATGTTCATGAATTATTAACAGTACAGAGTACAGCACTCAGTCCCTATTCTGATCATTCTTCTGAAAACTCAGATGCCCAGCATTACAGAACAACACTGGCTTTTATAATACACTCACACAACAAATAGGGTTTATTCCCATACTGCTGGGGAACTGGATAATTCAAGTATAATCATTAACCTTAACTCCCTCAACTTTTATCAGCTAGGAACTTAATTTTCAAGACAGTTAGCACTATACTTGAGAAACTAGCAAGAGCTGCTTAACCCAGTACTTCTCAGAGAAATAACTTGTGGAGCTACAACCTGCGTAATCAATGACCACCTGTGGAAAGACAAAAAGCATGGCTGCTGTGACTTGATCAGTGTACAATGAAACTCATCGGTAAAAGGCCCTGAGCTAATTATCTACAATAACAGAGATGGCTGTTTTTTCCCCTGCAATTTTAACAATGGACACACAACACTTCTCTGCGTACGGATTCAGATGTAATCTTGTAAGACCTTAAAAAGACCATAACTCTATTGTCTTCTAATGTCACGATTTAAGGGCAGTCTTTCAACAGTGTACGGCTCAAGGATCGTTCGCGAGAGGCAGGTATTGACGTGCCCCTTCTTTTTCTACCTTGTAAGGTCTTCTCATCGTTCCTGATGCCGCATCGTAATTGAGCATATCCGTGGGGTCGATCCACTCATCGTCTTGAACTTTACCACTCCCTAGCAGAACAACTGCACACAACACCAAAGGCGACAGCATCCTGTACCGCTAAATATAACAACAAATTCACGTATTTAGTTCAGGATGTAGCAGACTGTACAAAAAGCCGGAAACAACCCTGCAACGTGAAAAAAGTATTCCGCGCTGTTGTTCGAAACCCCCGTTCTCCAGTAAGTAGGTTAAACATCACTGAGGTGACTTTCTGCTAAAGAAAACACCGGCAAGAGCACGCAACCGCTGCCGCGCGTCAGGGGACCGGCTGGGTGCAGCTGGCGGCCGTTCCCCGGCGCTGCTGAGCGCCATAACCCAGCGCAGCCCCCCCGGCTGCGGGCTCGGCGGCCGGGCCAGAGCAAGGGCTGCAAAGGGTTAAGGCGCTGCCTCGCCTGCCAGGCA
>JAVJGI010000032.1:51381-79624 GCA_035590275.1 Ibycter americanus
AGCGCGCCCCCCGCGGCAAGAGCGAGCAGGGGCTGGGGGCGGCCGCCCCGCCGCTCACGGTCACGGCAGGCGGCAGGGACGTGAAACGGCAGGCGGAAAAGTAGACCCTCTCGGGGAAGGCACGCGTTGTAAAAAAAATTTAATTTAAGGAGAGGAGTATCCCAATATTTGTAGTGCTAATTAAAAATAGTCTGGCAGCTTTGACCACAGACGGACAAGGCTGAGGAGCCGTTCGCGCCGCCAGGGCAGCAGGGCCTCAGCCCCCGCGTCCGGAACAGAAAACCAAGGCGGCAGCACAGCGCTGAAACGCCGTCCGGTACCTGCCGCGCCGCCCCCTCAGACAGCTGGAAGCGGTATTCAAGACGTAAAGCCTTTTATAGTTCTATGCATACAACGGCTTTTGACGTACGGTTTCAGTATCAGAGTTGCGCTGAGGCATCGCCAACCAAGAAACCAAACCGCCAGCTGAGACGGGCGCAGGTGTTGGAGGTCTTTATTGAGATTATAGCACAGATACACTTCTACGGTTACCTTTCCACTTTTATACAATAGTTAAAAATGCTTGCTACGGTGCACATATAATTTAGTAACCAAGAGAATCCAAAACTTAACTGCAGTTCAAATAAATAAATAACCTAAAGTTTAAGGTTTATATTTTAAAAAGTCAAAGGAACTGTACAATATGAAAATATAACCATACATAAACATTAGAATCTAAAGTTTTGTAGAAATAAAACTGCCATTTCCCATACATAAACAGTGCAAGAAATAAAATTCAGATAAGCTTCTGAACTGGGAATTTAAACAATTCTTAAATTATCATGCAGACACAGCATTTTAAGCCATGCTGGTTTCTATTACAGCATTAACGGTATCCCTTTTACTTGAAAAACTGATAGCCATTAAGCTCACTGTGACAACTGCTGCCAATCCACTCTTTTCTACAGTACATTATACACAGAGGTATTCTGTTGCATTCAAAAAGTAAAATATTATGTTTCTACAGAAAAAAAAAATCTCTCAATATTTTACTTTTTTCCCCCTCCAACATGTTAGTAGCTTGTTCAAAACAATGTCATGTAGTAAAACCAGCAACATTTCCCCCAGTTTAGACGAAAAGAAAACAACCCACACTATTATAATGGACCATCATCAAGATGTGGTTACTGCCTAGTCACCTTTAAAGTTCAGAATTTATTACTAAAAGAGTTGAAATTGTAGAGATGTTATAAAGTTTGACCTCCTGTTGAGAAGTGATGAATATAATAAATCTGAAAAAACAGTGGAAGTAATTGATCTTTTGTGTGTGTGTGTGTAACTAGTTACAGACTAGATTAAAGTGTTGTTCAACTTAAGTTTCTATATAAAATTCTGACTGAGGCAAAGACCAAGGAATGCAATTAATACCAAACTGTAAACACGTCATTCATGTTACTTTGAGTGCACATCGACAACATCAGAGTTCTCCTCATAGACTTTGGCAACAAGACTACAATAGGTCACAGCAGCATGAGTTCACATGGAAGACTGAAAGCACTGCAAAAGAATATACTGAAAACACCAAGACCTCCCAGAAACCAGAAAAATCTGTGACAAGTGCCCCTCCTCTTGACACTCTCCTGCTCAACTGCTGCTCTCTCAATGCCTAATTATTATTACTTTGTTTTTACAGTTCTGTAGTCTCAGGTCTCTGTGCTTTAGCTGCATAGGTTGCCTTTGCACTCTAGCCATTGTAGGTCCAAAGGGTTACAGTTCTGTCTGCAGAAGACGACAAGAAGGAAAGATCTTGTGTATGCCACCTGCACTGAATAACTTTGTCCTTGTGTTCTCCTACCACCATAAGAGGAAGCTGCTTCGTGAGGTCCCCTACAGCAGAAGAACAGAAATCATTAGTCATTTACATGAAATTATATCCCAGCATTTTGGTTTTTTTGGTGCTTTTGTTTTGTTTGTTTCACATTGGTTTAGTAAAGCTTACATATGTCTTTCACCTTATGAAGTATACTTGACCCCTCTATGTCACACACAGAGCATAACACAAGGCCCCAGGGTTTCAGTTTTTAGGCATTACTGGACATAGTACAAAACATAGGTATTCACAGGTGTTGAGGTTTTTGGTTTTTTTGTTTGTTTGTTTGTTTTTGTTTGGTTGGTTTGTTTTGTTGTTTTTTTTTTTTTTTTTTTTACACAACGTGATTAAAATTTAACAGTCCAAGAAAGTCAAGTCAATTAGATATTGAGTGTATCTTCTCTCTTCTTAACTCTTCCCAATAAAAATAAGCATTATCATCACACTACTTTTTTCCTTTTTTTTTATTTAAAAAGTCACTTCTACAAATGCTGCCTGAAATCAATGGCCAACTCATCAGGCAACAGTGTTAATTAGTTCTTTTATCGTAATTAGACCTTCCACTCCAAAACAAGATGTAGTTTATAGCCTACATTCTTAGCAACACAACTAGCCAATTGCTAACAGACACAATCAAATTTATATACATGTCAAACCCTTCAAGCTCTACTATTTTTTTTCCCCTTTTAAACTAAAACCTGATCTTTTGTCCTGGTTTCAGCTAGGATAGAGTTAATCTTCTTCTTAGCAGCTTGCACAATGCTGTGTTTTGAATTTAGCGTGGAAATAATGTTGATAACACTGATATTTTAGTTTTTGCTAAGTAGTGCTTACTCTAAACCAAGGACTTTTCATGTTTCCCATGCTCCGCCAGTGAGCAGGTGTACAAGAAGCTGGGACGAAGCAGAGCCAGGCCAGCTGACCCAAACTAGCCGAAGGGATATTCCATACCATAGAACATCATGCTCAGTATATAAACTGGGGGGAGTTGGCCAAGGGCTGCTGATCGCTGCTTGGGGACTGGCTGGGCATTGGTCAGTGGGTGGTGAGCAACTGTGTTGTGCATCTCGTTTGGGGTTTTTTCCCTTGGGTGTTATTCCTCTCTCTCTCTCTCCCCTTTTCATTACAAAGGTTGTTGTAATTATTATTATATTTTACTGTATTTCAATTATTAAATTGTTCTTATCTCAACCTACAAGTTTTACTTTTTTTCTGATTCTCCTCCCCATCACACTGGGGGCGTGTGGGGGTGTGGATGGCTGGGAAGTGAGCGAATGGCCGTGTGTTATTTAGTTGCTGGCTGGGGTTAAACCACAACATCTTTGAACCAAGTTCTCTTACAACTTCAATATTAAAAGCACCAAACTGAAAATTAATTTATCCTTTGTAGTATGTTACCTTGCAAGTCTGTCACCTTTATTTTCATATCATAAGATCCTGTAAGCAAGTAGTGTGCCCCTGGAGAAAAGCGAACAGAACGAACATCACTGGAATGAGGATGATAGCTCTGCACCATTCGTCCTCCTCGAATATCATACAACATACAGCTAGAGTCCTCTTGTCCTGTAGCCAGGAGACGACCACTAGGATCAACAGCCACTGAGGCTACAGCACTTCCTACAGGAGAAAAAAACCCCAACACACACACATTATACTTACGTACATTTGTGACAAATAGCTGACTTTTCCTGTTTAGTCAAGAATATACATTGTTTAAGAATACCAAATGCTGGCCTTAAATTAGGGTGAACATAGCTAGCTACTGTTATCTTAAGATAAGAAAATTTTTATGTTCTAGACCTTGAAACTCTGAAGCCCCAGGTCACACTGGACTGGTAGCAAAGCCACTATTACAGCTGCATAAGGAAAAAGTTCATCCATTTCATCACAGGAAAGAAAGTCACTCTTTATGAAATAATGTAGAATAATGCAAGGAATTCCACCCCCAATCCTAATTTATTGCCCCCCACCAAAGGTTTCAAGAAACAAATCCAAACCCAAGTGGTTCTTAAGAATCCTTTTGCAGATTTCTATAGAGTATGTTGACAACTTGCAAAAATGGCTGCTCCTTCCCATCCTTTCCTTTGATTCTGAAACTTATTTTGTGTCTTATTTTAATGTACTTGGAAGTGTTTGTTTGAAAGTCACAATGCAAAAACCTACCCAACTCTTGAAAGGAAATGCTACTTTAAAAAACCCAGACAAAACACGCAGGCAAATATATCTTCACATCTTCTTTCTTTTAAAGCTGAGCCTCCATTCTGTGACACAAGACCTCCTTACATTCACTCTATAATACTTAGACATCTTGAAAGTATATTTTTATGCAAGAATGCTCAGAAGCACGATAGCAAGTCTCACCTGTTCCATGAAACGTGGTTCCCACAACACGAACACAGCTTGGCACTCTCAGATCCCAGAATCTTACAGTCTTGTCTTGGGATCCAGATGCAATCATCCAGCCACTCCATGTATAAAGTGCTAAAATATGACCTGTGAACAAGATGACTCCTTTACTTGATTGAACACCGTTAATCGAATAATGAAATATTACAGTTCTGATTGTATTCTTCCATTCAGAGATGTAACAGTCCTATGGAAAAGCTGCATGTTGCATGATCTAAAATGCCAATAATATAAGGCAATACCCAGCTCTGCACCTTCTCTGGAATGAAGCATGCACTCTCCATTAAATTAACAGCCAACACATTTAAAAACAAAAACTCGCCTCCTCCCCTCAAAATACCTCAAGAGCAATCTGGAAAGAAAAAAAGTCTTACTAGAATGAAAAACACAGAGACATTTAAAAAAACCAAAACAACAACTTTATTAGAATATAATACAGACTTAAAGCATGAGAGAAAGAAGCGACAACGTAACCTACCAGTGTGACCACTCAGAGCATGCAGGCCTTGTCCTCGCTGACAATCTGTGGTGTAAATATTACAGTCTCCTGCTCCAGCACTTATTAAAATAGCACCACCACTTTCTGGGCCTTCCATAAAGGCAAGGTCTCTGATTGTCCCATCATGCATGCTGAACTCCAAATCTGGTCCTAAAATAATTAAAAAAAAAAAAAGAAAAAAAAAAGGTCAAGGAACAAAACAAGGCATACTTTGTTTATCACTGTTAGTGCTGCAATCTTTAAAGCAGCTATAGTGATAATGCAGAATATTTTAGGCAAGGGTAGGTATACTACCAAGTATAAATGTTGTTGTGCACTTTCATAGAGCACACTATTTCAGTTCATAAAGTTCAAGTAAAAACTCTAAGAATCATGTTTTTGAGTGTTGCTTGAGCTTCCTAAAATTCCTAAAGCTTTGCAAAATGTATGTAAGACCACCTCCACAGCCACTTCCAGCCAAGGTTTATAGAATATGTTTATTTCTTTTTGTAAGCTCTGGTAAACTAAAAAGGCTTTCTCTGCCAGAGGAAGATCATTGAGAACCCTGAACCACACAGGACAGGGTAGCCTAAGTTCCGAACAGAAAAGATAAGGGATGTATTCAGTGTATTGATGAGGAGGGTTTGGCATGGAAAATAGTATTTGCTGGGAGAGATACCTTAGACTTTTAAGATGGGGAGAAGATGACAGAACTAGACAAGAAAAAGGGGAACTGGAAGTAGAAATAAATTCCTACTGACAATCAAGAACTAGAGTTGGGTAAGAACATCTGGTTCTTTTACCATATCAATAACAACAACAACAACAAATTCTACTAGAAGACAGCACAACACCAGAGAGTCTTGCAAAACAAAACCAAAATGCAATCAAACAAAAACCCAAACCAAACAGACCCCAAAAGATAATCCCCAACCCCCCAGTGGCTCTTTAATGGACAGAGCCTACAGTGATAGTGAAAGGGAAAAGAGACAAAGTTATTCGAAGTATTAGAATAAAATAACAAATCCAATTAAGTACATAATGTAATTTGAATGGTTTTGCCCAATACTGGACAAACGATCGAAAACAGAATCTTTAAACATACACACACACACTACCTGTTGCATTACAAGTTTCTGCATTAAAAGGCAGTACTTTCACGTATTTATCATTAGAACCAGTAGCTAACAGCTGTCCACAGGGACTCCAGGCTACACAGTAGATTGATCCTTTATGATGCTTGTTCCTTTTGAAGCGAACTACAGGTTGTTTAGGAGAATTATAAGCACTGGAGAAAAAAAAAAAGGACAAATATCTAATTTCCTCTTATTTGTAAGAAAAACAATGTATTCTAAAATGAAAATACTGTTTTTCTGTTATTTTGGGTAACATGAAATACATATGACTTTGCACTGAAACATATACATGCGATCCAAGAAAAAACAAAAGGATCTTCTCCATCCCATTTTCTCAGTTTTTCCTCATCTTCCCACTGTATTTGTCACTGGACAGGCAAAAAGAACTTAACACAGTCTCTCCATCTATAAAGAGTTGATAGCCATAAAATATAGTGATTACTAGCTACATACAATGAAATCTTATCCCTAGAGTCCTGAATTGGTGGGGTTTTCCTTTACATCCTCCATACTTCCAACTTCTTGATCCTGTGGCCACTTTTGAACGTGCTTGAGTTCAGTTAAGCAACAGTACGCCAATGTCTATGGTAGTAACCAGTGTGGCTGGCATGGCTAAAGGCTGGGTCTGGGACTAAACTATCAGGCTGCAGACTGGAAAATCCAGATTCCTGAAAGAAGAAAGCAGAAGCCTATCTAACCTCTGTGTACATGTGTGAGAAGGTGTTTCTCTCGCAGCTTCCCACACACCAGACATAATCCCTAACTGGGGACTGTGTTCAGTATGACAGCATAGTTACATGACTGGACTCCATATACTTGTGTTTGGGGCTGCTGTTGTGCCTAATAGTACTGTAACAATAAAAACTGAGGCCTGCTGATTTATCCAAACAGTTGTTATCTATGCCATTCTTCCTGTCAGAATGAGTGAGACTCATCAAGCACTTAAAGTGGTTCAAGGATCAAAAAAAATGCTTCTGTGTTAACCCTACCTGGGAAGACACAGAATGCTGCCCTAAGTCAAGTACTGTCTCCTCTTTTGCCATTAAATAAGTTTAAAAAACCCGACCATACAACAAAAGAAAACTCATACATGTTCGTCATTATGAGCTGTGCATTGGATATTATTTGTTGAATAAAGTGATTCCCAAAGCTTCACTCATCAACCAGAAAGTCTAATACAGCAGCCTGTGCAAGAAAGACATGTTCACCATTACATGTTAATGCAGGAATCTTCACAGCATCTAGACATACCATACATCCTTATTTCTGGAACCAGATCAGCTTTACACATGGCTGAAATAAAAGGAACAGTCCCACTGATGTACAGTTCCTCTATTTCAATCAATTCCTACAATTTTGTTTCTTTGTTCCCATGCAGGAAGTAGGCAAGTGCTTAAGATAAAGTACTGCTGTATCCAACTCCATCAACATTCACTCCAGTAACACCAACAATAGAAATTCAACAAATTAAACTGCTATTAAAAAATTCAGAAACCATATTGTAAATACTTGAACAAAAGAGGCAGAGAGAATAAACAGAAGACAATCATCTAAGTTTGTTTTAAAACTTTTGAGATAAATACGGCTTTAGTAAAGAATACTAAAATAAATCTACATGGAAGCTAATTTTATTTTGTTGCCAGAGAGGAAATCCATGACAGATTAGCTTAAATCAGGATCACCATTCGCACACTGCGGAGCTTCCTAAATGGCTGATGTCTTATATTGCACCCAGAGTTTGGATTCACTACATTTATTAAGAGGTGGAGGTGGCAGTTGAGAACCACTGGGTTTGTCAGGACATGGAAACACCCGCCCAGAACAAAGACCATGTGCTGCCAATCAGCTGCATGAATGCACTGTGATTGTTTGAGCACCATCTGCACAATTGTCATGTGTATCTATCAGTGTTTAATCTCAAACGTAAAAAAAAGCACACTACTAACTGTAACTTCAGAGAAAGGAGGGGAAAAAAAAAATCCAAACCAAACCAACCTGTCCTGAATCATACATCAGTTTGAAGAACAATTTTAAAAACTTTAAGTCACAACAAAGCTTTGATGTACAATTAAACAACTACTGTTCATCAGATATTCTACACAATTACAGCTTTTTGAAAAACATGAAAGTTTTGAATGCATGTCTAGACTCGGGTTGTTACAAAGATTAGAGTATCTTTGAGATAATGCAATCTCTCTGCTGACTTGTAAATCCCACGATGAAATTTTTTTGGCAGACTGTAAGCATAGTGGAAAAAGAACAGTAAAAGAAAGCAGTACAAGTTCAGAATTAAGGAAATCAAAGTATTCTTTTCATATCCAGAAGCACTATGTTACTTGTCACATCAGAGCATTACTGTAACTGGAAACTAAGGCTGCAAAGTCAATCTAACCTTTCCCAATGGTTAGAATAACAAGCTGTGTGAGAGCAGACCATAGTTAAGTCAATAAAGAAGCATCCATTCCACTGCAAATGTTTTGCACTGTTTACCAATCAAGAGGAGGTCATCTGGGCTTCAAGCCCAACAAGTCTGCTTGCAGTGGGTATCAAAAAAAACAATGGGATTTTTTTGTTTCACACATTGCCAATAAATATTTTGGAATTACACTTCAAAGGCTACCTTACTGATGCTATTTAAGGAGTGGGGGGAAAAAAAAAAAAAAAAAAATCAGATTACTTCCTGAACGCTTTGGAAGCCTGAACACGAGTCCTAAACTGCGAAGGTGTTCCAGATAAAAGTTACTGTGCATACTTGTAGCTCCTGAAGTTGTGAAGTTTTAAATGCCTGCACTTCCACCCTAGTCCAAGAAAATAATGTAACTGGAGCAGAGACAAGGAGATGGTTATTGAGATGGCAATACTTACTTCCAGGTGAAAAAAATGTTTTTCCCTCTCTTATTAAAAAAATAGGTGAAAAGAAAACAGAAAAGACTAGGCGCACAGTAAACCACAAATAGCAGTTTTCCTGTCAAGGAACCAAAGCATCAGGCAGACAACAGAAATGCTCTGGCAAGTTTTGCTGCAAAAATTGAAGATAGTGCTTTCTCTACTGTTACGTCTGTCCTCCTGTCAGACACTGCATCCCATAAAGCCCAGCTTGTGCTGGCTCAGGAACTGACACGTGCTTTCTCCCACTTTTACAGCTGGAATATCAAACCCAGAAGCCATCACAGAAAATACAGAAAATCCCACCTGCTGAGACAAAAATAATGGTTCTATAAGGAAAGATGTGGTATTGTGGCAATGCATCTTGCTAGTAACAGAAGAGTACCAAAAAGTAGCCCACAAATACACAAATTCTTCAGCAGATCATCTTATGTTTGTTTGGTAGTTCAGGTTTCTAAGGAGAGCACTGCACTATTTCCAGCACCAAAAT
The DNA here is from genome assembly GCA_035590275.1 of Ibycter americanus. Taxonomy (NCBI): domain Eukaryota; kingdom Metazoa; phylum Chordata; class Aves; order Falconiformes; family Falconidae; genus Ibycter; species Ibycter americanus. Next base: position 60,627 of record JAVJGI010000032.1, read on the forward strand.
AAAGGTATGAAATGGACAGGTATCAGTAGCTACAGGAGGGCTATGATACAGAAAAAGAAATGATTATACAAGCTTTCTTACCTTGGGTCAATTACTTCTGGATAGGCACAAACTCTCAAAGTTTTAGAGTTGGAGCCAACAGCATATAAACTCCCACTGGGATGAAACGCTACAGCTCTGACAGCTTGTGTGTCTTCTAGAGTATTAATGCATATGAACTGCTTTTTTGATTTGTCATCCTGTGTAGAAGGATAACAGTTGTATTAGGTTCTTCAGCATAAAACTGGACATTTAAAAGTGGACATGACTTCTGCAGAATAATGAAAAACTATTGTAGCAAAGTATTAATAAAGTAGCAGCACCTGCTAAATTATTCAAATATGGATTTGTAAAACAATGTCTACTCCAGGGCAAGGAATAGCATACTTCAAAAAGTTCTTTTCTTCAACCCACTTTTACAGCTAACATTAGATGAACATTTCTCACTCTCCCTCCAGGCTTCCAACAGCTTTTGTTCTTCTAAACAGCCCAGAAACTTGATATTACAGTTTATTTCCACGTAAACATTTTTGATCTGTATGAAACTTGCAAGGGGAAGGAAGAAAGCTGTATTTTTACTGAAAACAGTCCAAGTCATAAACACAGTTTATAAAACAATTATAATACTAAACATAAGGATCAACTTTTCACCCTGTATTTAACACAAAGTTATCCTTAAATTATGCTAAACTTTACTACATCATCCTCCTGATGACTTCATCACCACCCTTTCTAAAATTTTACTTGTCTGATACAGAAACTTTGGAAGGTACTTATTGCAAAGTTATTTCCCTAAAATCGGACCATACTGACTGGAGTCCAACAATCAAAGTTTCAACCTGGAGAACCCAAAACAATGGCTGTAAAAGACATCCTACTGGAACCTCTGTTGTACAAGGAGAAGCTGTGACTGTTTGGCCTTGAGATCAGAAGGGCTTTTCAGGGTGCATGTGTAAATCTCAGAGTATATAAATACCTGACAGGAGCAATCAAGAAGATGGGAGTAGGTGTTTCTCAGTGGTACCCAGTGAAAGGAAAAGAAGTAGTGGACACCAACTGAGATACAGGAAATTCCATTTAAACTTTTTTGTTGTTTTAGAAACACTGTAAGGGTGGTCAGACATAGAAACAGGTTGACCACAGAGGTTGGGGAGTCCCCATCCTTGGAGATACTCAAAACCCAAGTGGCCCCAGCCCCAAGCCACCTGCTCTCGTGGATCCTTCTTTGAACAGTGGGTTTGGACTCAGTGTGCATATTTCCTTTCTAATTTCGATGGTTCTGTGATTCTGTAGGTACTGCATCAACCAAAATTCATTCTGAATATCTATTAATTATGAGAGGATGTCACATCCTCAACATTAAATATTGCATCTTGTGAAAACACAAATTGTAAAGGACAGTAAGAAAACTCACCTCATCGCCTCTTGTCCTAGCTGCATTCCCTGAACAGTCTTCCAACTGTGGCTGAGTGACAGCATGTTCTGAGACACTGTTTTGATTTGGTGAAGAGTTGAAATTCACAACACGGAAAAAAACAAGAGCAGGGACAGATTTGTTCGTAAGTATTTCTTGGACTACAGTTAGTCATTTTCAGAACTGACTAATCTGTGTGGACAAGTGTTATGTCTGTTTCCTTATCATTAAACTATTATTTTTACAAGAGGCTGTCCTTTTTGTAGCAACTTCAGGCACTGAACAAGTGAATGTAAGTTAAGAATATTTGTTTTCATTCCATAACATACATAAGTATAAGCGTATATACAGATATATGTGGAAGAACAGTTGTTGCTTTCAGGTCAGCACTACCCTTTAGTTAACAGAAGAAATCCAGTTCCCACTCTGTCCTGCCCCTCTCTCCATCTAGTTTCTATTCATAAAGCTTTCAGAATCTTAGTAGCATACAAAATAAACAAGAACTATACAAGTAAGACAGAATAAAAAGTCTGAAATCAAAAATAAGCATAAAACGTAAACCATAACAAATAACTACTATTTCTCATGTGTACTGTCAAAAAGGATTTTATAATCCCTATAAGAATATATAATAAACACTGATCATGAGCTAAATACCTATATTCAAAGACAAATTCATTTGATAACTAGAAATAAATACAAACAGCTACTCCCACAGTGCTAACAGAAGGATATTTCCAGTCCTGAAGAGTCTCAAATAACTTACTTTTGATTCCCCTGTACAGGTGACTCTTCAGGAAAGGGTATCTGATTAGCAGATCCACGCTTTCGAGGAGTGCTTGTATTAACATTTTGGCTATCAGTTGTCACCCTCTGACTAGCATCTGAAGGTGGTGGTGTAAAGTTACTTGCTGGATTGGTTGATGCATTCACTTTGCTTCCGTTACATTGCTGGCTAAGTGTTTGTACGTCGTTTCCAAGACTGTCCATACCTATATTTAATTCTCCTAGTTTCTGGATAGATCTAACAACAAATCACAAGAAAAAAACCCACCAAACCAGATTATTATGAGAACTTGAGGAAGGACAGGAGTGGGTTGAGGGAAAAATCAGCAAAATCCCCCAACCTGTTAAGAAACTGTTCAGTAAGATTCTGCTGCTGGTCAGCTCCATCTTCTTGATTTACACCTCCTTCCAACAACATCTGCTGGTACAGCTGTCGTTGTTGCTCTTTCTGTTCTAAGTGCTGCTGGTAACGTAGTCTTTGTCTGTAATATTCCTGAAACTGCTCTGTTGAATCACGGAGCTAAAACGAAATGAGAATTTCTGATGAAAATTAAATAGTTAATTGTGGTATTTAACCTGAACATTCAATTTCTGGTTCATTATTTCACTATAGGCATCAAAAGGCCAGCAGGATCTCCTCTAAGGAGCAACGCTTTCATTATGCCTTAAAATGAGACACAATTTACACACTAGAAAAGGTAATCCCTGCCAGCCTGTCCTATTCACTGCTGAAGTAGTTCTGCCATAATTCAGGAGAAGAGTCTTCCTTCCTACAAAACTTCCAAAGTATTACTTAATATCAAAACAAATAGGCAATTGGAAACTGAAAATAAAAATCAGAAAACAATGTAAGCTACATTCCAAATTTCAAGCCATATTTACACTACAAATTTAGTATTTTCTGCCACATTGACACCTCCCTGCCATTAGCCTGCAGTGCCGGTTTACCTCTCCCAGCAGCCAACCTTGAAGTGTGTCCTGGTTTTGGCTGGGATAGGGTTAATTTTCTTCTTGGTAGCTAGTGTAGTGCTGTGTGTTGGATTTGGTGTGGGAACAGTGTTGATAACACACTGATGTTTTTGGTTGTTGCTAGGTAGTGCTTGTACTGGGTCTGGGACTTTCTGTTTTCTCAGGCCTTGCCAGCGGGAGGGCTGGAGGGGCATGGGAAGTTAGGAAGGGACACAGCTGGGTCAGCTGGCCTGCGCTAGCCAAAGAGGTATTCCAAACCATGGGATGTCATGCTCTGTATATAAACTGCAGGGGGTTGGCCGGAGCTGCAATCATTGTTTGGGGACTGGCTGGGCATCTGTCAGCGGATGGTGAGCAGCTGTAGTGTGCGCCACTTGTTTTCTTTCCTCCCTTCCCTTTGGATTTTGTTCCTCTCCTCTTCTCCCTCCCTTTCATTATAACTGTTACTGTTACTATTATTATTGTGGCCTTGGTTTTATTTTATCTCAATTATTAAACAGTTTCTATCTTAACACTCAAGTTTTACATTCCTTTCTGACTCTCCTCTCCACCCCCCTGGGTGAGGGGGGAGTGAGTGAGTGGCTGCACAGCACTTAGTTCCTGGCTGGGGTTAAACCATGACAAAGTGTTAAATCTTGTTTTTTAAATTGGTGTCTTGTTCTAACTTTAAAATTCCTTACTTTCTGGACCAAACACAAATACTTTGGCTTCCTTTCTCATGGTCTCTTCCCTTTTATGTACTTCCTTTAGTTTCCCACACTGCCAGCTTGCCAGGACTCACTGCCTTCTGCGTTCCTCAACCCTCACTTTCTCTCTGTGCCACTAGTCCCAAATGCCACCATCATAAAACAGTTGAGAATAAGTTAAAAATGAACAAACAAAAATACCCTATAGAAAACCAAAAGCGTATTAGTCCAAAGCCAAAATATCAACACTGAAATGCCATACATTTTCTAATGAAAAAAAACCCCTTAACTGCATACTTACCAACTAGTAGGGAAAAAAGGAGTAAAACAGACAAAAAAACCCACCCACCAGGGTTGTGGTTTTTTTGTTTTCAGAAGTGACATCTTTGTCATCTAGTGATTTTAAGTTGTATACAGACATCCTGATAGCATTGCATTAGTTCAGACAACTCATGCAGAGAATCTTTCATCATAACTATGAGCTTTTGCATTTCTTTTTAATGAAAATGCTTGCATTATGATTTTGTTTTCTTTGACACAATTATTTTTCGGTTTGTAGTAGACTTCCTAGCGCTGTTGCATTTGTAAAAATTTTACCACCTCAGGTTTCCCCGAGATGAATACCTGCAATTTAGAAACCCCGAAGTTATCGTCGGAGGTCTAGAAAGCATTCATTCTCTATATTTCAAATAGGTGAATTATTGCCCAGTCACTGAGTTATAATCCTTCTAAGCAACACATATACTCTTGTCTATATATCTTTCCATGACTGATACTTGTTTGTTACAATTGGATTCAATCCTTTGATCCCTTGGATTCTGTGCCATTATTACCCAAACTAACACCTAAACCTAAAGCATGTTGCCCAGATGCTCTACTCTATAAACGCTGACTTTTAACTCAATCCCTCTGGGAACAATGCAAAAATAAAGCTATGAAAAGAAACTTAGATTAATTTCTTACTCATATAGGTATACACTTATACCACAATGTGGAAAATAAAACAAGGAAATTGGACTGGGTACTATGTTCTTTTCCACTTGGGTGTAATAGTCTGGCCAACATCTTCACCTGCAGCACAACACCTCCCATCCTCATTCTCTCCTAAAAACTCTGCATCCAGTTTTGTGCCTTTTGAGGCCTGCTCTGTTAGACATCTAGTTAAGCTCTTCCCTCCCTCCCCTTATTCCCAATGCGCATACACAACACCGGCTGCAGCAGAGAAGTTACTCAGCAAAGTCCTTGAGGGGAGTGAAGTCCTCAACTTTGGAGGACTTTGTTAATCCTCCAATAGGCCCCATTGCCTCACTCAAGTATCCAGAGTCTACAAGAATATAGCCCTGTCAAGACTAGACTGGTTTTCAGTACCATATAGATGTCATAAGCCAAGACAAAGTCTGCTTAAAAATCAAACTGGAGTCTGCAAACAAAACAGACCACATACTCAGTGTTATTCAACATTAGTGAATTAAGAGACAGATATTTAAAACTGTGGAAAAAGAATAGAATAGGTAACAGTTTTCATTGTTTCCTACTGAACTATTATTTCACTTTCCCCATATTGCTGTTAAGGTGAAAAAAGGAAAAAAAAGGATAGTCAAGGGATAAGCCTTCAGAGATGAATCCCAAAAAATAGGTTATGCTATTGGATTCCAAAAAGCAAAGATACATTTACCAGGGAATTAACAAATGTTAATTTCTCTCTGTTCTAGACAGAAAGTGATGTAAGATGACCTATGAACCTTGGTGCTAACACCAAAAATTGCAGACTACATGCCAGATTCCTCACTAAAACACTAAGAGGATTTCTAAGCATTGTTTAATCTAACATTGCTGGCTTTCAGTACTGCAAAGCATTTTTTTCTTTTAAAGATACACACAACAGTTTAGCAACACTGCTGACATGAGAAGGCACACTAATCAGCTGCATTACAGACTCAAATGACAGCAGAACTTTATACAATGGGGAAAAAAAAAAAAAGTAGTTTCTTACACAAGACACAACACAGTATGTTTACTATAATAAAAACAAAATTCAAAGCAACCCACTGTCATGCATGATGTTCTCCACACAAAGGCAAATCATTATGCAGTGATCAGAACACAGTTCAAAGGGCCTCATTATTTTTAAACAACCAACCACTACCTCATTTTTCTCTTGTTTGGCTGATCCCTGACTCTGTGCTCCATTAAGCGGTTCATTTTCAGGAACTGAACTCTGGCACAAAGTCTCACTGCTGATGGGATGCTGTGGCTCCACAGGAGTATCACTTCTTGCAGTAACATGGAAAAGAAGAGAAGCTTAATTGAGAAAAATTAAGAGTAGAAAATCCCCTGGTAAGGAAAGAAAGATAATATTCCAGAGTAAAATCTGATAACACAAGTGTTTGAACTACTTAAGTCACATAAAACTGAAGATACTGCTTAGGAAAAAAAATGCCTCTTCCAAGGGGTTACACCAAACAAAATAAAACCCTTAATAAACAAAAAGCACAGTCAGTCAGCATGCTTTGTCCCCACATTTTCCAGAAAGCCTTGCCACCATGGGATATCCAAACTCCACGTTTTCTATCCCTATACTTGAATTATATACCCTTTAACAAGTTACTCAAGATCTCCTACTTTCAAAGCAATTACATGCATGGAAAGTATCAGATATACTACACTTATATTTAACATCCATCAGCTTGAACATTCCTGAAAGTGCTACACAGGAAAGTATCAGTTTTGCTACTCTTGATCAAGTATTTCTGCACAGAACTCTTTTCAAAATACTTTAGCAAACAGTAAGCGTGCTGATTAAAAGCCTTGGATTCCCATCTTCAGTTTTGTCAGCTTAACGTCCTCTTTACTCAGTGAGACTTGGAACAAAGCTCTTTCAAGAAGTTATTTTAAGTTTTTTGTGTATCTCCGTATAATAACAAAAGTAACTTAGCTGACTAAAAGACAAGTTACTGCTTGCTGAACACAAGGTATAAAAGAAATACTATGTTTCTGTCATGTGCAAGAGGAATCAAGGGCCAGATTTCCATAGAGCTCAGCTTCCACCCTGGCAAATACTGCCATTTAAGTTCGACACTTAATTTGCAGTGGGATTTTCTTCTGAAAAATTTAATGCCTCCTTGACAGGTCTGGTTCCTTAATCTAATTCTAACCTTCAAAAGATGTATTAATTAATGAAAAAAAACATGTTACGAACTATAAACGTCACTTATTATCACATGAAAATGCCTGTACAAAGAAGAACTGCAGCAATTTACCACTTTATTTAGCCCACAAGATAACTCTATCTGTATAAAATTATTCTAGCACACTAGTATTGGAAAAAGAAACAGAAAGCTTTCAAGAATCAGTTTTAACATCGGACCCTGGGCTATACACACAAGTGTTCAGATTTGTGCATACAGATCAGTAAAATTAGAGGATTCATAATTCACCAGTATCTTCAGGATGTACACTTTTAAAAAAATGTAACACAATGGATATTTCCATAGCTACTTTCAAGATAAGCATCAATATATTAAAACATACAGTACTGTAAAAATTTCCATTATCATCTGGTGAACTGACATCAGTATGATAATGTTTGTTTCCTTTTTATTGAGTTTAGTTACAGATGTTCTTTACCTTAACACAAGGCACAGAATGTTGTTGTAAGGCAAAACTAAGACGATGTCACCAACTGTGGCCAGGATTGACTACCACAGCTCTAAAGTGTCCTCTGCTGGCCAGTGCACCCAAGAGCAGTGCTGGTTCTCCAAGAGCCAAAAAAGCTGGCAGCTGCTTTATAGGGAAGCATGGATATAACCTTTAGAAAGCGGCAGAACTGCTGATCAAAATAAAGGCCAAGCAAAACCATGATGATAAGCTTGTAGTTGACAAGTATCATTTCTCCTAGTTACCAGGGCTCTTCTCTCAAAAGGTAAAGAGTACAAAGTCTTGATACAGGCTTTAGCTCTTCAGAAAGGAGAGAATTTTGCAGTCTACATTGCATAAAGTTATTAGTAACATTCATCGCTATCATAAACCCAACTATTTCCAAGTTCAATATAAAAAACATAATACATTCAGCCACCTTATTCAGATTTGATTTGAGAAAAGGTAAGTAAATATTTAAGCTGAACTACTACTGTAACAATGTAAGGAGTGCTACAATGACGACGTAATAGCCATTTCCACTGACATCACTGGGACTACTACTGTAAGTAAATTTTTGAAGTATAATCATTTACAGTGTCAGGACCAAAATTTACAGACAACTGAGGACAGAATGGGATAGGGAAAGAAGATGGAGTTACAGCTATTCCACTGCCTCCATTTATCCATCCAGAATGAAAGTATTCAGTAAAATTGAGCATAAATTTTAGCTAGACTCTGTTACATAATCAGAGCATATTTGTGCTCTGTGCTAGGGTTTCAACTTTAAGAAAGTTCAAATTGAATACATCAGGCTCAAGACCAAATATGAAAATATACTTTGACCATAAAAGCGTAAAGAAAAAAACCTCCTTGACTACAGTTTTAACTACAACAGAATTTAAACAATCAATTATGTTACAATTATGTCCAAAGTTACAATGCAGGTGAGAACCCAGTAATATAAAGTGCAACATAAGCCAAAGTAAAAATAAAGCGACAGTTGCACTTACCGCTCAGGTGACTCTTCAAAAATGCTGTGACACTCTGTATTCTCAAGCATGAGGCTTCGACTGAGATTCTGTACTCCTGGGTAATGGAAATTGGCAAAGGAGTGTGACATTGGAGAAGTTTTGGTCCCAAGGTCTGTGACTCGCTTATCGTGATTTGTTAATCCACACGACAGGCCATCTAAGGCAGGGTTTAAGGAGCGGGTCATGTAAGCATCTGCTGACTGAGGCCGTCTCATTGGGGATGATGGATAAGGAGAAAGTTTGCTGATAAGAGGTGTCAAAAGATCAGCATATGCAGCTTTTGTAGGCTTGAGAAGTTTATCAACATGAATATTAAGCATCTTCTGTTCAAAAGCACAAGAAAAGACAGTAGCTGGCAGATTCTGCAGCCACGACAATAAACTAAGGTCCAAGTCATCACACCCATTGCCACACAAGAGATCAATGCCCAGCAATACTTCACTTTCTGTGATTTCTTCTCCTGTTGCTTTACTCTGACAGAATTCCACACAACATTCATAAAGCAATCCCTTCATTACAAGCTGAAATAAACGATTGTTACTTGCTTTAAAGCCAGCCTCACTCAGTTTTCTATCAGCAGGAATAAACTCTGCCACCATGACACAGGCTTCTTCAAAGCAGTGAACCCGTGCAGTGCTGGGATTCCAGTCCTTGAATTCTGCGTGGTTGGTCAAGCGAGGCAGCGTCAGTAGCAAGCAGAGTTTACTATAGTCTTCCTTAGAGGGACAATATTCTTCCAGCGCATGTAGGCACTGTACAGCCTCTCGCATTGTAAATTCCAGCTACAGAAATATTAACATTAATAGAATAGTTTGTAGTACATACGTTTCTAAAATAAAACAGTTAGTTGAAGAAGAACAAGTAGTAGCTCTGCTATGCTTCCTTTATTACTATTACTGTTTATATTTTAATTAAAACAGCATACAATGTAGAGTCTGAAATTGCTGATACAAATGTAGTTACAACAAAGCCAAATTCCTGGATGCTTTGATTTCCTAAAATCCCCCACCCTGTCCCATTTTCTACAGATTTATGGAACTTTTTCATGTCACTGCAGATTTGATAGGCTTAAAATTTTAATTCTGTAGCTAAAAAGCTGCAATTCTATTGCAGCACAGAAGGTTACTTTCATTCTCAAAGCCAACTGACTTATTTTCCCCTTTTTTTATTTCTGTGAAAAGCTATTGACAAAAGTTACAAAAGGCTCGTAGATTTCTCTAGTTTCCAGCGATTAGCAACTCGGAGTTGCCTTTTATATTGAGATTTTCTGTTCCTCAATCAAAAATACTAAAAAAGTTCAGAACATTCTCAGAAGACCTCCAAATGAATACAGGGCTTTAGTACAAAGCTTGTTGATAGCTCAAAGCCCACAAACCATGTTAAACACATGTAACTTGGCATTTTGAATAAAAGATTTAAAAATACACACACACACACCCACTTGCCCATGTTAACTAGCATCTGCTCAATACAGCCTTTCATCCATAACATGCCAAGACATTTGGTACTGTTCAAAACAAAAAATAAAGGACATAAACCTGATTTTTTTTTCCTTCTACTGCTATCTAGTAACAGTATACAGATTGAGTGATTAGAGGAACAGTACACCTTCCCTTTCTAACTATATAAAGGCAGACTTACTTTTAGCTTTCTCTACACTGTCAAGAGAAGACCCTGAAGTTACAATGCATGTGTAATGGAACAGAGAATTAAAATCAATTCAGTTTGGAAAATTAAATAAATAGTCGTAAAACTCCTAGCATTCTTCATTTTTAATTTCATAACATTTGTGTGTTAGAAATTTGATATTCCTGTATTCTAGTTATTCATTTATGTCAATAACTAATTTCACAATCTGCACACCTTCTTTGCCAGTTTATGTCTCTTCCAATATTGAAAACCCAAGTTCACAACTCCTGCTGTTTGCACATTTAACTGATTAAGTTTAAGATTAATTCAAATTGGAATCTTTCACCTGGTCCTGATTATGACAATAAATTTCTGTGATACCGAGGCTTGCTTTAGAATACTTTTGAGAAAAAGAGCCCTGTGCTTAAGCATAACGGCCTAAAGTAAGTCTCCGGATCAGAACCACAAACATGGCATGTGGTCAACTGATCTACGCTGCTTGGGTTCCAGCAACCCTTGTATATACAATTCTGTTTGAGACCTGGGAGCCACATCCATTTCCAAAGGATACCAATTATTTTTTCCATTGTTTGTAAAACCATTTGGTAATAGCTAAAACTTGCGTCAGTGCTGGGAGCTTCTGCTCTGCCTTTAATCAGAGTATCTCCAGAGGCTTCCTGACAACAAACCCAGAGATTCCCAAACTAGAGATAATTCTTACATGCTGAGGCTCGTCTTCTGCTGACATCGCATTGTTTACACATAAGGCTTCCAAAAACTTCTGCTTCATTATAATGTAACGAAACCTGCAGGTGAGAAGTGAAATACTATACATCTTGCTCCAGTAGCTAAACATTCTTTTAGAGACCAGCAGGGTATTTTACAGTAAATTTTTGAGATAGGCATAGAAATTGCAATGACAAGGAACTCTGATCTCAAGTTTTAACAAACTGGTAAACACAAAATTATTTTTTTAACAGGAAAGGTCTCTTTCAATTATTGCTTTCAGAAATATTACATTAAAGATATTAGAAGGCTAATAAGAAAAAGTAGTATAGCAATCGTAGTCATTTCTTGAATAGAAATATGAAAGAGCAGCCAACTAGAAAAAGATAGTACAACATGCACCTTACTTCTAAAGTGTATGGCAAATCAAAACTCATTATAGATTGTGTGCACATATTTTTCACAGTTTAAGTAAAAAAAAAGAAAAAGAAAAAGAAAAAGAGAGACATGCACACACTTTAGGAACTGTATAGAAGTTAGAAAAACCAAAAACTAAGGTGAAAAAACTTAGAACTATTGCTTTCATACACAATACTTAGAAATTCACGTATTTTCCACAACTCAAAAAACTGAACTCCGACATACATTCTGTTTTACCTTTTCTTGTCGAATTTTTCCATACATTCAAGGGGCTGAATAAATTGAAGAACCTCATCCCACTGACCATCAAGAATCAATTGCCTAGTAAAAGAAAGAGTCACTCCTTTAGTTTTTCTGGACAAGAAAAGCCTCCTTCTTTCTAAGCAGCCCAATTAAATACACAACAGGTGATCAGCCTGCTTTGAAAAGTTAACGCTTTGCACAGATGCCAAGATGATTGTCTGAGGTGACTAGTAGTAACAGCAAAATCCAAGTCCCTTCTCAGTATTTTGTAGAAATAACTGCATACTGGAAGCACAAATATTACTTTCAAAGGCACATCAAAAAGGACAAAATGGTCCTGTGTCACCTGCTTTACCTGTAATTATTATTAAGGGAAAAAAAAACCCCAAACCAACAAACCACCTTACTTGAAGAGTATGAACAAATACATTGATTCAATGAACACATCCTGAAGAATGAAAGTGACCTTAAAAGTAAGTTAATTTTAACTGTATAGATACTGCTGGGCCTATTTAAATAAGGGGTGAGGGGGAAAACATACAGTTCACATATTAAAGAAGGCAAGAGGGACAGCTTGGCAAGAACTATGCTGGCAGAATAGCTCCAACTCCAAGGCCAGTGGGCTCAACTGCACAGGTAGATTAGTTCAGTTTTTTCATATCTTTATATCACACACAGAGTTCTCTATAAAAGGTCCAGATCAACAAGGAAGGGGGGAGTTTCTAATTAGATGTATAATCCATCTAAGCCAAGATTGAAACAAACAAATAGGATTAATAACTGTAATATTTCTCTCATTCTTCTTTCATTTCATTTTATTCCAATATCCACGATTCTAATCAAAAGGAAATCCAGGTGAGAAATTTTGTTCAGTGATGAAATATATTTCATAATGTTTTAAGAACAACTGGATAAATTACTTTCTCATGCTTCTACAAAGTTATTAAGTACCTTTGGCATGAAATAGAAAACAGCAATGCTAAAAAAAAAGTGTGCATCTACAGGGACTCCTAATGATTTTGATGGCAATATCTTGAATGGTAAATCACACCAGCTCTAACGTCTTGATGATAGCACAGACCACTTTCATATTGCTAAATTTAATAGAAATCTAAGTATTATTTTGAAATGCAGATAATATTTTTGGGGAAAAGCTTTGGAAACCACTCTACTCACCCTAGACCTTAGCACTAGAATATTGTCAAAATATTTTGTTTGTTTAGAAGTCAATAAGCTACACATTCAGTTCCATGTGACATGGTAAGCAGATAACAGAACTCTGATGCCAGCAAGATCTTGCTCTCCTGTTCCTGCTCATGCGCTTTCCCTGACTTACCCTGCATGGACACCAGCACTTGTTAAGATTCCTTCCCACTTTAATTCATTGGCATGCCAGAAAAATAACCAAGTTAAAATGAATGAACAAGCAAACAAACAAACAAAAAAATCTAACTCAACCTATGTTGATGCTGCCTAGTCAGTTACTTGAAGTGGCTAACACGGTGTCATTAACTTCAGAACTGGAATGTGATGCAGGGCTGGACCCCAGAACTGGCATCAGGAAAAAGCAGCATAAGATGAGGGCATAGACCTCCTGTTGAGCGGCATGGGGCTGCCTAACTGCATGTTTTCATATATATGGTATTTAAGCACCAGAGAAAGACATCCTACCTCAGAAAAAGCATGTCATCCGAAAACAAGCCATTAATGACCCCGCTTTCTTTCTCAAGTGCCAGCATACTGATATGAAGTTTCCTCGAGTTCAGAAAATCTAGTATTAGTTTAATTATTTCAGCTTCTTTAACATTCACCGTTTCTTCAGCCGTCATGATGGCAGCCTAAAAGGGAAAAGAAAATTTTAGCTATGATCATTATCTTATGTTCTGCTTGGTTAACAAATGTTGGCTACTAAAAAAATAAAATACAGCTTTATATGACAGAATATTGTAGCATTACAAGAATTAAATAGACAAGATTAGGAAATCAATTTTAAGAGATTGATTATGAAGCCACAATTAAGACCTAACAATATATCTGCACCTTTTCTATTTCTGTCCTATGCATATACAGGGGCTCAGATAAACAAATCTATCAAGAAATCAACCCTCTTGCAGTGTGAAAATATTGTGCTTACCAAGTCTGCAAAATGTGAAATTTTCCTTTCTGAAATGCAAACAGTGAAGTTCAAAGAGCATAAAAATGAGCCAGTTACCACGTCATCATCTAGAGATCTTACGTATAAACTTAGATGTTTCTAACACATACAAAAAGCACAGCACACTAAAAATGCAGTTTCCCCCTACCCCATTTTTTAAGTAGTGTGTGACAATTAAGCTAGGGGTTTTCATTCTTCCTTCAGAAGGACATCTATTTCTGTCTACATGCTTTATGAAGAATCTAAAGCTGCAAACCCAAGGTGGCCTAAGCCAGTCTGACCACTGACTGCCAGTCCCATTCACTCACCTGCCTCCAGCTGTGTGTTCCTGGCCCTCCCTGAGCACTCCTCACCTTCTGTCACTGTGTTAGCTTTTCCACCAACTCATGTGTTGAAGTGGCTCAGTGGTCTAATGAGCTATCCAACCAGCAGACAGGAAAAGTGGGAAGATGCAGCTGGGGCAGTGACAGACCAAGGCCTCGGCTGCCAGCAGTCAGCTTGTTTAAAGCTCCCACAGGCACAATGTCCAAGCTCCTTTGCAACACAATTCCTGCATGGATGTGAGAGTTGTTCCATGTACTTCTCTTAGGAAACCTAAAATAAATCCTGCTTCTAACTCTTGCATGGTTCCTTAAGTACAACTTAAAGTACATTAAAGTACAGGCTGTTCAACTTTTTTTTTTTTTAAACCTTAAACAGACTTTACAGCTGTAGCTCCCAAGCTGATCTGCTGAAAATTATCTGGGGATATGGGGCGAAACCCTGCAACACAGCCAAGCCACGTAGCATCGCCTCATCAGGAGCTTTTCAAAAAAAGCTAGCAGCTACAAGAGTGCTACTTCACATCCGGAAAAATTCAGTTTAAGCCCATGTTACTGCAGAAAAGGGCAGTCCCTCTTCTCACCTCTGCACTCGGCCATACATCCCCAGCCACTTTACAGCACCCACAACGGACCTATATGGTTAGCCAGATCTCTCCTCTGATCCAGGTGCAAGTTGAACATTTTTGCACTCTGTGGACACAAGGGCACTAATGCTGACACAAGGAACTGACAGAGCTTTGCTTTCTGCCAGTAGCAAAGTCTTAACCTGACATAAATTGATTATGAGAGTGCACCAAAGAGCAGGGAAGCAGTCACTACCAGCAATAAATGGTCAGCAGGAGGCAATATCCCCAGGAACAAGGATAGACAGTGAAATAACAGTGATCAGAAAAATTAATAAAGGGAGATGACGATACAGAGCAAGATGTCCACAGCAATAGGTTATAGTTACCCCAGCTGCTACCCCTTTTAATTCAAAAGGAGAAATAAAAATACTTCTTAGTTCCCTCATGCGACAATTTACTAATGCAGAAACCTAGCAACTACAGAAGACAACCAGCTGCAGGTAACGTAGCTCCCATGACAAGCTGAAGAGATGACGCAGCCTCCAGATACCTCAGCCTTGGAGAACTGGAGTCCATAAGCTAGTTATCTACCCCGTATCAGGAAAGATGCACAGACACTGGTAATAAGAAATCAAAGAACAGATATAAAAAGTATGAGCAATCCAAACAAGACACTCAAAGTATTAACAAGAAATTAATTATTTACTGGAGAAGAGGGGAAGATACAAACACTCCAGTGAAACTTCTCACTGATCATAATAAACCAATGCTAATGAACTCAAAGGGACACAAAAAAATCAGGCATTAATAAGAGGGGGGTTTTGTACTACATGGTCTAAATCCTCAAGTTTTCCATCTTCCTCACAGTTGTATGTCAACTTTTTTCCAAGTAAGTTTTTGCCAGAACATTTGACTAGGAAAGCATTCGATTACAGCAGCACAGTTTATTTTGGAACACTAGAGACCTAATTGTGCCAGATGAAATGGCCTAGCTTCTTTTTAAAAATGGCTGGGTTTAATTCTCATTGTAGTCACAGAAGACTCCAATCAGCAAGCTCTTTGATGGGTCTCATGAAAGACACGCCCAGAGACCGTGCACCCACTCTCAGCCAGTAAAGTCAGAGGAAAAAACTAAACTCTGTCTTGCAGAAAGCTTTGCTGCAGGAAAGAAAGCAGGTAGACACACAAATCTAAGGCTGCAACTTCTAGACAGATGGGTTTTTTCCTTACATTTTAGCACTGTTTCAACTTCCCCTTTTGGCAACTGGATATGGATTTTTGGTCTCAGAGAAAAAAAAAATCAATCCTACTCTTATAGGGTGAAGGAAGACATCAACACACATTTAACCAGCAGTTTAGTATTAACATCTTAACTCCCAACCTCGTCTAATGCATCTGCATTTCTCTTTTGTAACATTTCACGGCACTGGTGATTTTCATAGAAGTTAAATTAACTTCCTTGCCAAAAGACAAAGTAAAACTTAGACAAGGCTATATTGAGACTTCCCATCAGAAAGCTACTAGAAAAATTCAGACTAAGATTCCCTTTGAAGAAAGGAACACACAGTACAGCTTTCTTTTCAATTGGATCTACTGGACACAAGTCTAAACAGGAAGCCACCCCACACAGCTTCAAGATTGTTTTAAAATTAATTATTTATATATTCTTTTGATGAAGAAAATGAGCATAATAATCAGTACTTTGCTTATCAGTACAACTTAGTAACAACGTTAAGTAAAAACTAGCATCTGCAAGAACTTGTCTTCCATTTTCCATTGTAGTTTTAGAAGAACAGGTTTGTCCTGAACGTTAAGTCTTTGCCAATTCTAACGCTTAACTTCATTTACTTTATTTATGTTGCCCACATAAATTAGGATAAAGGATGGTTGACACCCTCCATATTTGATATGGGACTAGTAACAACACTTTAGGGGGCCTGTTCAGGAAAATAAAATATCCAAACAGTTTGGATACTGAACTGAAGAAGAAGAGTTGAAGTGCACTGGTAAGCTCATACATTAACAATATTTTGAAAATATTTAGCGTGCATTTGCTGTCAGATCAACACAATTAGCTAGAAAACAATGGTAAACTTCCTAGAGAAGGTTTTCATGTAACTGATGTCTTTTTAGGCTGATGAGCTCAGACTTCCCTTATAAGCATTATGCTGTCAGAATAATAAGTAACACTGTAACACTATCATGAAATTATAAATACACATAGGCTTACACATCACCCCCTATGAAATACATCAGTTTTTCTGACATTCAGTGGTATGTTTATAAATAAAACCAATAATAATTAAAAAGCAAAGAACAGCAGGGAAACTCAAGATTAGAGCTCAAGCTGCATCTTCAGTCCATCCCACTATATTGCTTTCTGCCAGCACATATGGCACGTAACATCACAATCTGATCAGCTCAAGCACTAATACTCAAGAATGACTGAAGCACAGCATTAGGTTAAGGTATAAATGAAAGTAAATGAGTATTAGAGCTTAACGTTTCAGGTGCCTTCTACCAACCAGGTTTTTGCTACAACCTTCTTACCTTATCCAGTCTTTTCAGAAGAGCATTTTCCCACAGCTGTCCTCCTTCCTTCATTCTCCTATTCACTTCCTCCTATCCTCCCCTAGTTCAGTATTGACATTTGTTATCCTCCTAATAAATCTACATCAAGGAAAAAACCAAACACCTTCTTGCCACAAACACGGCACATATTTTCTCTGTAGCTTCAACGGACTTTTAAACAAGCTCTTCAGAACACAGACCACCTACTCCTAAGTTCTCCAGACAAATTTCACTCTTGTTCTGTCATACTCACGTTCTAAGAACATGCCAAAAGCAACAATCCTCTCATGTCATTATAAGCGCAGAAAATAATTATTTTTAAAAAATTAAATATACGTATACACCTATGCATATAAATATACTATCAGGAAAATGTTTATAAACTAGAGGTATCTAAAAACAGCATCTAAACAATCTTTCTCTAAGTTACCTCCCTCAGAAGAAATTTAAAATGCATATGCACTCACATGAGAGAAAGTTGAAGTAAGGTTTAATATCCTGGAAAACAAGTAATTAGTGAAAGAATAATGTTTATTTTAGAACTATGTTATTTATAATCTGAAACAGATCGCTAATAGCATAAAATAAGCATTCACAAAACTGTGCAAGGAATTGAAGATCTCTAACTACTCAGAAATACAAAAAAGAAATATTACAGTTCAAATGTTAAGTGTCATACTGAGCGTGCAGCAGTACATTTAAAGGGAGAAGCGAAGTCTAATTACAAGTCTCGGTTCACTGACTTCAATGACAGCTGCAATGCATATCCATAACGTCAGCATCCTGGTGAGCTATGTCACAGAAAAACTGAATGTGAAGAATTAATACATATTTAAAAGGCTGGCTGTTTTGCATTAAGTTATTTCACCTTTTAATCCATCCCCCAGTCACTTACATATGACTCTTGGGCCTGCCCAGGGGCCACGCCGGCGTTCTGCCTACAAAGGCCCCACAGGGGGCTCGGGGCCCAGTCAGTACCTAGTGGCTCCATTTCTGACGCGCCCTCAATCATCTTCCAGTTTTTCTAGATCAAAAGAATTTACAAAAAAATAATAATAAAAAAAATCTATAGGCCAAATTTTTTTGTTAGATTGGATTCCCACAACAGTCATTGCAACTCTTTGACACCCAGTTTACCCTAAGAGACTGTGTGATTCATTATTTCAAACAAACTATGTCAAACGTATTAAGCCCTTAACAGAAAACCTTCACCAAACTTTGTACAGCTGAACTTCACGACTGAAACCTTTGTCTACCCCAATACACAGCAAATAAGCATCCTCTTACATACCAGCCTCTTCCTCCTCACACAGATTTTTCGCTGGCTTGTCCTCTAGTAATCCCTTTTTTTTTTTTTTACCCTGCTTAGGTCAGCTGTTGCTGTAGAGCCACCACAGTAATCCTCACCTCCCCGCGCCGTAGCGGTGCCGGGCAGAGCTCTCCGCATCCACCACCCCGCCAGATCGCTCACACTCCGCCCGTCCCGTCCCGCACCGCCAGCGCCAAGGGGTGACATTAAATTATGCAATGCTTCCACACCAGGGTGGAAAGGGAACGCAGAAAAATAAAGAATCCAAGCAAGTCACACGGACTAGAGATGAGCGCACTCCCACCGACAAAAAACAACCGCACCTGCTCCGAATTTTTCTGTTTATTTCCCTCTTCTCGTGCGGTTCCCGACGAGACCCGCCCGGCTGCCGAGCGGGCTGGAAGGCATGTACTCAGAAGGGTTAGCTAATGCTAGTTTCAGTCTAATTGCGTCCCTACCATAGGTCACCCTGCCATAACACCGCCCGCCGCA